>JAQIUQ010000065.1:195000-591590 GCA_030378365.1 Hybognathus amarus | reverse complement strand
GGATTTATGCCATTATAAATATCTCCAATATCTCAGCTCTGGAAGGGTCTAGAGCCTCCATTTTTGCACTCAGGTCTAAGTCTCATGGCCCTCTATCAGGAATCCAGAGTTTCAAGAAGATCAGAGAAAGTCAAAATTTTGACCCAAAAAAAAAATGACAGGGGTACCCCTGTCTTTTTTTCTGGGATTTATGCCATTATAAATATCTCAATATCTCAGCTCTGGAAGGGTCTAGAGCCTCCATTTTTGCACTCAGGTCTAAGTCTCATGGCCCTCTATCAGAATCCAGAGTTTCAAGAAGATCAGAGAAAGTCAAAATTTTGACCCAAAAAAAAAATGACAGGGGTACCCCTGTCTTTTTTCTGGGATTTATGCCATTATAAATATCTCAATATCTCAGCTCTGGAAGGGTCTAGAGCCTCCATTTTTGCACTCAGGTCTAAGTCTCATGGCCCTCTATCAGAATCCAGAGTTTCAAGAAGATCAGAGAAAGTCAAAATTTTGACCCCCCCCAAAAAAATGACAGGGGTACCCCTGTCTTTTTTTCTGGGATTTATGCCATTATAAATATCTCAATATCTCAGCTCTGGAAGGGTCTAGAGCCTCCATTTTTGCACTCAGGTCTAAGTCTCATGGCCCTCTATCAGAATCCAGAGTTTCAAGATGATCAGAGAAAGTCAAAATTTTGACCCCAAACCAAAAAAATGACAGGGGTACCCCTGTCTTTTTTCTGGGATTTATGCCATTATAAATATCTCAATATCTCAGCTCTGGAAGGGTCTAGAGCCTCCATTTTTGCACTCAGGTCTAAGTCTCATGGCCCTCTATCAGAATCCAGAGTTTCAAGAAGATCAGAGAAAGTCAAAATTTTGACCCAAAAAAAAATGACAGGGGTACCCTGTCTTTTTTTCTGGGATTTATGCCATTATAAATATCTCAATATCTCAGCTCTGGAAGGGTCTAGAGCCTCCATTTTTGCACTCAGGTCTAAGTCTCATGGCCCTCTATCAGAATCCAGAGTTTCAAGAAGATCAGAGAAAGTCAAAATTTCTACCCCAAAAAAAAATGACAGGGGTACCCCTGTCTTTTTTTTTGGGATTTATGCCATTATAAATATCTCAATATCTCAGCTCTGGAAGGGTCTCAGAGCCTCTCATTTTTTGCACTCAGGTCTTAGGTCCCATGGCCCTCTATCAGAATCCAAAATGCTAAGAAGTCGGAGAAAAAATGTCGCACCAAAAAAAAAAAACGACAGTGGTACCCCTTATGTTTTGTTTTTTTTGTCAGTAATTTTTTTTTGCTAAATATTATTATGTCATTAAACATACGTAAATATGCTATGAGCAAAACATGTTGGCAAAAAGCAATGCCGTTTACATCTTGCTTAACCTCTTAAGCTCTTTGGTTTATTTTGGAATTCCGCATAAAAGTGCACATACCCAAATCTGATGGCTCCCTATACCCACATACAGTGAAGTAAATGCAAATAATTGGTGTCATTTTATAGGAAACCCTTTAAACAAACAAAATCAAGTGTCAAATGTAATAAAAATGATTGTATGTGTTTAAAATATCAAAAGAAACACACAAAAAAGTAGGCGCTTTTGTGTTTTTTTTCTTTGAATCTTTGTTTGAAAGTGTATTACTCTGGTATTGTGTGCAACAGCTACCTATTATAAGTTCCATTTGATTCCACTAGATGTCCCCAACACTGAAAAAAAAAATTATGTGTCTAACATTTCGATTAAAAAAGTTATTGCTATGACACCAAGGGGAGGCAAAGTGGCTTTTTAGTGTCTTTTATGAGAGAGTGCGTCCAGACTGCGCGCTGAAGAATATCTACTTTTTTTTTACTCTGAGGCAAAATTGCGCTGAATATCTCAGACTCTGTTTGTTTTAGAGGAAAGGTGTGTCCACCATAGATGTCCACGACATGTCACGTCATGCTGAGATAAGCGTAAGCTTCCCAATGATGCGTAGTTCGTCATCATCCGTCGACGATAACATATCATGTGGATCGTATGAAAACAATGACTTATTTCCTGCGTTACTGGACTAAATGAGACATAATAGGGGATTATTTATCAAGCGAAACTCACATGAAGGCGAAAATGGACTCATTTTGAAGAAAACAGTCTAAGGTGAAAGTCTATGTATATTTTTGACTACTTTTAGCTCAGACATGCTGTAATCGGAGACGAAAATGCAACGCGTTTCCTAGTTTGTTTACAAATATCAAAGATGTACTTCGCGAATAGTTATGCAATCATTTGATCTGTTGTATTATGTCAACTAAATAAACCATACAGCAAAAATCATGTGGAAGAAAGGTTTTGTTTGATATATGACTTGCCTTTGTTGATCAAATTTGACCAACGCTATCAATATTCATATTCATAATCACACTTACTTTTGAACGGTATTTCGGTTGCGGGTGGAGGAATATAAACCTTTAAATTATCCAATATGTAAAATGAATTAAAAAATTATGGTTTTGTGTGAAAAGTAAAGGGTTTAAGCTTTGTAATGATATAACATATGACTGTTAATGTTTCATCAGGACCTTTAAATATTAAAGGGCGATCATAATAACGTTCTTAATAACGCAATCCCCCCCCCCGGTACCGGGTTTACGACCTTAACAGGTTAAGCAACTGTATAAGACAAGTGGTGCGTCTCATTTATAAAAAAAAAAACTATTGACAGTTTGTGAATAGATCACAATGTAGACTGAGGAATGACTGAGTCCTCAGTCCTCGTTGGTTTCGCAAATGTAAACAGACACATGGGGATCACACTTGGATGTTGGATCATCTGAAATACTGTATTACCTTTCTGCTCGTCTCCTCAGATCTTTTAACTTTTGTGCCATGCAGACCTTGATCTCAGTGCCTCCAATGCCTGGGTGCCTCTTTTTGACATGGTCTGTAAGAAATGAGATTGATTACATTAAAATTTGAAAACAAGTTTGTCATGACGTGACATAACTGCCAGATTCAAACTGTGCTTTCCACGCTATGGCTGTCGCTGACAGACGCGCTCAGCGCCATATAAAAACGCTCAGACATGCTTACCAATTATTAGCTGCACTTTTGTAGGTTTTTCACCAACAACCCCTTTTTTCCGTTCATGTTGCCATCTCTTTGAAAGAGAAGATGGAGTCCATAAGAGTTTTGGTTAACTTTTTGTAACCCTTACATCTTTGAGCATGATCCAAAGCAACTGGGTTCATTAAGTCAGTCACAGACTTGTTCTGCAAAGCAAAAATAAAATAGAAAATTTTCGTCAGGACAGAAACCGTGATCTTTTCAAACGTTATTGTGTATTAGGTGAGGTTTTCACGTTGGAGCTGTGAGTGTAAATTTTAGCATACAAGTATTTATTGTTCATGCTCGAGTCTTGTTACTCTTTTACCTTCATAGTTAGTCCAGAGTTTAGGGGTAAAATGCGAGAAATCTCCTTTAGTGGACTTAGATATGCTGGGCACTACTCACTGAACTATGACTTCAATGCTCATGAAGTCATGTAAATTGAAGTCACCATATTCAGTTGAATTAATAGGAAATCATCTGACTTTAATGAGAAAACATGACCTAACGAGTCAGTGTTTTTTTATATTTGAATACTATACATTCTTACAATGTAAACATCCTAAACATTTCTAATTATTATCAATGTTAAAAACAGTTATGCTGATTATTGTGTTTTATGTAAACCATTGTAACAGTTTAAACCATTTTTCCCCTCCAGGATTCATTGTTAAATAGACCACAAACATACAGTATGAAGGGTAGTTTACACTAATGTTCAAACATTTGGGGTCAATGATAGATTTAAAAATTAATAGAACAAAAAAAAAGAAATTCATATTTTTACTCAGCAAGGATGCATATTCAAATAAATGCAGTTATTTAAACCTTTCTATTCATCAAATAATCCTGAAAAACACAAAAAAATGAAGCAGCACAACTGTTTTCAACACTGATAATAATCATAAATGTTTGTTTGAGCATCAAATCGTCATATTAGAATAATTTATGAAGGATGATGTGAAGCTGTGATGCTGACAGTTCAGCTTTGATCACAGGAATTAATTGCATTTTATAATATATTCACATAGAAAACATTTTTTTATTTATATTATTTCACAATATTATTATTTTTAATGTGTTTTTTTTTTTTGTTTTGTTTTTTTGTTAAAGGAGTCATAACCTTTAATGGTTATGATGGTAACTCCAGAGCTCCTCTGACCCTTATTTCTGAATGCATTATTGTCTCGCGAGATCTGATGCGATATTTTGGCTGTCGTGGATGGTCATTTTAATAATGCAAATGAGGGGCGCATTGATTGGTGGCAAGAAGGAGGGGGCTTACACCGCGCGTAACTTCAGCATATCATTCCAAAAAGACATCATGATTATGGCGCAAGTTGTGAATGAACCAGACCTGGCCGCGACCTACGGAATTCACTCTGAACCAGAGCTGGAAACGGAAGATAGAGTCAGTGGAAGGACGTCTACATTAACATGTCTCTGAATGGTAAAGACAATCATTTTGACCGAGAAATACATTAACATCAATAACAAGCTAAAACGTTTGTTGCTATTTTCTCCCACATAAGTTTACCTTTTATTAGGGCCCGAGCACTAGCTGTGCGAGGCCCTATTGAAACTGTTGGGGTTATTTATTTTTTTTTCTTTTTTTTTTTTTTCTTTTTTTCTGCAAAGTAAGCGCCATTTTCGCAGCCGCAACATGCTCAAAAACTCACCAAATTTGGCACGCATGTCAGGACTGGTGAAAAATTTCGTATTTTGTGGGTTTCGCGGATGGGCGTGGCAAAATGGCTCGCTAGCGCCACCTAGAAAATTGGAAAAAATTAGCCCCTCGTCCACGTTCAACCTACATGCACGAAATTTGGTGGGGACGTGCATCATATCAAGACGCACAAAAAAACCTCAAGAAACCATACCCTAAACTCGACAGGAAGTCCGCCATTTTGAATTTGGCGGCCATTTTGGGACGATTTACACACTCCGTACTTTAACGAACTCCTCCTAGGGATTTAGTCGGATCAACTTCAAATTTCTGCTGTGCCTTCTAAAGGCATTGATGATGTAAAGTTGTGCTATCTGCGCGTTTTCGTCGATGGGCGTGTCCGTGGCGTCGATGATCCGCCATGAAACAGGAAGTTGTAGTAACTTGGCTGTAAATGCCCAGATATGTACGAAATTTTACACATTTGACAAGAGTCCTGCCCTGAACAAATCTACATGCTGACAATCACCCACAGTCATAGCGCCACCTGCTGGCAACAGGAAGTGACCTATAATGAAGTAGCCTCGCCGCATTGTTGACTCAACATGTACGGAATTTTTGTGGTACATCTACCATGTCCAGACGCACAGAAAAGTCTCTTGGAGCGATGCCCTAAACTCAACAGGAAGTCGGCCATTTCTAATTTTACCGCCATTTTTGGATGATTTACTGTCATAGCGCCACCTGCTGGCAACAGGAAGTGACCTTTAACGTAAGCAGCGTATCAATTCACAGCCGCACCGGCTGAGCTCCAGAATATGCAACGCGGCCGCCTCACACCACAACGCGCTACAGGTGCCGAGGGCTCGCCCATCGCTGCTTGCAGCTTTAATTTAATGTAGATTACATTAACGGCGATGTAAGTTAGTCTACTTTTTTTATCAGCTTACAGTGGTTATAGAGATCAGCGTTTGCTATGATGTGTTGTTTTTGCCTTGTTCAGACCTGCCAACCTTGAAAAACTTTTTTGAGTAGCAATTTACTCGGTACTGATTTATTGTCGAAGTTCTGGTTCATGAACATGGTGACACTCACGCGGAAAAAATGTGCCATTACCACTGTCTTTAATGTCATTTTGGCTGGTTGGGCATCAGTATAGTGTATTGTTTTGTTCAAATGCTTACCAATCACTTCACCTGGTCATAGGACATAGTCATTTCCCCACTCACCACCATATTTAGTTATTCAACATATAAATCCACTATGAAGGAAGCAAGAACATTTTTAATGAAAAGACATGTATTTACATTACTCACTCACATTCACTTCAACTTTGACATTTGACAAAAGGGAAGTGAAAATTCAAAAAGGTTTATGACCCTTATCATAGACCTTCAACATCATATAAATAACTCAAAATCACAAAAGAAAATATGTCCTTGTGAAAATTGACAACTGGCAAACTATTGAAAGAAAGATAAAATTACTGAAGCTGTGCCATGTCCTTTCTAAATAAACACGCATTACTGAATAAACGTTAGCCAATACAAACATATTTATAGAAAATAGTTGACAATGAATAGACAGGAGTCCAATAATAGCAAAACGAATCACTTATTCTAAAAAGAATATCAAGTATAAGACGAATCCGACATATAGGAAGGGCTGTTAACAGTAAACGTCCATCATTTAACAAATTCTAAAAACAGGTGGATAATACAAATTTAAACTTAGCCCGTCAATTTTCATTTTAGTTATCTTCTCTCTGCGCGCGCGTCAGTGTTTGAGAGAGCTCGCGCTGCACTGATACAACTGCACTTTTTAATCCGCAAGTAACGAACGTGCTAATTTTCATACAAAATACATTAGGTAGGCCTACTTTAGTTATTATTAACACATAATATAACACATGCAGGCTACGTTTCTCAATCATGAGAATGAGTAGAAATAAACGCCTGTTTCTCCAGACTCGCGCTTATCAGTCATCCAGAAATCACAGAACTTTCATAATCACTTAACTATAACGATTCATTTTATTAAGATGTTAGTTATTGCTCAGCATTACTTAAGCATTTTATAATTTGCATGGCTGAATGTTGTTTTCCTCTTATCTGAGTTACCATGAATGCCGGAGTATTTTGAGTGAGATATATAATCCATGCGATCACTCCCGTGTGATAATCGAATCCAGATCAACCCAATACAATATTTCAACTTATCCACCCCAGCCCGTTTACCTTCAGGAGTCAGAAGTAACTTTACCGTGACTGTAGTAGCCTACTGTCGTGTCCTCGCTCAAATCAAGTCAGACGGCCGGGCCGCCGGGAGTGGAAGCAGGATCAAGCGGGATTCTTTATTGCCTTACGCATCTGTCAATCATCCCCGCTTGCTATTTTGGGGAATGAACCCAGCGCTATGATTGGTCAAACTCTTTTTGCTGTTGCTTGATTTGAGGACTGCGGCACGCGACAAGAGGCGGGTGAGCAGGTTTTTGCGTAGTTTAGAGTGACAGATCGTATCAGCGTACTTTGAGTTCAAAATGCGTAACCGATACGCAAAATGCGTACAGGTTGGCAGGTCTGCTTGTTTCACGTTCACGCACTTCTTATAGCTGTGTTTACTCAGCTCTTACGGTGATTTTCTGAGAGTAAAACCGACGCTTCATCTTTTGTTTGATGTACAATAAACTTTATTAAACTCATCAGTATATCAGGCATGTGATTGGCTAAGGACAAAAAAGCAGGAAAATATACCGAGCCGCATCGGCTCCTCGCATCCCTGATCCCGCATTTTTCCTCTATGTTTTATTAACATTAAATAGATAGTTCTCCCAAAAATTGTAA
This sequence comes from Hybognathus amarus, assembly GCA_030378365.1. Lineage (NCBI taxonomy): Eukaryota > Metazoa > Chordata > Actinopteri > Cypriniformes > Leuciscidae > Hybognathus > Hybognathus amarus. Next base: position 583,992 of record JAQIUQ010000065.1, on the reverse strand, counting down.
TTGTCATAATTTACTCTCTCAAGTTGTTTTAAACCTGAATAAGTTTCTTTCTTCTGTTGAATTTATTTGGATGAATGTGGGTAACCAAACAGTTGATGTACCCCACTGATTTCCATAGTACATTTTTCCCTATGGAAGTCAATGGGGACCAGCAACTGTCTGGTTACCCACATTCTTCAAAATATCTTCTTTTGTGTTCAGCACAAGAAATAAATTAATACAGGCTTGGAACAACAGTACAGTGAATAAAAAATGGCAGAATTTTTATTTTTCAGTCAACTATCCCTTTAAGGACAAAAGGGATCGCGTAAGGACCTGTACACGCACGCGTCTTATACACGCGCATTTGACAAGCAGATTTCTCTCAATTTTCTCGGTTTGCTTTCAGTTTAGACATAACCAAATGTTCTTCTGTAAACCATGTGTGTATTTGAGAGTATTAGCGAAATAAGACTAGAAAGATAACTTAGTCCAGCAACCAGGTGCTGTGAGACAAGCTTTTAGTCATGTGCGTGTCGGGTGCATCAGCAGTGAATGACATTTAACCGGCAAGGCTTTAAAGCACATGCAAATTATGAACTTTTGTGAACTCACTGAACTGATTTGGCCATTCCTCTGCGTTAATATTTTATGTGAGTATTTGTCGCGTTGTACACTAATGCTGTTGAGACGGAGGCGTCAGAACTAAAACTGATAAAATGCACGATATTCATATTACTACAAAAGCAGTCAGCAGCTTGCTTGGAGCAAGGATCATAGTGCAAATTTGAACTTTATCGATATATCGCCCAGCCCTACTGGGGACCTAACGGTGATGTTCTTGTAAACTGACAACGATAACACAATAGCGCGAGAGCGACTGAGGTACGAAATTGAGCAGGTGAAAAAGCTGAACGCAAGTACGTCTTTGTTGATACTTGGAAAGGAAGGAAGAATCTGTACGCACGTCAGCCAGTTATGTCCTCATATCCTCTCCTTTTCACTCCGGCAGCCGACCCAGCCGACACCCGTCCCCCTCACCCTTTTATTTTTTTTTACAGATCTGCATGATTCACGTAGGTCACATTTTCAGGTCGGAAAATCCGGAATTCCGTATTAATCCGGAAAAATCACATCCCTGGTATATGTTTGATCATCATTTGTACCTGGTTCAAAAACAGCAGACTTAGGCTATTAATAAATAATGGATACACACAAGCAGATGACAAATACGTTATAATAACTGTAATTAAACTACTAAACTATACCTGTTCCATCTCTATACAGCACTCTGACTCTGTAGGCATTATTGTCCGAACTCTGAATGAACGTTGAAATGATTCCTGTGTAAAATGTTTACGCAGACGAGCCAGTTGATAGGGTTGTTGGAACAGCGTCATTAAAAATGAATTTCATCCACTGGTCCCTGGTAAGTCTGGTCTGTTTTTTGGTAGAGAAAACACATTTGAATGTTGATTCTGGCAGTCAACCACAGAGCAACACACGTGTGCACTACATTTCTGCATCTTTCTTGACTGAATATGATGGGGAGAGGGACAGCGCGAGCTTCCTGCAGCATATGGGGTGTCCATATATGGTATATCCTGCCCCGTCTTGACGTCAAGTCGGGGGAGAAATTAAAATCTCGTATTTGAGTGCGCGTGCATGCGGGCTGGTTTACGAACCCTGTGGTAAACAAACGCTTCACTTTTGAATATCGGCTTCCCGGCCAATGTTTAATCTTTAGGCAATCATAACATACATTGATTCTCGTGGAAAAGTGAAAATGACAGGTTATGACTCCTTTAACATAAACGACATAAACATTTGTACCAAGACAATTAGTGTATGTTTGACATTAGTGTAGGTTTGACATTAGTGTACGTTTGGCATTTTACTTACTAATCATATGGTTCATCAATAGTGCTTTAGAGATGAAGATCAGCTCCACTTCAATACATTGCAGGGCATCAGCACTGAGGGATCTAGGAACACAACAAGCCATTTGTCACTGAGCTAACAATGTTATTATACAATGCCAGGTTTATTAAAAGGAAAGAAGCTACAGCAGAGGTGAAATGCAGAAAAGAGAAAGAATTTAAAATACAGAATATAATTTCTTAACTAGGATAAAAGTTAGTTTTTGGGTTTACTTATCCATTTAATTTTGCTCATACAGTGTAACTTCGTTTGGATGTCAAAACCTTCTTAAAATAAACAATTTAAAAATAATTAATTTGAGAAATAAAATTAGGTTATTTAATGAGCTTCCTCGGCTCACCTGTGTCCTAACGTTACTTCTCCAGCAGCAGCTTTCTTCAGAAATGTTGAAGTCGTGGAGCTTTCTCTCTGTTATGGGTTATTTTGTTACTACTGAAATCACAGAACATTTTTTAATCAAAATGTGTTTAACGTTACCATTGAGCTAACGTTAGTTTCAGCCAATGTTATTGCTCCTGAAAGTAACATCACCGATACGTTATGTTTACGTTTGTGTTATATAAATTAGCTCACTTCCCAGTAAAACCCTTACAAAACCTCTCATCTACACATAGCAGGTAATTAAAAGAAACTTTAATAAATAAAAGTTAAACCGAGTTAACGTTACGTTAGCCTTGCTAGCTGTTACCTCTTTAGCCTTGCTACCTCTAACGGACTTTTTCCGAAGACACTAACGTTACACCATGTCGATAAAGTACATTTTTAACAGAATCGTGTCAATTACAAGTAGGAGAAATGTAAAAAAAAAAACATTTGTGAGTATTATTCGTGTGCTTTTAGAGACTAATCTTACCTGAAAAAAGCCGTGAAAAGTTGAAACAACAGCGAGGGAGGGAGTTTTGTTATTTACCACAGAAGCAGTGTTCCCGCGCCGTTTCCATGGCAACTCTGCGCGCCGGCCAGGCGGCCACTCCAGTGTTTGAGAGACTCGAAAGTTCACGTGCACGGCATTGATTAAACCACGTCAAAATCATGCAGCACTTAAAACATATTCTATACATATGTACATATAATAAAGATGTCCTGAAAGTGCTTTGTAAAAAGAATATGAAAGCAGTAGCCTATTGATTATATCAAATATAATATTATATCAGCCCGTTCTCATCCCAAAGCGCCATATACAAACGCTTTTGCAAAAGCGTAAATATACAACGCACAGGGTACCCTTTAGCGCCAAATGAGACGTAAAAATAAAGCGGGCAGAAGGCGCCTCCTAGTGGCCTAACCCTACCCCAACCCCATACCTAAACTTAACCGTCTCATTTGGCGCTAAAGGGGTACCCTGTGCGTTGTATATTTACGCTTTTGCAAAAGTGTCAAAATATGGCGCCTTGGGATGAGAATGCGTTGATTATATTGTTGATTATGTAAAATATATTTATAATATAGCTTTAGATAATGGTAAACAGTGTTGAAATAAAAGTATTGCAAAAACACACTTGATTAAAAACTATACGCTACATTATCATTAAAATATTTGGTAACACTTTACAATAAGGTTCATTTATTAAACATTAGTTCATGCATTAACTAACATGAACTAACCATTTGTTACTGTATTTGTTATTCTTTGTTAACGCTAATTAATACAAATCTAGCTGTTCATTGTTGTTCATGTTAGTTCACAGTGCATTAACTAATGTTAACAAGATTTTAATAAAGTATTAGTAAATGTTAAAATTAACATTACCAAAGATTAACAAATGCTGAAGAAGTATTGTTCATTCTTTGTTAATGTTAACTAATGTAGTAACTGATTAACCTTATTGTAAAGTGTTACCAAATACAGATGCATTATAAGCTTTATGTTCTGCATTTTGTGTGAATAAGGCTAAAAAATGTACAGTATTTGTAACGTGTTAACATAATTCACACATTAAATCTCATTACAACGTGCAAATATATTTCACATCAGCTCCACATTATTACCTATAACATGTTTTCCACATGTGCCACGTGTTCCATTAAGTTCACATGAGGTGACATGTTGTTCACATGTGGTGAAACATTGTTCACATGTGGTGACATGTTGTTCACATGTGGTCGAACATTACTCACATGTGGTGACATGTTGTTCACATGTGGGCACATGTGGTCACATGTGGTCACATGTGGAAAACATGTGATAACATGTGAAATTCTTGTGTTTTTTTCTGTAAGGGCTTCGCACCAAAAAAAAAAAAATGATAGTGGTACCCCTTTATGTTTTTTTTTTGTCAAAAAAGTTTTTTTTCTCCAATCTTCTTGAAACTCTGGATTCTGATTGAGGGACATGGGACTAAGACCTGAGTGCAAAAATGGAGGCTCTAGACCCTTCCAGAGCTGAGATCTGAGATATTTATGAGATATTTATGACTTACTGAGATATTGAGCCATTAAAAATATCTCAATATCTCAGCTCTGGAAGGGTCTAGAGCCTCCATTTTTGCACTCAGGTCTAAGTCCCATGGCCCTCTATCTAGAATCCAGAGTTTCAGAGAGATTGAGAAAAAGTTTTTTTTGCACAAAAAAAAAAAAAAAAAAAAACGAGCAGTGGTACCCCTTATGTTTTTTTTTTTTTTTGCAAAAATTTTTTTCTCCAATCTTCTTGAAACTCTGGATTCTGATTGAGGGACATGGGACTAAGACCTGAGTGCAAAAATGGAGGCTCTAGACCCTTCCAGAGCTGAGATATTGAGATATTTATGAGATATTTATGACTTACTGAGATATTGAGCCATTAAAAATATCTCAATATCTCAGCTCTGGAAGGGTCTAGAGCCTCCATTTTTGCACTCAGGTCTAAGTCCCATGGCCCTCTATCAGAATCCAGAGTTTCAAGAAGATTGGAGAAAAAAAATTTTCGCACCAAAAAAAAAAAAAAACGACAGTGGTACCCCTTATGTTTTTTTTTTTTTTTGTCCGAAATTTTTTTTTCTCCAATCTTCTTGAAACTCTGGATTCTGATTGAGGGACATGGGACTAAGACCTGAGTGCAAAAATGGAGGCTCTAGACCCTTCCAGAGCTGAGATATTGAGATATTTATGAGATATTTATGACTTACTGAGATATTGAGCCATTAAAAATATCTCAATATCTCAGCTCTGGAAGGGTCTAGAGCCTCCATTTTTGCACTCAGGTCTAAGTCCCATGGCCCTCTATCAGAATCCAGAGTTTCAAGAAGATTGGAGAAAAAAAATTTTCGCACCAAAAAAAACAAAAAAACGACAGTGGTACCCCTTATGTTTTTTTTTGTTTGTTTGTGTTTTTTGTTTATCCAATATTCTTGAAACTCTGGATTCTGATTGAGGGCACATGGGACTAAGCCTGAGTGCAAAAATGGAGGCTCTAGACCCTTCCAGAGCTGAGATATTGAGATATTTATGAGATATTTGTACATACTGAGATATTGAGCCATTATAAATATCTCAATATCTCAGCTCTGGAAGGGTCTAGAGCCTCCATTTTGCACTCAGGTCTAAGTCCCATGGCCCTCTATCAGAATCCAGAGTTTCAGAGAAGACTATTTTCGCACAAAAAAAAAAAAAACACGACAGTGGTACCCCTGTATGTTTTTTTTTGTGCAAAAAAAGTTACTCCAATCTTCTTGAAACTCTGGATTCTGATAGAGGGCCATGGGACTAAGACCTGAGTGCAAAAATGGAGGCTCTAGACCCTTCCAGAGCTGAGATATTTATGAGATATTTATGAGATATTTATGACATACTGAGATATTGAGCCATTATAAATATCTCAATATCTCAGCTCTGGAAGGGTCTAGAGCCTCCATTTTGCACTCAGGTCTAAGTCCCATGGCCCTCTATCAGGAATCCAGAGTTTCAAGAAATTGGAGAAACTTTTTTTCGCACACAAAAAAAAAACATAAGGGGTACCACTGTGGTTTTTTTTTTGTGCGAAAAAAAGTTACTCCAATCTTCTTGAAACTCTGGATTCTGATATGAGGGCCATGGGACTAAGACCTGAGTGCAAAAATGGAGGCTCTAGACCCTTCCAGAGCTGAGATATTGAGATATTTATGAAATATTTATGACATACTGAGATATTGAGCCATTAATAAATATCTCAATATCTCCAGCTCTGGAAGGGTCTAGAGCCTCCATTTTTACACTCAGGTCTAAGTCCCATGGCCCTCTATCAGAATCCAGAGTTTCAAGAAGATTGAGAGAAACTTTTTTTTCGCACACAGACAAAAAAAAACGACAAGGGGTACCACTGTCATGGTATTTTTTGTGCGAAAAAAATAATTTTACACTCAAGCCTCCATTTTTACACTCAGGTCTAAGTCCCATGGCCCTCTATCAGAATCCAGAGTTTCAAGAAGATTGGAGAAAAAAAATTTTTCGCACCAAAAAAAAAATGACAGTGGTACCCCTTATGTTTTTTTTTTTTGTGCGAAAAAAAAAAGTTTCTCCAATCTTCTTGAAACTCTGGATTCTGATATGAGGGCTATGGGACTAAGACCTGAGTGCAAAAATGGAGGCTCTAGACCCTTCCAGAGCCGAGATATTGAGATATTTATGAGATATTTATGACTTACTGAGATATTGAGCCATTAAAAATATCTCAATATCTCAGCTCTGGAAGGGTCTAGAGCCTCCATTTTTGCACTCAGGTCTAAGTCCCATGGCCCTCTATCAGAATCCAGAGTTTCAAGAAGATTGGAGAAAAAAAAATTTTCGCACCAAAAAAAAAAAAAAAAACCACAGTGGTACCCCTTATGTTTTTTTTTTTGTCCGAAATTTTTTTTTCTCCAATCTTCTTGAAACTCTGGATTCTGATTGAGGGACATGGGACTAAGACCTGAGTGCAAAAATGGAGGCTCTAGACCCTTCCAGAGCTGAGATATTGAGATATTTATGAGATATTTATGACTTACTGAGATATTGAGCCATTAAAAATATCTCAATATCTCAGCTCTGGAAGGGTCTAGAGCCTCCATTTTTGCACTCAGGTCTAAGTCCCATGGCCCTCTATCAGAATCCAGAGTTTCAAGAAGATTGGAGAAACTTTTTTCGCACCAAAAAAAAAAAACAACAACAGTGGTACCCCTTATGTTTTTTTTTTGTTTTTTTGTCCGAAATTTTTTTTCTCCAATCTTCTTGAAAACTCTGGATTCTGATTGAGGGACATGGGACTAAGACCTGAGTGCAAAAATGGAAGCTCTAGACCCTTCCAGAGCTGAGATATTGAGATATTTATGAGATATTTATGACATACTGAGATATTGAGCCATTTTAAATATCTCAATATCTCAGCTCTGGAAGGGTCTAGAGCCTCCATTTTTGCACTCAGGTCTAAGTCCCATGGCCCTCAATCAGAATCCAGAGTTTCAAGAAGATTGGAGAAACTTTTTTTCGCACACAGACAAAAAAAACACAAGGGGTACCACTGTCGTTTTTTTTTTTGTGCGAAAAAAAAGTTTCTCCAATCTTCTTGAAACTCTGGATTCTGATTGAGGGCCATGGGACTTAGACCTGAGTGCAAAAATGGAGGCTCTAGACCCTTCCAGAGCTGAGATATTGAGATATTTATGAGATATTTGTGACTTACTGAGATATTGAGCCATTATAAATATCTCAATATCTCAGCTCTGGAAGGGTCTAGAGCCTCCATTTTTGCACTCAGGTCTAAGTCCCATGGCCCTCTATCAGAATCCAGAGTTTCAAGAAGATTGGAGAAACTTTTTTTTCGCACCAAAAAAAAACAACAACAGTGGTACCCCTTATGTTTTTTTTTTTGTCCGAAAAAAATTTTTCTCCAATCTTCTTGAAACTCTGGATTCTGATTGAGGGACATGGGACTAAGAGCTGAGTGCAAAAAATGGAAGCTCTAGACCCTTCCAGAGATGAGATATTGAGATATTTATGAGATATTTATGACGTACTGAGATATTGAGCCATTTTAAATATCTCAATATCTCAGCCGTGGAAGGGTCTAGAGCCTCCATTTTTGTACTCAGGTCTAAGTCCACGGCCCTCTATCGAATCCAGAGTTTCAAGAAGATTGGAGAAAAAAAAATTCGCACCAAAAAAAAAAAAAAAAACGACAGTGGTACCCCTTATGTTTTTTTTTTTTTTTTTTGTGCAAAAAAAAGTTACTCCAATCTTCTTGAAACTCTTGATTCTGATTGAGGGCCATGGGACTAAGACCTGAGTGCAAAAATGGAGGCTCTAGACCCTTCCAGAGCTGAGATATTGAGATATTTATGAGATATGACATACTGAGATATTGAGCCATTATAAATATTCTCAATATCTCAGCTCTGGAAGGGTCTAGAGCCTCCATTTTTGCACTCAGGTCTTAGTCCCATGGCCCTCAATCAGAATCCAGAGTTTCAAGAAGATTGGAGAAACTTTTTTTTGCACACAGAAAAAAAAAACACAAGGGGTATCACTGTCGTTGTTTTTTTTTTTTTGCGCAAAAAATTTTTTTACACTCAGCCTACATTTTTACACTCAGGTCTAAGTCCCATGGCCCTCTATCAGAATCCAGAGTTTCAAGAAGATTGGAGAAAAAATTTTCGCACCAAAAAAAAAAAAAAAAAACGACAGCGGTACCCCTTATGTATTTTTTTTTTTGTGCGAAAAAAAAAGTTTCTACAATCTTCTTGAAACTCTGGATTCTGATTGAGGGCCATGGGACTAAGACCTGAGTGCAAAAATGGAGGCTCTAGAGCCCTTCCAGAGCCGAGATATTGAGATAATTATGAGATATTTATGACATACTGAGATATTGAGCCATTATAAATATCTCAATATCTCAGCTATTGGAAGGGTCTAGAGCCTCCAGTTTTACACTCAGGTCTAAGTCCCATGGCCCTCTATCGGAATCCAGAGTTTCAAGAAGATTGGAGATTTTTTCGCACCAAAAAATAAAACGACAGTGGTACCCCTTATGTTTTTTTTTTTTTGTTTTTTGTTTTTTGTGAAAAAAAAAGTTTCTCAATCTTCTTGAAACTCTGGATTCTGATAGAGGGCCATGGACTTAGACCTGAGTGCAAAAATGGAGGCTCTAGACCCTTCCAGTGCTGAGATATTGAGATATTTATGAGATATTTATGAGCATTCTGAGATATTGAGACATTATAAATATCTCAATATCTCAGCTCTGGAAGGGTCTAGAGCCTCCATTTTAGCACTCAGGTCTAAGTCCCATGGCCCTCTATACTATCAGAATCCAGAGTTTCAAGAAGATCAGAGAAACTCAAAATTTTGACCAAAAGAAAAAAAAATGACAGTGCTACCACTTACGTTATTTTTTTTGTGCGAAAAAAAAAGTTTCTCGATATTTCTTGAAACTCTGGATTCTGACTGAGGGCCATGGGACTAAACCTGAGTGCAAAATGGAGGCTCTCGACCCTTCCAGAGCTGGAGATATTGAGAATATTTGAGCCATTATAAAAATCTCAATATCTAAGCTCTGAAGGGTCTAGAGCCTCCATTTTTACACTCAGGTCTAAGTCCCATGGCCCTCGAATGGACATACACGGTTTTCATCGGACAGCGGTTACGTATGTATATATATATATATATATATATATATATATATATATATATATATATATATATATATATATATATATATATATATATATAAAGAGGGGTCAGTGATTGTTGTTAATTTTAGCCCTTTATATTATGGATGAAAGATAATTAACCCTGTAAGTAGCCCACCCGTGGTTGTGAAATTACACACATCACTTTTAGCTTACATTGTTGTCTCACAAAAAAAAACAAAAAAAAAAAACTTTACATAGCCAATGGGTCCTATTAATGGGTCCTATTGTTTAGCCTCGCAATGCCATTGGATAGTAAATGTATATAGAGTCTTGCCATAAGGTCAGGACTTCTACAACCTGCAAACTTTCCTGGAAGCGCATCTCCTTGTTTCACTGGACTGGATATCTCAACATTGAAGTAAGTAAAACCCCAGAAATATATATATATATATATATATATGTGTGTGTGTGTGTGTGTGTGTGTGTATATATATACATATATACATATATATATATACATATATATATATATATATATATATATATATATATATACATATATACATATATACATATATATACATATATACATATATATACATATATACACATATATATATATATATATATATATATATATATATATATATATATATATATCTCCACTTACAATCGTTGCCATTTTTGAGTAATTTCCACCTGGATTTGGCCTACCCAAATTAAAAAGCTTCCCATTCCCACATACTTTGGCCTAAATACACAGTTTTGGTGTCATTTTACAGGAAACCCTTTGAAGTTGCATATAACACTGATAAAAATGTAAAAACACTTGTAAAAAACGCTTTTTGATTTTTTTTATACAAATTCATTTTTTAAAGAGTATAACTCAGCAGCATGCAAACAGTTCTGGCTGTTTCCTCTATATGTCAGAAAATACCTGTAAAAGGAATTTTGTCTGTAACTTGTTTTATTTAATATTTATTCAAATGTATCTGAAGGGAGGGATATTACCTTTTTTTGTTATAATTTCCGGCTACCCAAATCTAAAGTCTCCCCATACCCATATGCAATGCTATAAATGCAAAATTCCAGTGTCATTTTACAGAAAACCCTTTGTCATTTCATAAAACACAGTTGAAAGTGGTAACTATTTTAGTGTATGCTGTCTGTGTTATAATAAACAAAAACAAAAAAAACGCTTTTTGATTTTTAGGTTATAAATTCATTTTTGAAAGTGTATATCTCAGGCCCTGTGTGCTCTAGCACCATGCTGACAGTTTTGGTTGATTCCAGCACACGTCAGCAAACACTGGAAAAAGAATTATGTCTCTATCATATTGTAAGGAAGAGTTATTCTAAAGCACCGAAGGGTGGTAAAATACCCTTTTTTTGTCATTCAAGTCTCCAAGTTCCCCACCTGTCAAAAGTGCAAAATCAAGACACTGCAAAGCATATTACCATCAAGGACTTGTAATCATGTTTCAAAGAAAGCAATGAGACCCATTAGTAGTTTTTACCTTTTATTTGCCAATAAATCAAACATATTTTGCATAATAATAATTTGAATAGAAAATGTGCAAAAGGGATATAAAGTGCAATATTCAAAAAATAAATAAAAACTGAATAAAAAGAGTTTTGAAAAATAAAGTGAAAACATTTGCCTGATAATCTAAAAAAAAACAATGACCTTCTTGTCAAAATATAATTGCACAATTGTGCAAAAAAGTATTTTGCAAAAATACTTGACACCATGCACAGTGCAACATTGTCGGTGGGGGTTGGGGTGCCCAGGTGTGTTTGGGGACAAAGAATGGCGTTTCCTCTCTGCATGACTAAGCGGAATCCATCCAACTTACACTGTAACACAAAATAATAAACTTATAAACATCTGAATACTCGTGTCCGTTTATTAGTTACGATAGACACGGACCACTAACGCAGCCATTTGCGCATTCGAGAAAGCGCACTGGTATTGCACGCACCACCACAACAATATACAAATAATAAGTTCACAAAACATTTTTTGTAAGTCTATAAACACTATCACAGAACATTTCAGTTTGTCTTTGGTAAGCTTAGAAGTATTTACTTACTTATCCACAGGATCCACTCCATCAATAAAAGCTGCTTCACGCACCGAGTTAAAGCTTGCGTCGTTTTCAGGATCTGTGTCAGAGAAACGGTCTAAGGCCCCGTCCACACGAAGACGCGTTTCGCTGGATCCGTATAAATTTGTTATCGGATTGGCGTTTCGTCCACACGGATCCGGCGTTTTGGGAGAGTGAAACCGCTATTTTTTGAAACCGGGTCCCAAGGTGGATAAATCTGAAAACGACGCCCTTGCGTTTCGTGTGTACGGCCAATCCGTATATTTTGTGAAACGATGATGTCATCACCCCACGTGTCGACTTGTCAGACAACAACTGCCGAACTGCTTGCATAATAGTTAATATAATATAGCCTAATATAATGCGGCAGAACCTTCTGAGCCTCTTGTATTCCTTTATTTATTATTTACTTGAATGTGTTTTTTTAGGCCTATAGGCTTGGCTATTTTCGTATGCTGCTTGTCTGTTGTCTGATAAAGACATTTCGTATTATAGGAAGTTAAAGCAAAAATAATATTCGACGATCGATTTTATCTTTATTTTAATAAATGTTTCATCAATCACTTACCTGGATTTAATAAATAAGAAGCAAATATATAGCAGAGCCATAATCAGGACGTGGATGCCCGACAGCGAAATACCTTGCATTGCTAGTAAACTGAGAGCTCGTCTCATAAATGAACCGAAAACTCAGAAATATATAGATTTCTTGAAATGGCTACATTTAAACAACATCGACAAACAACAATTAAAAACGAACAGAAACAGATAGGCTACTCTCCTAATCCGTATGAAGTGCATTAGCCTACGTTACTCCATAGAGCTGGTAAGTCCGCCCATCCGTAAAACTCCAAGTGGACCTCTAGGTTGAAAAAGCGTCAATGCAAGTGAATGAGAGAAAATAATTATTTTCTGATCCCGTTTGAATTGTGCCATGAATGTAACATATGTTGTCTGTGAATTTTTTATATAATTTCTCATGTAACAAGTTTGACAGTTTATTGTATGATTCTTTGGCTAGCAGTTGTGGAATAGACATAACGAGAAAGACTACACGTCCCATATGTGACGTCGCGCTTAACACATTTTCCCTCCACAAATCACGGTTTTCACCACGCTCAACTAGTTAGTCCTCTCCCTGAAAGAAGGCGGTGAAGTGCACCAAAGTCACAGGCATGTTTAGCGGGATCCGTGTGTTAGTGGGGTGATGTATATCAAACACGTCGAGAGTTGTAGTCCACAAAGTGCTCTCACACAAAGTCTAACCGTATGAAAATTCTACAAGCTAAATTGTAGCATTCTTTACACGAAACATTATATAAAAAATTCACAGACAACATATGTTACATTCATTGCAAAATTCAAACGGGATTAGAAAATAATTATTTTCTCTCATTCACTTGCACTGACGGTTTTTCAACCTAGAGGTCCAGCGGGGTTAGCTGAAGGGGCGAGGACTTACCAGCTCTATAGGCGCGTTCACAATACTGCGAATTGGCGGGTAAGCAGCATCATCAACTTCCTCTTTTCAGTCAAGAATGACAAAGAAAACATTAGTTTATTAATAAACAATTAAAATGTCTATTATATTTGACACATTCGTTACTTTTGCCATTCGTTCTTTGTGGCAAGCTTTCTGAGTCCGCTAACTTATCGAATATCGTGACTCCCTATTTTGTACCAGGCAATTTATGATTGTTCAATAAAGTTCTTGGTAAAAAAGAAAATAAGCAACTGTGCGTAATATTATTTCATAGCCTTTTATTTTACTGCCTACAGCGCGCAAGGTTTTATGCGCATGCTCCAAGTCTTCTTCTCGCATTTTTAGTGTAATATCTCTATGGCAGAATTACAGCGCCACATACTGGTCTGGGATGTATACTACATCGTTTTCAGTCGGTTTCAGTGGTTTCGTGTGGACGCAGATATTTTTCTAGATGCTGCCGTGTTTACAGACTTTTTTTTTTTAGAACGAGAGAAAAAAAATATCGGATAGGGGAAGCTCTGGCTTCGTGTGGACGAGGCCTAAAACAGCCTCCAAACCGAGTAAAGCATTCTTCTGCGGCTGTTTTTCCTTTCCTGAAGCCATTTCAGCAGCTAAAAATGCTATAGTCCGACGCGCATGGGTGTTTGGGGAGACGCGGCGCATGTCCCCGGTGCCCCCTCTCCACGGTCCCTGGCCACAATAACAAAGCACCCCATTGGTCTATTTTACCTTGTGACACATTTCCGGAGACCGCGGGTCCTAGCTTCACCAGTTTCACGGCGACACGCCTGTATCCGGATCGGTTGTTTACATATTTTACTGGATTATTGAATATCACAAGCTTTACTTTGTGGTACTGCTGCACGCGGCGAGACATATCGAGTGATTACTTGGGCCTGCAACCACTGAAAATGGTAATTTTGTAGAGAATAACCTAAGGTAAAGGATGATGTAGCATTTGTAGCTAACTGTGCTGTCTGTTGCGAGTAGCAGGGCAAATATTCAATAATTTCACTTGTATGTTTACAAATGTTGATAGTTTACCTCATGATTCATTCGAATTGTATTAGATATGTGATTATACCTCAATAAAAAGACTTATTGGAACTTCTTACTGGCAATGAGAGCTTTCATTTGATACCTGATTTGTGTATGTGCGTCATATTTGAGCGATATGAGAAATATGCGCAATCAACTGACGCACATGAATTATGACGCGGCATTTGTTGTGTGAACTTTGTAATTAATTGTAAATAAGTTACTTAGTGTAAAACAAATGCCAAAATGATGCATATCTCAAAGAAAGTAGACATTCTAAGCTTTCAAATGGTACCAAATAAGAGCTCATAACTCATAACAGACATTTTTAAATTTGAAGTACATTATTACTGACGTCATTTTGAATCCCGAATACGGGATTGTGGAGTTTAACTGGATATTATATATATATATATATATATATATATATATATATATATATATATATATATATATACACATCAAATTAGATTTTTTTTCTTGTCATGTCTTTGTTGTAATTTTACAACATTGGGAATAGAATGGTAGTCAAAATAGCATGTGCACCTTGCACATTACATGGAGGCACTGCACTTCTCAAATGTTCAGATATAGGAGAAATACAGAAATATAATGTACTGTATTTGATGGTTCAGCAATATCTAAATGTGTTATTTGTTATAACGAATCGGTTACCTGACGTAACCTCGGTTCTCTCTAGATGAGGGAACGAGTATTGCGTAAGCTAGCTTACGCTCACGGGAAAGATTCTTCTTTGCCGAACAATTGAAGCCAAAAATTTTTAAAATTTGTAATCATTGTCAACGCACTTCTCAGGTGCAGGTCCTAGAGCGGGCTAACTAGCATGCTCATTGGTTCGTTCCTGGGAAGTGCTAGAACTCAATCGGAGAGCGGCGCTGAACCCGCGCCCAATGAGCGGACGACGCTCGCTTACTACGTCAAAGCCCGCCGAAAAGGGGCGTGGCTTGAGTGTATATAAGCGCTCTCCGTGGGTTGGAACAACGATTTATAGTGATGAAGCGAATCGCTGTTCAGAGCGGGCACGGCCGGGGAACGCAATACTCGTTCCCTCATCTAGAGAGAACCGAGGTTACGTTAGGTAACCGATTCGTTCTCTTACGAGAGGTTCTCTCGTATTGCGTAAGCTAGCTTACGGCTACGGGAACCCCTGGTCAACGCCGTGCCCGGTCAGTCACCACAAGACATCCCGGGAGGGTGGAGGGAGCATTAGTGGAGAAATAATAATAAAGGGCAGAAGCCGTTTATATGAGAATGTGAGGCCTAAAAGGCGGCCGGCATAGCGGGCCATAGTATAGGAAGTTTCCATAGAATGGAGGGGAAGATCAAGGGGCTAGCCGGTTGAATGATTCCCCATAAAGCGTGGCTCAGACGCTGCGCGGGTTAGACCGCTAGTAATTTCAGCCTGTAAGGCCGGTACTTCCAAGTTATAAAATCTGATAAAGGTGGACGGGGAAGCCCAGCCCGCGGCCACACAGATATCATGAATAGAAATACCACAGGACCAAGCCCACGAGGAGGCCATGCCTCGAGTGGGAGTGAGCCCTGACGCCGAGCGGGCAAGGCAGATTTTTAGCCGCATAGGCGGAGGCCGAGCAGCGTCTACTATCCATCTGGATAGTGTTTGTTTGAGAAGCGGCCAAGCCTTTTGTGCGTCCCCAAACGCCACAAACAGCTGCTCAGAACGTCTGAACGTGGCAGCGCGTGTAATGTACGGCTCTCAGCGCCCGGACCGGGCAGAGGAGGTTGGCATTGGGCTCGCTATCAGAGGTGGGCAGAGCCGATAAGGATATCACCTGTGCTCTAAATGGGGTGCCAATCGCCTTAGGCACATATCCGTGTCTGGGTTTGAGAATGACTGACGGAGTCGTTAGGGCCAAACTCGAAGACACGACGCGTTCGAAGAGAGCGCGTGAATGTCGCCCACTCGTTTAACTGAGGCAAGAGCGATCAGAAAAACGGCTTTTAGGGAGAGATATTTGAGGTCAATAGACTCGAGCGGTTCGAAGGGGGGCTTTCAAGGCCTCGAGGACTATTGAAAGGTCCCAAACCGGCACCGAGGGGGGGCAAGGGGGGTTCATCCTCCTGGCTCCCCTGAGGAAGCGGATAACCAGCTCGCTCTTTGCCAATAGACTGGGCGCGTCGGGGACCAACGAAGGCCGCGACGGCTGCCACATAAACCTTCAGGGTGGATGGGGTTCTGCCCTTGTCCAGCATATCTTGAAGGAAGGAAAGCAAAGAAGAGACCTCACACTTAAGGGGGTTCTCTTTCGGTGCACCATTTTTGAAAACACAGACCATTTAGCCGCATAGAGCTTTCTGGTAGATGCCGCTCTAGCGTGTTTGATCATGTTCAAGACTCCCTCTGGCAAATCAACGTGTAATCGTTGGTCACCCATGCATGAAGCGCCCAGCGCTGCGGGTGGGGATGCCAGATTGTGCCGCGGGCTTGAGAGAGGAGATCTGCTCTGACCGGGATGGGCCACGGGGCTGTCTGAGACAGCTGTGTAAGCTCCGGGTACCAAATCTGATTCTCCCAACGCGGGGCTATGAGGAGCACCGGGTGGCGAAATTCCCTGATTCTCTGAATGACCTGCGGTAGCAGGGAGATGGGAGGGAAGGCATAGAGTGGGCGGTATGGCCATTCTAGCGCTAACGCATCCTCGTTCTTTGAGAAGAATATCGGACAGTGCGAGTTCTCTTCTGTCGCGAAGAGATCTATCTCCGCTCTGCCAAAGAGGCGCCACAGTGACTGGACTGTAAGAGGGTTCAGGGACCATTCTCCTGGAGAGAGAAGGTTCCTGGATAGAATGTGTGGACCGTCGTTTCAGGTGTCCCGGGACATGCGTCGCTCTGAGCGAGAGCAGATGACTCTGGGACCAAACTAGAATGCGGCGTGTCAGCAGGAAGAGATTCCTGGATCTGACCCCGCCCTGACGGTTGATGTAGGATACCACTGTCATGTTGTCTGAACGAATCAGGACGTGGTGAGCCCTGGATGCGCGGGAGGAACTGCAGCAGTGCATACTCGACCCCGAAGCATCTCGAGACAGTTTATGTGAAATGGGGTCTCCCGAATCCGACCATCGGCCAGAGGCCGGTGAGCCCTCGCAGACCGCACCCCAGCCTGTGTTGGATGCGTCTGTCGAGATTACCTTCCG
The DNA here is from genome assembly GCA_030378365.1 of Hybognathus amarus. Lineage (NCBI taxonomy): Eukaryota > Metazoa > Chordata > Actinopteri > Cypriniformes > Leuciscidae > Hybognathus > Hybognathus amarus. The sequence goes on along the minus strand of JAQIUQ010000065.1, from coordinate 566,702 downwards.
GTGAGAGAAGGACTCCATTGTGACGCCCCGTCGAAACCAATCGGTCACCGTCCAAGGCTGTAGTGCAGAAATGCATGCCTGAGTGACTCTGGTTAGCTGGCGGCCTGTGGTCCACTCGCGGCGGGTACACGGGTCTTTAGCCAGAATTGGAGGGGGCGCATATGTAAAAGACCTAGCTGTAGTGCGGCTGCAGCTGAGGCCATGTGACCCAGCATTCTCTGAAAGGTTTTCACCGGAACGCGGGTATTCATCTGGAACGAAGCGGCTAAACGCTGCAAGCGGCGTGTGCGCTGAGCGGATAAGCATGCTTTCATAGTGGTAGAGTCCAGGTCTATCCCCAGAAAAGAGATAGTTTGACTGGGCTGGAGAACGCTCTTTGTCCAGTTGACAGAGAGGCCCAGCGCTTCCAGATGAGCGAGAAGAGCTGTACGGTGCGACAGAAAACTCTGTTTTGGAACGTGCTAGTATCAGCCAATCGTCCAAATAATTCAAAATGCGCATCCCCTGGGTTCGAAGGGCGAGCGCCGCGTCCATACATTTTGTGAACGTGCGTGGCGCTAGGGAAAGGCCGAGACGGGAGAACGGCATATTGATAAACCTGGCCCTCGAAGGCGAAGCGTAAAAACTGCCTGTGACGAGGGTGTATTTGAATCTGAAAATAAGCGTCTTTCAGATCTAGGGAGATGAACCAATCCCCCTGGCGCACATGTGCGAGGAGTTTCCTGACCGTCAGCATTCTGAATGATCTCGTCATGAGAGCTTTGTTCAGAAATCTGAGGTCTAGAATCGGCCTGAGGCCGCCGTCTTCTTGGGGACCAGAAAATAACGGCCGTAAAACCCCGGCTCGGTTATGGGTGGAGGGACTCTCTCTATCGCGCCTTTTGTTAACAGTTTCGATATTTCTGTGCGAAGCGTGCTCGTGGCAGCTGGGCTGACCACAGAAAGGGGCCGGGCGCGGGAACGCGCGGGCGGCGGCGAAACTGTAACTGGTAGCCGTCTTTTATAATGCTTAGTACCCACGGGGATATGCCGGGAATGGCTTCCCACGCTTTGAAGCATATTGCTAGAGGCTGAATGGCCGTGCTGTCCCGGTTGCTGCATGTAACGGGCTGGACACTTGTGTGTGTGCTCGTGTAAACTGTGTGTGGCAACGGGATTTGCACTCAGAGAGAGGAGCTTATGGGCCGTGATACAGAGCGAGCAGAGGGGGGACACGCGCTGCTTGAGGGCGGTGCTTATGCTTTCTGCTACTCGAGCGGACGGAGGCCGCTGAGTGGGAGTGAACTCTGTGGGGGCACGGGAGAAAGTGTGAGTGAACACGTGCTTGTGGTCACATTTTTTACACTTGAGGCTTTTATGCTCTTTATGTGAACTCTCTGGGTAGCCGTGAATAGGCCTGAGCTTGCTGCGGCGGCGCGTGCTGAGGCGTTCTGGCAGGGGGCTCACGAGAGCGGCCTTCAGAAGTGTTACCCGGCGAGGCAGAAACAAATTCATGGCCTGGGTGGCTTTCTGGACCTCAGAAAAGCGTTCTACGATGCCCGTGACGGCAGATCCGAAGAGGCCAGAGGGTGAGACGGGCGCGTTGAGGAAGACAGCGCGCTCAGCTTCGCTCATGTCCGTGAGCGTGAGCCACAAGTGTCTCTCGGCGACACAGAGGATGGCCATGCATCTTCCCAGCGCTTGAGCGGCAGCTTTGGTGGAGCGAAGGGAGAGGTCCGTAGCGCATCTTAAGTCGTTGAGCGCACGGCCGTTGATTTCTCTCTCGTTCTGCGCTATGTCACTCAACAGGTCGGATTGCAGCACCTGGAGAACCGACATGGAGTGCAGCGCTGCAGCGGCCTGGCCAGCGGCTGCATAGGCGCGGGTGTGGAAGGTAGAGGACGCTCTGCAAGCTTTCAGAAGGAAGCTTAGGGGAGGATCGCCATCCAGCGGAGGGCGAGCACAAGTGAGCGGCGACCAGATCTTCGACGGGCGGCATCGCTGTATAGCCCTTCTCGGTGGCTCCGTCCACCGAGCGCAGCGAGGCGGAGACATCAGAGCGGGTCCGAGCCGAGAGAGGAGCTTTCCATGATTTAGTGAGCTCGGCGTGGAGCTCAGGCAGGAAAGGAGCGGACCGGGTGCCAGCGGGGGCGGGCGCCGGTGCAGGTACTTTCCATCCATCCGGTTCGGTGGTAACTCGGGTGGTGGTGACCAGTCGAGGCCCAGACGCTCGACGGCAAGAGTCAGGAGGCGCATAAGGTCCTCTTCGATGCCGGAGCGGGTCCCGCGGAGCATGACGCCGAAGAGCCCAGTGAAGACCATTCGTCGCTGTTAGAAGCGTGCAACGAAGGCGACTCTTTCTCTTCCTCAGAGTCGAGGGACGCTGCAGAGCGGCCACTCGGCGGCAATGGGGGGTCCAGCTCGGGTGGAGAGAGAGAGTGGTCGGGGGCGGCGGCTGCGGCCCACACACAGCCATCGCAGGTTCCGGCGGCCTCTGAGAGCGGCGCTTCTTCTTCCGCGGAGAAGTCAGAGGCGGCGCAGCTTGGCGGATTGTACGGTGAGGAGCTCTGCCCGCAGGAAGACATTGTCAGCGCCTCGCAGAGAGAGCATCCTCCATCGGCGAGGGCGATTTCCGCATGTTCAAGCCCGAGACAGAGAGGGCAGATGAGGTGGCGGTCTCCGTCTTCGAGCGGTGCGCGGCATGAGCCGCAGGAAATGCGAGACATCTTTAAAGACGCTCACGCTCTTTTGTGATGGAGCAAGTGGAAGTCGTTGGACGGCGCTAGCTCGCTGAGGCGGCTGAAGGTGGCAGGGGCCGGCTTCTTCAGGCTTCTTGCTTGCTAGAAGGTGCCTTGTCACGACGACGGCTTCAGTCTTGCAACGGCAGGCGATTAGATCGCTGAATCAAAATGAATCGTTGTTCCAACCCACGGAGAGCGCTTACATACACTCAAGCCACGCCCCTTTCGGCGGGCTTTGACGTGATGAGCGAGCGTCGTGCCGCTCATTGGGCGCGGGTTCAGCGCGCTCTACGATTGGTTTGAGCACTTCCCAGGAACGAACCAATGAGCCTGCTAGTTAGCCCGCTCTAGGTCCTGCACCTGAGAAGTGCGTTGACAATGATTACAAATTTTAAAAATTTTTGGCTTCAATTGTTCGGCAAAGAAGAATCTTTCCCGTAGCAGTAAGCTAGCTTTACGCAATACGAGAGAACCTCTCGATAAGAGAACTTTCAGTTTAGATCAGTTTAGGGGTTTGTATTGTGACTTCAGTAGGGCTGGAACAGTATGGATTTTTCTGACGGCGGTTGAAATGCAAGAAATTCCTGTGGTATAGAGCGGTAAACCGATATTAAATACTAGAACCTGGAGTCTCATAAATGAAACAAAACTCAGCGTATAGGCTACTTTCCTCACAGACATGAGAAATAAACAGAAAGCTTGAAATGCCTACTTTTAAACAAAATTCAAAACGAAATAATAAAATTGAATAGTAGCCTAGTCAGGTCATTTTTACCGATGTGCATTTTATAATAGTAAATAATAGCCCATCCCCACATCTCTAATCCGAGTGTAATGTTATTATGTGTCATGGAACAACTCAGGAAAGGTCGGCTTTGCTCCATCTTTTGATAAGTTTTGTTAAAAAAACCTTGAATCAATGTAAGACACAATGTCAGACATAATCCATGTCATTAGAATCAATTAATCAATTTCATTAGACTCTATCTCTTACAACTATTATTTTTATTTCAGAATGAGAGGACGCTGCAGACACTGCAAAAAAATTATAAATAAAAAAATAATGAACACTGGACACTGTTTCTTGGACAGTTTTCAATACTGTTTAGTATTTAATATTTATATTAAAAATATTTAATATATACATTCTTAATTCATAAAAATATGACTGTTGGGTGATTATAATTATTATTCATTATATTTACTGTGATGGTGCAATGTAAACAATCAAAATAAGCCCTTAGTTGCCATAAAAAAATATAATAATAAAAAATAAAATAAAAATTATTTGCATTGGAGGACTCCCAAAACAACATCTGACAGGTGACATATTTATATTTGGGCCTTATAAACAGAATTTAAAGACAGAAAAATCTTCATAGTTTTCATACACTTACACACATTTAATGTGAATTTCTAGGGAGAAAATGTGAAGTGCATCTTTCTCTATTGTTAAATGATTGGAACAAATAGTATTTCATTCAACATTAGATTCTTCATAACAGAATCAATATTTCAAAGCATCATGCAAGGTCTTGAAAAGCGCAGAGACTAAAGGAAAGAAACAATAAATAAGAAGGGAAAAACACAACAGGCTGTCACTTTTACCGCCTTTATTTGACATTTTCACGTAGATGTGAGCACCTTAATCACCCGCTGCTTTAATATGCTTTAAATAATGCACAGGCTCAAAACAGAACACCTGTTGCTCAGATGTGCTGATGCAAATATCAAGGGGATTAATTAAAAGTCAATTATATTAATTTGGCTTTTGAAGGGTGATCGTGCAAGATAAAGACTGATTCTATGAGCACAGATACTCCAGCTCCTGATTTTTAATGCGGTTTTATCAGAGTCCATTAAAAGAGCTTGTGCACGAGTGCCATGTTGTTTAGATGCCATTCTATGTAAATTTAATGAGCATTTGAGTTTCATCTTTTAATGTGGATATATCTGTCTAATGCATAATTGAAAAAATGCTAATAACTAAAATGTTTGTTTCCCCGGCCTTGTTTTTGTGTGTGTGTGGGTGTACAGTAGTTGTGCTGTGAATCTTTTTGCCTGATGCACTATGGTGTTGTATTCTATAGGTGGGTTGGAAATTTTACACACTGAAATAATACACTATAAAACTAAATAAACTTTATTTTATCAACTTTATATAATTTAAATACAGTACATATACATCAATAAATAAATAAATAAAACAGAATTTTAAGTTTAAAGCAGGACTGTGACTGTTTTTAACTAAATAATTTTAGTCGTTTTATAATAATTTTCTCTCTTTTTTTAAACAGCCCCAGTGGAGTGCATTTGAATAGCATTTTGCGTTCTATCCCACACTCAAGGGGTAATTGCATCCACCGGAAACTGAAGCCTCCAGGGGCCACCATTGTAGCTGACTATCACCTGTTAGCATTCCATTCGACTCCCATTCATTTTGGCGTCACTTTGACAGCGAATAACTTTGCATCTGAGGCATCCAAGAGACTCCATTTATCCATTATTTATTTCTAAAGAAACTCGACAATGTATAAAAGGCTCCATTATCTTGTATGTTACTGTCACAGGCTGGTTGAAGCAAGCAATGAAGGAAGCAGGATGGAAATGCAGCAGTTTTAATAAACAAACTAGAATAATCTGATACAGGAAACTGAGGAAACATCACAGGAACAACCATGCATGAAGCAACAACCAGGAACAGACTCAAACACAGGACTTAAATACACAGGAAACAGATCAAGGAAAACAGGACACGGCTGAGGCAAATCAACTGATAATGACAGGTAAACGTATGAATGAACTAAACAGTAACAAGGAGACGGGAAAATAGAAACAGGCAGTGGCGTAACTTTGTTTTAAAAAGTGGGTGGGACATGTGTATAAATGAATGAATCATTGACACGTGAATAAAAACATAGATCCGACTTTACAAGTAGAATAGTGCACAGAAAGTCCTGTAAAATTAAATGAATAAATTGACCTAATAATATGAATAAAAATTATATAAACAAAAATATACATAAAAGTTTTAAAAGTATAAATTAACTATTAGGCCAGAATTTTGATAACTGATTTTTAGCGGAACGCGCACGACTAAAAATTGGCTTATAGCCTATCCATTGTACACAAAAACTGCTGCACAATTAAACGAATAAATGGGCCTAATAATATAAATAAAGTGTATAAACTATGTATAAAAATAAGTGTATAAACAAAAATGTAAAAAATTAAAAAATAAAGGCCTACAAAAACATTTTAAAAGTAAATTTAAAACGTAAATTAACTATTAGGCCAACATTTTGATAACTAAACTTTTGCACAGCACGCACAAATACAATAAATTATGCTTATATCAAGTGTACAAAAAAATGCTGTAAAAATCAATGGGCCTAATTATACCTATACTGTATAAATAAAAATATACAGGCTATAGGCCTACTGTAGGCTACATCAACATTTTAAAAGTATGCTAAATGAACTATTTGGCCAAAATTCGTATAACTGAACTTTTGCGCAGAGTGCACATGGATTACAATTTAAATGGCTTCTGTTGTCAAACTTTAAAAAAAGAAAGAAAGAAAATGAATTGCTTTCCTTATCTACAGTTCTTTTGAGTTCACCTTTAAGAACACAAGTTTGGACAATGTCTGAGGCTTCAGACTCATGCGGTGGTTGGGGAGAAACTCTGCCCTTGCAGACCCGCTTGGGATGCTGAACTCAATGCGAGCTTCTTTAGCTGGGAAAAGATGTGGAGTCAGACTTGTGGTGTGAACTGAACCAAAATTGGAGCGGGAAATAGGGAAATATTAACACCTTTTAAAAATGCCCCTCTGCGCTCTGTCCAAGATTCGCCCGCTCCACTCGGCTCACATGCTCTGCACCGGAACAAACTTCAATCTCCAAAACGGATTGAGAGCGCGCATGCATGTGAAGACTGAGCGTGAGCCACGAGATACACTGTAACCGCGCCACTGATCGCAGGCGGCAAGGAGCACTTTGATCACTTGATTTAAAAAACAATGTATTTCAGGGCTAGATCGCTTCTTTTATTTTACAAACGAACTAAATGAAGGGTCTGCCAGTTGGAGATGTTGTATTTATTTCTACTGTTAGCTATCCGTGCTGCGAGAGCTTTTAAAAGTGGTGGGGACAATTTTGACCTTGGCAATAAGTGGGGGGACACCCGTCCCACCTGCAAATTACGCCCCTGGAAACAGGACTGAACCAAATACACAAAGAACATGGGAAACACAGAACACACATGTAACAGTTCCGTTATGGCCTCTCAGAGGCATTTTTTTGTAATGCTTCATATTACAAAACATGAAGAGTTTTAGCACATGAAGTGTGCTGCATCATGCACATGATGCTAGCACATGTGCTAGCACATGAAGACGATTGCATCATAATGAATCAATTTTCCGTAGCTCAGTAGAGAAATTACCGTATAGACAGCAGGAGAAGCTCACAGGCAATCGGGGGACGCGAAGGTCTGATAAAGTCAAGGGAGAAGCCCAGAGAGAGTCATAAAGTTGATCCTGCTGCTGCTAGCTCATGGACAGCTAATACTCACTCTCTCTTAGTCTCTGCGAGATTCATAAGGGAATTATTCAGATTTCACTCGGCATAGCTACTAGAAGACATACAGGTTACTCATGTGGCAGGCTCAGTTTGAGCTTGCGCAGTGCGCCTGGCTATCAGCTTTTAACAGGCTTCAATTTTCTCTGTTGAAATCAATGGGGTTCGCTGTGTCCATTTCTTTATTGTCTTTGCCCACACCGCCGTCTGTCATGCTAACCCAATCCTCCGTGGTCCTGGAAGTCTCCTCTTCTCCTTCTTTTTCTCTTTCTCCACCCTCACTCTGACCTGTCCCTGTCTTTCGATTCAAAGGATTTTTCTTGCTTCAGAGAACTGGATCTGAAAATCAAAATAATGGCACGCATATATTCATTAGATCAGAATTAGAATTAGATTATAATATCAGTATTTTCTAATATTCACTGTTGAATTTGTTGTTGCTTCTAACCATAAGAAAAGTGCAGAGAAGTGGTGGAAAAATGTGAGCAGAGTTTATTGAATATCACAGATTCCATAAAAATATTGGCGCTCCAGAAAGAGTGCAAAATTCAAACAAAAATAAACATTAATTTAATTTCACATCCAGGAACTCGCATAGATTTTATTATATTTTAAAGACTTTATTTGCAGAAATACATATTAACCCTCAGGTGCTCTTCGTTTCGGAGTCACACTTGTTATCTTCCCGGTCAAAAGTGACCGGACACCTGAGAGGAAACTTTCTCCATCCCAGTAAAACCAATGCAATTTATTTTTGTTCTATAATATTTAGTATTTTTAATTTATTCTTTTGAGACAATTTAATTTATTAATATTTATGCAATATTTATGGTTTATTTTTTTTTTTCGCCATGGAAATATATATATATTTCTATATACATAATATTTTTTTTTTCAAAAAAAAAAAATGGTATATATATATATATATATATATATATATATATATATATATATATATATATATATATATATATATATATATATATATATATATATGTGTGTAATGCAGTATTTTAGTTTAATATAGACTCTAGGCCTTCAGGAAAAAAAAATGAAGAAAATTAGCACCATCTGGTTACAGTATAGAGAAAAGCGTAGAATCATGGTGTAACCACTAGATGGTACAGCTCTCTATGGAGACGGCATGTGAATTCCCAGCTGTTTATGAACACATTTTTTTTTTTTTTTTTTGTGGATTTGAATATATAGTTGAAACAATCTCAAAAACTATTTCTTATATCATCGTGGCCTGCATCGTGGCCGATTTGTAGATAGATTGTACACACAAAAAATCAAAAAGTTTTTGTGTTTTTGTCAATTTCCCATTCATTTCCTATGGGTCAGTCATTTTTGAAAGAAGAGCAAAAGTGTGACTCATTTTTTTACGACCACTGAAATTGCTCAGATCATGAACTCAATTTTTTTTGTGTGTTTTCACACACCCAATGCCATAAAAGTCAACAAGTTTCGTAACATTCCGATGAAGCTGTGGTTTTTAAAATTTCAAAACAGAAAATTTTTCAGTCAGAAATGACAGAAGAGCACCAGAGGGTTAAGAAACACCAAAACATGAATATTTCACAATATTACTGTATTTTTATCAAAATACGATCTGGTCTACACAAGATACTTCTATCAAAAACATTGAAAAATCTTACTGACTTTTGAATGGAAATATAATTAGTATATAATATAATTGATATAATGGTAATATAAACAGTATATCTAGATACAATCATATAATATAATCATTTTCACACTATTTATTCTCTTCAGTCCTAGTCATTTACTTCAGATCTTTATATATATATATATATATATATATATATATATATATATATATATATATATATATATATATATATATATATATATATATATATAGTGTATATATATATATATATATATATATATATATATATATATATATATGTGTATATATATATATATATATATATATATATATATATATATATAGTGTATATATATATATATATATATATATATATATATATATATATACACTCTTAATTTACTCTTACTCTGTTGATCTACCTTGGCTGTATTTCTTTATTCAGTATTAATGCAATCAGATTAAGTCTAGTTTCTCGGTGAAGCACTTTGTAAACACTGTTTAAAAAGGTGATAGGAATAATAACCAATGCTTTCCTACTATAGTCCAGAATCACTCACCTCAGATAACACACACACACATACAGGCTGACTTTAGGAGAATTCAATTCTTTTCATTCTACAAATTAAACAGCAGTTTTTAATTTCCCATTTCTGCTTGTATAAAATGGACTATATCTGTATCTGGAAAAACACACCACACAGACTCACTCTTCATCATGCATTCAAACTCCACCTTGACCTGTTGCAAACGCACTCTTCAAAACATTAATACACGGCTGGAGTGCTGCTGTCCCTGGCAGGCTGCTTGGTGGTGCTGGTGGGTGGGATAATGGCCCGGGAGGAGCGTGATTATGAGAGGGGAGGGGCCAAGCGAACACTTCCTCTTGCAGCGACATCATTTTTATTATCCACTGCCCATCAGAGGTCCTTGAGAAACATGTACTTTCAGCCCGGGCAATCATTCATCTGGGGTCCTGCTCCAAGAGACATGGAGGGAGAGAGAGAGAGGAACAGGGGAATATCGACTGATACCCTTCAGCGGCACAGAGAGAAGAGAAGAGCGAGACAGTGAGGGACAGAGACTAACAGACTCAAAGAGATAAAGAAGTGCTGACCAGCTGTGAGGATGATTACAGAATGCCTGCCCTTCTCTGTTAAACTGATATCAGCAGCCAATCATAATTAGACTCCTCTGTAACAGCAGCCAATCAAACATCAGCTCATTGTTTCGCTTTGATTAAACCATCAAGCCTCACATCTTTGTGCCAAGGGGTTACGTGGACTGTGAATAAATGTTGTGTATAATAAAAAGGGGAGTAAAACACACAATGCCACAGATGTCATCTTGTTTCTGGAACAAAGAACCCTACTCCTGATGCTCTCATAAAAAAAAAGCACAAAAGCTGTCACTTGGGTGGTACCCTTTTGAAAAAAGTACAGCTTTTTACCTTATTGCCTATTGGTGCCTATTGGTACTTTAAAAAAGGTACATAGTACCTAAATATTACTACACTTTGAAAGGATATGGCCCTAGAGACAGCTTTTGTACCTTTTTTTCTGAGAGAGAGTGCAGTTTGCTTATTTATTAGAAACATATACATCAAGGACACATCCGATCCTGAAGAAGAACTCTGATTGGGTTGATACATGATCCTTGGATGGGTTGTGAGTACAAGACCATTTGACACAAAATCTTTACCTCTTGGTTTCAGCACTTTGCTGATTACACGCAAGATCAGACCATCCTCTACCCTTCATCTGATCAACTGCTGCTCATCAAAGTGCTCTGCACATGATTGGACAACAACTGAGTTATGGCATTATCATGTTAACACTGGTGATTAGCCAACATGAGAGACAGTGAAAAGATGAAAGATAAAGAGTGAGAGAAAGTGAAAGTCTAAGAGTGAGAGAGATAGAATAATGGAAATGGAACTACTATGTTGAAACTTATGGTCCCGTCACACTATGGCTGTGATCCGAAATCACCCCTTATACCTCATTCACCATTTCCTACATTTTCCCACTAACGAATGAGAAACCCCATGTTATAATACTCCCCGGTCTACCCAAGTTGATTTTAATGAGATGCGCCTAACTGTGTCATAGCATTGCCTAAACACTGTCAGGAAATTGTTGCAGGCTATCTTTGGTTGCAAGACTGTCTCACTGTACAGCATATACCACCGTTTGAGAGCCACGACCACAGAAATCAATGCTGTTTGTCATCTTTCATCTGGGTCAGCCCCAAATCATACAATTAGCAATTGGCATTAGTTGCATTGCGTTGCGAGGACGCATTTACAACCAGAAAGGTCTGATTTCATTTGTCTGTTTTTTTGATTGTTTGTTTTTTTCCACATTATGTGACCACATATACATGGTTTGGAAACAATGCCTGAGATGTGTGCCTCCTATTGTTGTCACATGAAGTTTTTTGTCTTAGTACTGAAGGGAAAAATATGATTTTGTATGCAGCCTATTTCTTTGTATAGCAAAAAGGGTGTAGTGTGCGGTTGTGAATTTAGCACTTCTTTTAATTCTGAAATGAATCATGAAAGTTTGAATCACAAAATGAGTCACTTACAATTTGCTTTTCCGAAGTGAATTGTGAACTACTTCTGTGATTTCTGTGGCCTGTTTCTCAAAGCTGTTAAGGTGGCTACCGAGGTAAGTTCAAGTTTTGGATTGTTTTAGCTGTGCTCATCACCATGGTAGCTACGGCTAACCTGCACAGGAGCAGATTTTATTCTGTGTAAGAGATTGCAAACCAAAACTGGACCAATCAACTGTGAGTAAATTGACATATACTGTACCTGACGTAAAAAAAAAAAAAAAACAAATCCTCCAAATTAAAGTTGCTCACAGTGAAAGCAATTTTTAGACAAAATTCCCTGGTTTTGCAGCTAAATATTTATTGTTTTATATAAATTATCTGTATATCCTGCATTACACAAGCAATGTGATTTTGACAATTAATCAACTTTTAATTTAATATAATATTATTTTTTTTAAATTGCTAAACTTGCGTGTCTTTATATTTTTTGTGAAACTATAAATTAAGTAAATTAAATTAAACTACAGGGCTGCTGAAAGCTAGAATCTGATTGGTTGACGAAAACTCTAAGGTGTGCAATTATCTTCAAGGAAATGCACAGTTAAGTAAATGCTTGTGTTTTCTTAATTTCTAAACCAATTTGAAGCCTTTTTTTAAAGTATTTCTGCCACAATACCATGGTCACAGTTAGCATTACTACATCAAATCCATGATTAATGTAGGTGATTTGTGGATTGAAAAGCCTTCTATAGCACAATGGGCACAATGTTTCTCCTTGTTTCCATGTCAGTGCTGTTTGATATGATATCAATAGTTTATTACTATGAATAATTTGAAATACTTTAAGTGTGCCATGAAAACATCCCCCACACCATTACACCACCACCAGCAGCCTGCACAGTGGTAACAAGGCATGATGGATCCATGTTCTCATTCTCTTTACACCAAATTCTGACTCTAGAAATCAGAAATCAAGGCACCATTTTTCCATTTTTCAACTGTCCAATTTTGGTAAGCTCTTGCAAATTGTAGACTCTTTTTCCTATTTGTAGTGGAGATGAGTGGTACCCGGTGATTATTTTCACCCACAGGACTGCCGCATACTGGATGTTTTCCCCTTCTCACATCATTCTTTGTAAACCCTAGAAATGGCTGTGCGTGAAAATCCCAGTAACTGAGCAGATTGTGAAATACTTCTGGCACCAACAACCATGCCACGTTCAAAATCGCTCTTTCTTTCCCATTCTGGCCTTCAGTTTGGAGTTCAGGAGTTTGTCTTGACCAGGACCACACCCCTAAATGCACTGAAGCAACTGCCATGTGATTGGTTGATTAGATAATTGCATTAATTGGAAATTGAACAGGTGTTCCTAATAATCCTTTAGGTGAGTGTACAATTCTTGCACATAGCCTCTTTATCATTCAACAGGGTTGACAGTAAACAAGTGTTACGTTTTTGAGTGAATCCTACATTTTGTAAATGATATGTAATCCTGTCTTTGCTCTAACACAAAGACTTAATGTGCATGATTACACAATAAAGTCTATTACATTTTAGCCTTACAGTTTTATAATTTGTGAAACAATGGAAAGACCAGAGCATGACTTCATATCTCATGGGTCATATTTGTATCAGGGTCTAAGGTAATTTAAGTATACTTAAAGTAACTTTTAGTATTGCATCTAAACCTGAATCCCTTTCGTCCATTATCCGTTATAGAAGGCTTGTTAAAGTGGGGACAGAAAGCATACTGTGAATATTATCCCTAATTAATATGAAAACAGCTTGGTGTGAAAGACTATTTGTGTTTCTTGAGCCTGATTTGAGTCAGTGCAGGACCATCTAATGATGTAAACTCTCAGTGTGTGGAGTTTAAATGTGTCCTGTTTCACTTGCAGCCCGGCTGGAGGTCAGTGTGATCGTTAATCTGATCCTGATCCTAGACCTGCCTGTCTCTTTCACACCAGACAGCTTATTGTCATGATGATGGCCATGACAACCCTTAACCTCCCTCCCACCCCCTCTCTCTCTTCTGCACGCATTCTCTCTCTCCCGATTGTCTCATCACTCTGAAGGGAGACTCGTCTCTCATGCAGGTACCTGATGGCCGACAGGCCTCAGCTTCCTGTGGGTCTGATAATCAACGTGCTGTCAAGACTGTCAATATCCAGCAGACGAAAAGGGGACCGGGCCCGACACACATATACATACAGATGCACGCACACACAAATATGCACGCATGCATGCGGATACCTGCTCAAGGACTCTCAATCACAAGCTAAAGAGCCTATATAGTGACACATTTTCGTATATGTCTACTATACAGCGCACATACGTGGATTCGCGCACATACTGGGTGTAAATCATCTGTGGCTGTCAGGCCGTGCTTTTAGTAAAGGATGGATTAAACTATGTGCATGGATCTCTCTTTATGATCGCTGCAGGCTTTATTAATTAGGCTTAATCGTGATGAATGCTGGGCCTGTCATCTCTTCACACTGACAGGAGACAGGGTTCACGTGGCATTGCTCGAAGCTCGGTGACAGGGAGAGATGGCACAGTTTTAAACAGGAAGCTGACCCACGTCACCACAGCCCTCACCCACTCACACTAGGAAATCATCATACTACATCACTCATTAGCTCATGTCACAGGCGATGAGAAGATAGATTAAAGCCCATGTGCAAGAGGAAAACTGAGCTATGGTCACTGCATACAGAACAACATTTTATTATATGTTTTTTTAATTCATTTAATTAATTCCGGTCCTTGATTATGATTGGCTGAGCTGCGTTCGTTGTCAAATACTCTATAAACACACTGCAATCCGCAAACTCATTACGTCTGCATGTAGTGCGCCACGACATCTGTGTGCATCTGTGTTTGTAGCTTTGTTTATTTTATGACACGATACCATGTATAAGTAATCATTTTATAAAATCAATAAGATATGTGAAGTCTCTCGTAGCTGTTCTGAAATCATAGTAAACACAAGCTTCAGTTGGTAAAACTGTATTCTTAGTCCTCTTCAATATGATGCTGTATCCTGTAACTGTTTATCTTTTTTAGAATGTCTAGGGCTCAACAATAAGTGTTTTGACTGGCCCCAACAACCAAAAAAATACAAATTTGATAGTTTTTGGATATAACTTATCCTCTTATTTGAAGTTATTAAAAAAAGTACAGGGTACAACAGAGTCACCCAACCCTGTTCATGGAGATGTACCAGAGTTCAGATCTAACCCTGATCCAACAAATCCTGAAAATCTTAGTTGGTAAGATGGTTCATTTGTTCTTGATCAGGGTAAAAGCTGAACTTTGCAGGATCTCCAGGAACAGGATTGGGCACCACTGGGTACTCCATTGTTTTCAATACCCTGCAAAGGTGAACAAAAATGCTTCTTTGTTCATGTTGAGCATTGATGCCTCTCTGAAATGTAACATTTAATATATATATATATATATATATATATATATATATATATATATATATATATATATATATATATATATTTAGTATACACAGTACACTACCGGTCAAAAGTTTAAGATCGGTAAGATTTTTTTATGTTTTTAAAAGAAGTCTCTTCTGCTCACCAAGGTCATAATATTTCACAATATTACTGTGTTTTTTTGTGTATTTTTGTTTACAAAAAAATTGCAGCCTTGGTGAGCAGAAGAGCTTCTTTTAAAAACATAAAAAATCTTACCAATCTTAAACTTTTGACCGGCAGTGTATTTTCTGAAGCTGTGGGCAAGCAGTTATCATATTTGCCAGCGTAGAGCTGTGTGATCATGTGGGAAATGCACGTTGAGTCTGGCTTGTGTCATTTTTTGATTATCTTATTTTTTAAACATTTAAAAAATAAATAAAAACCTGCATATTTAAGATGATGTAATTTAGTGTTTCTAGACTCTTTCTGATTATTCTCTCTTTCACATTGTTAAATGAATGGACGACACGCATTTACATGCATCCACTTCCTCTTCTCTGCTCTTCCTTGAGCTATATGACTAGTATGAGTCATGCCCACATGTAAAAAACTATTACCTAATTCTTCCTGTTTCTTATTTTTCTTCTATAGGGTATGCTCTCCCCAACAAAAGGTACTGAGTAATTAGGTCTAATTTTTCATTGTTGCTGTTATGGAAACAAAGGCCCATTAAGAAGAGGTGTGTGTGTGTGTGCGTGCGTGTGTGTGTGCGCGCGTGAAGACTGACCCCCGAATCAGTTAAGGAAACAGTCTGACATCGACTGTAATGAGAATAAATGAAATGATTGGACCTCATCAAGCAACACACACACACACACACACACATACCTCTTCATCATGGCTCTTTGTTTCCGTAACAGCAACAATGAAAAATTAGACCTAATTAGTTACACAGTACCTTTTGTTTGGGACTTTATGTGAAACGCTATCCTGTAGAATTACATATTTATGTAAATTCCCCTACAAATAACAGCAGAACTAATGGGCTATCAAGCAGATTTTACAACGCCAGCAAGACGTCTGACACGTGACAGGTGACCTGCACACTCCATGATATAATGAGGTTTTCATCACTCTTTCTCTCTCTCTCTGTTTCTATTGCAGAGTGATAGTGTTTCAGGCCATCATGTTATTTAGAGAGGAACCACACAACTGTTTGCAGTGAGCTAAGTGCTGTGCAGGGTCTCACCTTCTGATCAAATCAGCAGACTGCAGCACAGGCAACATGGCAAACACAGGACTGACACATCTCATGTCGCTGGGAGATGAACTGGTTATCATACAGCCGTTTGATTCATGGTCGCAAAACTAGGCCAACATCTTTGTATACTGTACTTTGATCAATCATAATATGAAAATGGCTGTTCATAGATTAAACATTGAAATGATCTTAATTACAGGATAGTAATTTATTAATATAATAAGTGGAGTAATATAATCGCAGTAAATCTCATTTCAGAATTTGCAAATAAAAATGCTAATTTGCCCAAATTAACAACATTCAACAACAAAACATTATGCATTATTGTCGCAGATCATTAAAAGAATAGACACTTAATTTGTATTTATTTTTTTTTATTTTTATTTACACTGAACAACAGCCTATCACTTTCTTAAAGTCCACAGAAATCCATATTGCAATCGAGTTTTCAATATGAGGAAATCTGTCTTTAACACCAGTTTTAGCTCTATTTGTATTTGAGCAGAGTCTGTGTTTGTCAGCTCCAGTCTACAAATTATAGGCCAGTGTCACAGAATAATATTTAGTATATCATTAATTAATTAATTAATTAATTAATTAATTAATTCATTCATTCATTCATTCATTCATTCATTCATTCATTTCATTCAACAATGAATTGTACCAAATTAACAATTAACCAATTAACAAGATTTTTCTTTTCTTTTCTAAAGAAACGCATATTTTTATTCAGCAAAAATATGTTAATTTTGCCAAAAGTGACAGTAAGTTTCTGAAAGATCATGTGACACCAAATACATAGGCTACTGATCAGTATGTATTTTTCCAAAAAATGTAAAAAAAAAATAATAATAAATAAATAAATAAATAAAACTCCTACCAAGCCCAAATTTTGGAATGGTAAAGTATTTTTTTAATACTTAATTTCAAGAAATAGGATTTCAGAAATATGACTTTATTACTTATTTTAAACTTTATCTCAAAACTGCTTTTTAAACTTTTTAAATTTTTTTTATGAATTTTGCATTAAAGAAAGGATGGACTGACCTGATGGGAAGAAATTACCAGGGTTTGGTTAAATGCACAAACAGCCAACAGTAGCACTGTAGCAGTTCAGCCAAATCAAATAGACGCCACACTAAGGGCACAGAACTGTGCCGAAACAATGCATACAATAGAAGATTATTTGCTCTTTCTTTATTGGTGCTTTCTCACTGTGTTTTTTGCTATTGGCATTCTTCAGAAGCACTTCCCCACTTAACAAACCCTGCTGACGGTTTGTTTTTACTTCTCTCTCCCTATCTCGCTTTCCTCTCTTTCTCTCTCACTGTTAATTAAAGCAGGAGCACGCGTGTGACTCCACTTCAGACTGGGAGTGTAGCGGGCTAATTAACCTCGCCTGTCCCTCCGCGCAACTTAGCCCCACAACCACCATTATGGCTTTAATATGCCAAATTAGAAACTGATTTTGAACTGCATCTGCCCCGAAGAGAAATATTGATCCCTATTCTCTCTCTCTCTCTCTCTCTCTCTCTCTCTCTCTCTCTCTCTCTCTCTCTCTCTCTCTCTCTCTCTCTCTCTCTCTCTCTCCTTTTCCCTCCTCCTGCCCACTGGCCATTTGGTCTTATGGTTCCGTTCTATTGCCTAAATTAGTTATCCGATTGGTCCCTTTGATTAATGGTGGGTCCGTTTGCTTCATTACACATGACAACGCTGAATAATCAGAGCACGCCACTGCGCGTACACGTACACGCAAACTACTTCTGTTTTGTCAACCTCGCCCTGAAGTACATTTATAGAATTATTTAGCATATAGTTGCCCATAATTTATTTGTATGACATATTTCTCGATCAAGAGCCAATGTAGAGTGTCATATATGGATAGGAAAACAAGGTAAACTAGATGTGCAAATCAATGAGCGAAACCCCAGGGAATTTCAGCTGCATAATCAGGATGCAGGACTTGACCCTGCCTGCATTCCAACCTGTCAATGTACGCCAGCGGAAAAGTGATATCGTGTTTTTAGCCAGAGAATTACTTCAGCGTACTCACTCATATGTGCTCATAAGCTGCCCTTTTCACTGTTGTGGGTTTCTCTCTCTCTCTCTTTTTTCTATCCTCAAAGAGTTTGACTGCATCACATTTATTCTATGATATTTCTCTCTGTATAGCTCTCTGGCCTTGTGGGAAATGCTGCCGGACTTTGTTGTTGGAATGAATGATTAATGCATTTATGTATGTTGATTGTGTGTGTGCGTGTTCATGAAAGGATCAATGTGATCCAAAACAACAACTGAAAAAAGGAGAAAAAAAAGTTAATAATAATAAGTAGTAAATAAATAGTCATCCATGTTGAATGACCGTTACAGTAAGTAGAAGTTAATTTAATCTGCTGTTATTTTTATTATTGGGTTGCCCATTTCCGAAATGGGGCCAAGTCACAAATACATAGTGCTTTTATTAAAAACAAAATAAATTAAAAATAAACCACTCAGAAATGTAAAGTTTCTCTAAAGCACACACAAACAATTGTTAGTATTGCAGAAATACTAGCATATCATGTGTGCTTTAACATTTGAACATGATTTTGCATTCAAACAATTCAAAAAATACATTTTTATATTAAATATAAGAAACATTCCTGCAGTCTACACAAAAACATAGCACGTGTAAAACGCACTACACAATCAATGCACAGATTATTACAAAATATACACAACCAATGCACAATCATACACTAAAACTACAAATTTTCATGGAATACAAATATATTGTTTTGAGTTTGTTCTGGATTTTGGAATTATAATATTTACCATTGACGGCATGTCTCAGTGAGATATGCATTAGAATTCAGAGTAAGTTGCCTATTCCATACATGAATTTTGTTTATGAAGCCAAGAAGTGAAGCTTTTAGTCTCCCATCAACCGTTAACCAGAAGAGTTTGCCATGCATTTTGTTGTCATTGGTCCTTATTGCGAGCAGCTCTATGCTGAACCCTCTGTAGTTTCCCTAAATTCTTCTTTGTAGTTGCTGACCAAACCACAAAACAAAAATCTAAGTGTGATAACACTAGGGTCTGCAAAACATGTTTAGTAAAATATGGAGTTAAAAATGAATAACACCTTTTAAACACATATATTTCTCTCTATGTTTTCACCACTTCTTCTATATGTCTTGACCACGACAAAGTTCAGTCTAAGGTTACCTCAAGAAGCATTGTTTCATTTACCTGCTCGACAGCACCATTATTTAGAACGAAATCCAACATGGGCCTTGTTTTTAATGAACATTTAGTTCCAAATAAGATACTTTTAGTCTTGGCTATATTTAAGACAAGTTTATTAGCAGTGACCCAATTAAATACAATCTGCAACTCATTATTGAGAGCTGCAGTAATGTTTTTCTAAAGCTACATAAAGTGTTACATCATACACATACATAGATTGGACACAGAAGCTTTTTTACAGACCAGTGTGAGATCATTTGTAAAGATAGAGGAAAACAATGGTCCTAATGAAGACCCTTGTGGAATCCCACTTGCTACGGACCTCACCTCAGAGATGCTTCCTTTGAAATTCCATTGAGTTTCCCTTGTAACAAACTCGATTATGTCAAAGGCAGCACTAAAATCGGTAACTCTCTAAAATCGGTTGAATTTTCCTATTGGATGTTCGGCACTTCGTGACGTATGCAGGTTTCAGCTCACCACGCGCTTGGCACGAGCTACGCCTTTGGCAGTATAAAAACCAGCCTGTTTCGTCAAAACCAGTCAGGAGTTGGAATTGCAAGTATTGAAAACGATGAGGATGGAGTGTTTTAGCATCTATTTCATCCCCTCTATCTCCGCTGGGGTCTGCCCACTTTTTCAGCATTTTTCAAATATTGCCAGTGGGTAGAGTCAGGCTCTGACCAGGGGTTTAGTTACCCTTTAAATGGGTGGTATAATGCCCTTTTCACAAGATGTAAAATCTCTGAGTGTGTATGTTAAGTTTAAGCACAAAATACCCCACAGATATTTTTATATAGCATGTTAAAGTAGTCACTTGAGGGTTAGCAAAGACACATAGTTTGTGTCTGGCCCTTTAAATGCAAATGAGCTGCAGCTCCCGGCACATTGGGCGGACCTTCAAGAGTGTGGCCGTTTCTCAATATGCCTTCTTGTCTGTACTTGTGTTCTTGTGGACTTGTGAAACGTCATCAGTCGCGTCCCAAGTACCGTCCCAATACACAAGTTTGTATTTTGGCAAGAACGGTTAAAAATCCCAGATGTGTTCTTGACACTCCCATTTTACCGAGGATGCATCGGTTGGTAACTTGTGTGAACTTGACGGCAGAAATATCCCATGATTCATTTCGGCATTCGCGGAATGAGCGGGAAGCAGCGAGAGGCAGGTCAATTTTAAGTAACCTGAATATTACCAGCGTTTTTTCCCGCCGTTGGATAGTGATGTACACAAACAAACAACAGATTTAAATGAACAAGCAGATTTAAAATGAGACAGGTTTTGCTTTATTGTTATGACTATATACATTACATTTTAGTGTAGAGTAACCCCTTAAGGCCTCATTATGCTTCTGCGTCAACTCCACGGCGTAGCTACGTCGTCACTGCTACGGCGTCGTGGCCGTTTTATGCTTCTGCGTGAGGTTGTGGTGCTTCGTGGTGCATTTCACCGCCAGAACGCTAGGGGGTGTGTGGTTTGCGAATGGTCCCGTGCGCCGCGAGCGAAAGAGAGAGAATGTTGTTGCAGCTGTCAGCTGGAGCTAACAAGACGACACAAACTTTATCCCCAAAGAATCAACACGGATGTCCATGGCCCGTTCCACTCATAGACAGTAAAAGAAAGGTTTCACCCGAGCTGCCAAAACGATAGCTTTTCTGAATGACTTGGAAGTATTTTTTTCAGTATCACATGGAACTGTGCTATGGCAGGATAATGTGTCCCGTGGCAGACTTGGTTAGTATTTTATCAATGATGTAAGTTAACCGTGAACATTGTATTGAAAATAAACAACAAACTGTCTTTCAAAACAAACGTTGATTTATTGATTGATGTTTATTGTAAGCAAAAAGAAAGAAAGGAATAACAGTTATAGACATATATTATCAATGAAATAAAAACCAACAGTTTATTTAGGTTTAATTCTTTATTTACTTTCTTTTAAGAGTATTATAATTATCAGTACGAGGGTGCAAATGTTAAAAAGCTACACTCCTGAATTGATGTATAATCTGACCAATCAAAGTCCTTGCTGTCTGCGTCGCCTCGACGCGCAGTTACAAATTTTTGGAGGTGCACGTCAAGCTACGGCAGAGGGTCGGAGAGGGGTTCGCGTCGATGGATAGGGGTCTGCGGGGTACGCCGTCGACTCGACGCAGAAGCATAAAACAGGCTTTAAGCTGAGGGTAGGCTTGGGCGATGAAGCCTGGCTGTTATCGATCAATAATTCTCGTTATGTTTGGGCACTGCAGACGGCGTCTGTGCGGGTGTACTATTGCGCAATACCAGCAAGAACACATCGTCTCAAACTATCAGCAGCGTTCTGTGTGCTCATCACCTCGTGAGTTCGTTCTTCCAAGAACAACTAGCAAGAGCTTTCTTCCCAAGAACACAAGTCCGTTCTTTGCATTCTTGGTTTTGAGAAACGGCCTGTGTGTGTTAGCAGCTCCGATTACCACGCAGACATATGTCAGAAACTGTTCAGACATTTATGTCTAAACCAGAGTACAAACAAAAATGGAGAGACTAAAAAGTGACAACATGTAGAATGCAACAGGACATCTCTGAATGGTTAGTTGATGAATTTATGTTGCTGATGTAGAGTTGACTTCAATTAGCATATTCTCTCAGGATAATCTATAAATCGCTCGTATAGTAACTGTTATGAGATGCACACAGAGTGACCATCTATTGCATGTGAAAAGACGGATGCTACCTATACAGTTTGAGCTGACTCACAAATGTGCTTGACTACAACAGCTCTTCCTCTTCTCAACATGGGCATGTGTTCCTGGGGGTGGGATTTATGTAAATTGTACATAAAAGCTTGTGTAGTACCTAACAGCCATTTGTTGTAGTCCTTAAATAAACTATTTATTTAAAAGCAAATATCTTCCTTTGCTTTGAACTTAGTGTGTTAGTAACTTTGCAGATGTCGTTTATGCTCAAACAGCAACATTACACAGTAACTAAACTTAGAAAAGTGAAAACATAATCAACCATTCCTTTAACAATTCATTCATAGTGAAATAACCTTGTCACTGGTTAAATATGATTTTTTTCTAAAAGAACAGTTCTTATTATTCATTATTTCTTCTGATATGGATGAATAAGTTGACTCACAGTATGATTATGGTATTTTTGCCTTAGTTTACCAACTTTATCAATGAAGTAATCATTAAAACAATTTGCAATGTCTAGAGGTTTAGTTATAAACAATCCTTCAACTTCAATCTATGAGAGAGTTAACTAGCACTATCTCTGCGATGCAACTAAGCCTCATGAACCATTAAGTTATTATTTTCAATAATCTTTCAAATATATCCAGGCCTTTAGGAGGGAATGAAAAATGGCAGCCTTGGCCGTATGGAGCAATGCTGCTGTTCACCTGTGATGCTCTGCTCATGCCGCCTCTGAAAGCTATCACTAGTTTTCCTTTTTTGTCTGTTCTCTGCGCTGAGTATGTGTGAGATGGTTTTGCATGGTGAATTGACTTACCTATAGACCTACAATAGTTGCAAGCACATCCATAGCTTTAAATGTAACTGTGGAGATTGTGTTGGGGTTGTATTTTGGCATTTCAGACACCCACAGTCCATCCTAATCTTGGCCCAAATCAAAACTACTTTTGGTCTAGACACTGTAGTGCTACAATTGAAAATTATAAAGATTGCATACAGAGCAGACACAGATATTTTGAGATAAGGGGATTGAGGGAAATCTGAGTATAGGGGATAATAAAACAAACACGAGTAAGGAAGGTTTGACGTAAATCTCAAGGCCCTGAAGGGCAGGATGCTGGAGACACGGTGTCTGCACCCTAAAGACGGGTTAATAAAGTAGAAAATGCTTAACCGATGTGAGCTCTCCCAGAGAGTCCAGGTGCGGCTGCTGTGGCATGTTCGTGTTCTCCTTGTTATTTTCAATGTCTCTAAACATTAAATGTTATTTATAAACCTTCCAACCAAATAAATCTTCTTCAGAAAATATATACACACACACACCAAAAAAAGTCAAGGAATATGACAGTGAGAAAGTGAGGGTAGGAAAAAGGACTAAAGATGGACAGAGTTTGGCTCCCGCTCTCCTTTCAGTGCAAGCCAGAGTTATGAGAGACTGAAATCAGACGAGGACCACCGTGACTGTGTTCAGATGCTTCCTGAATGCTGACGTACCTGACAGAAAAATCCGGAAAGCGTCTTTGTGCCAGGAGTCTGAAAGCACCTCTCATTCTTGCTCAGCTTTCGTGTTGACAGGTGGCTGTGTTTAGAGTACATTCTCTCGATTCACCGAAAATGTACATTCCCTTTGTAATGTAACTGACCATCCACTAGAAATAGAAATCATTGGATTATCTCAAGTGGTTCTAGGGTGTGTGTGTTTGTGTATGTGAGTTACTCAAGGCCTTGGGCAACCATCAGAACAGGAAAGAATGGGGGCCAACAAAGTAAGTCTGAGAGCAATAGCAGCATATCCTGATTATCTATTCAATCATTTGTAACCTATTTCCTGGAAACACTGGAAATGTCACCATTCAGGTCTAAATCATCTGCTTTTCTAATCAACGCCAACGTTCCAGTGCCCTTCTGCTCTGCTTTCTTTCTGTGTTTATGTCTTGACTGTTCTCTCTTTCTTCTTCACCAGTCTCACTCTTTCTACCTCAAGTTTGATTGGAGAGACAGTTGCTTCCGTAGTGATACATGCCAGATGTTGCTACAAGCAGATTTCCAAGATTTATAGTCAAGCTCTAACAGGCATAATTAAAGTGAACGGCTTAACTGGAAGGTAAGGGGCAGTCCACAGTATAGTCTGTTTAATGAAAAATAACGTCCTTATATGACATTCTCTGTCCAGTAAAATTAAGTTTAGCCTTACAGAATTACAGTGATAGATTGTGAAACAAGTGATTGTGAAAAACTTGTGAAAACTACAGATGAATTTGTGTAGTACACTTTACTGGAATCTTAGCCATAAACAAAACAGTGAATGTGTCTCAGGCTACAGGCTACAGGACATCGTCTTTCAAATTATAACCTACTCGAAAGAGAAAAAAAAGAATGAATGTGTCATTGTACCCAGCACTTTTGAAAATTCCCTTTCCGAATACGTCTCTGTCCCCAGCACATTTCAAACCAAACTGACGCCCATGAATCAGACGGAGAAAGCCGCGATGAAGTGAGTCAAGCAGAACGTCACCACACACGGCTCTGACTAAACGTTTCTGAATGATAATTTGCTATTTTTTTTGTTTTACTTTATACACATTTGTTTTACACAATAGCATCTGACTGGCAACAATAGCAACTGACTGGCTACTAATGTTATACTCAAACAAGCAAGTTACATTCTTGATCAAATCGAAAATAATGTCTTAAAGCATATATACATGACAAATGCATTTACAACATTAGTACTTATACAAAATTCATGTTTGTACGTGGTTGTCATAGACACGAAATAGCATAACTAAGTGGCTAAAGCCAGCGCTGGCATTTGATAAAACTAAAACTAAAACATTACGTCCGGAATTATACATGCAAATACATTTAAAAGGATTAAGTCTTAGCCTACTTACAGATTGTGGCCCAACAACTGCTGCCTCTGGTTTTAAAGTTGGATCTGCTTCATGTTTAGTAACAGTTTCTTGTTGAACTCGTGGAGATAATCTAGCACAGAGAGCTAGATTACGATCGACACTTTCAGGAACATAATCAAACATAAATTGTATCCATTGTTGAGGAAGAATAGCTTCCGTGGGAAGTCCGAGCACAGAAGACCTGACAGCTGTGTGAACACAACACACTCGACGTGCTGGAGGCTGGAGCTGCTGAAAAATGTGCATGCACTTTTTTGCATTTTCCGGAGGGAGTGGTTGATGCAAATGTGTGGGTTAGTGACGTACCATAACCCAGCTGTAGTCCCAATTTGAGTCGTTTTTGTAGGCAAGTATACGTCCTGGTTTTTAAAAGACGATATCTCTGCTTACACTGAACTTTCAGCGCTGCAACTTTGCAGATACTGTTCATGCACCAACAGCAACATTACACACTATTTAAAATGAAAAAAGTGAAACTCGCAGTCAACCCCCCCCCCCCCTTTAATTGTAATTTCAGATAAACCCAAATATCATTGATGAAACCACATATTTAGTTCATTTTTGGTTTGATGTTGGTTGAGTTTGAATAAAGTAAATAAGATAAATTGTAGCTTCAATAGACATTATTTTTGTACTATGTTAGTTTTAAATTCTAAAACATGTGTAGTGTGTTTAAAGTCTTATTGTATATGTGAAACATTTGATTCATCATTTTCATTTGACAATTTTATTTTGTTTGTTTTATGGACTTTTGTCTTACTGACCCAAACTTTTAAAGGATGGTATATGTATATTGACCTCTGAACTAGAAATGTGCCTGATTTACAAAACTTTTGGTAACCTTATTGAAAGTTTTGAGTTGTTCCATACAGTACATCTCAAATATGAACTGTCCTCCTATGTCTCTCCCTGACCTGTCCTCTCTGTCCACTGGCCTCTTCAATCTCTCTTTCCATTCTGTTGTAGCATGTTATTGTGTGAGGGTGTAGTCTGGACGGCTGCTTCGCTGCAGATGCTAGCGGCGGGTGAGCCGCTAACACGCTAACACCTGTCTGTTGGCCCTCCTGCCAGAATGCTCTGACAGCTCTGTCTGCTTTGACTAATGATGTGATTGATGGACAAAATAAGAGAGCACACATGCACACACAGTCCAATAGACACTCTCATGTGCGGGTGGTGTGAGTGCGGCCCGCGCCTGATGTGGAATATGGTGTCAGTGAGCCCTCATCATGTGGCAGCTGAAGGTATATTCTTCGGCACAGCTCATAGTCAGTAATGGTAGAGTACACCCCCCCCCACACACACCCCCCCCCCCCAAACACACACACACTCCACAAAAAATATAAAGGGGTGAGTGAAGAGGGAAGATGGGGCTGAGTTTGGATGGGAGGCCACTTTATGGACTATCGCAGCTCCTGCTCACCTTTAACCAGGGCCAGTGGGGTTAAAATATGAAGGTCAGAAGAACGTTCTTGTATCTTACCAAGTTGAGTTTTTTTTTTTTTTTACTGCTTTTTACAGTAGCCATTGAAACATAACAGACATGCAACTTATTGTTCCTATTTTATAAATTAAACAGTCCTCTTCAAATCACCAAAAAACAGTGATTAAAACATACATGATTCATACATACAGTTTATGTATGTATGATTTAATTAATTTATTAATTTATTGTTTGTTTGTTTGTTTGTATATTTGTAATAAAATACAATTTTATTTCAATTTAGAAAATGTGATAAATCTAAAAAAAAAACATTATATTTTATCCAGTTGTCATGTCAATGGACATTATGTTTTCAGTTGCATTTATTACACATAGTTTTCTCATCTACATCATATAAAATGATAACATTTCACTCTGTTTTGTGACTTCTGATTACATAATGATAAGCATGACTACATTTGAAACCCTTAAAGTTAATATAATTTCTGTAATCACATAGCCATTGTTTATCATGTAATATTTATTTTGTTGGAACACAATAGGTGTTTTCTCAGGATAGTCATACAGTATGCTGTGACTGAATAAAACCATATCATGCATGTGTTGAAATCCACATCTTTAGAATCCATACGTTCATCAGGAACAACAGACCCAAATTCAAGCCTTTATTCAGCGATTTTCTTTCTCCATTCTCAGCAGCAACCATACACTTCTCTTTACACTCTTTAAGTTAAAAAAAATCATTGGTTGGCTCTCACCTGCTTTAACATGGATTAATGCCGTTAATATCTTTAAAGCTCTTTTAAAATTGTTCTAAATTAGAAGATGATGAAGACGGCACCACTGACTATGCAGCCATAATGTCCTTAATACCCCTTAGACTTGTTGAGAGTAAATATCACAATGTCAACATTTGTGCAGTGCCTCCATTGTGAGATACCATTTTGTTTGTCAGTCTGTAGCAAATATAGGCTCCACCACCATTGTGTCCAACATAGAATGCTCTTTTTACATTTATGCTCACATGACAAGCAAAAAAATAAAAATCTAGATTGATGCATTTTCCTCACTCTTTAATACAGTATCAATATCAAATGATCAGAGGTTGAATTGAAAGAGAAGTGAAGACCAACAGTGTTATCAATAAGAGATGCTCAGAGGAAGAAAAATGAAAATGAAAGAAGAAAAAAAATGAAAGAAGAAAGGAAGAGCAATATTTTGATTAAGGAGTTGTCTCTCAAGAGTGTTTGGCGCACAGTGAAAATGAGATGTTTTTCATTTGAGCTTGAGATTTATGTTCTTGAAAAATGCAGAAGTGGAAGTTGAATTATGGTACATTGACATGCTTTGCTTTCTTAATAGCTGTAATTGCTCTTTTTTGCAAAGGCCTCAATGCTGTTTCCTTCCAATGTGATGAAGAATATGTCTGCCACATGTTAATACACGATTTAACAGAAACATTCCCCTCAAAACAACCCCATATACTTAAAAGAACCTAATTTATTTTGACAGAACAAAATGTGGTAACTTACTGTTGGGAAAGTGGTGCATAATTCTTATCTCTAGTAATTGAGATTCACTTAGTTACATCTTGTAGCACAGTGCTCTAAGTATAGTAACAATGAACATGTTGTTTGATTTTCTGAAACTGAAAAAATATATGCATGAATGTAATGTTTTGCTAATGTGATATGATTTGACCAACTGTAGAAAAGCTGCATAATGTATGGAAGGAACAATGATTTTCACATAATTCAGTCACAAAAATGGATGTTCCCTTTCGTTGTTACTCCGAGGTCCGTCGGATGACGACGAATGGGGTTTCGCTTAAAAAGCCTATCGACTTTGAGTACTACAAAATGAGCCAATGGCAAAGAAATGCCATGGTTCTGCGGAATTTGCATATGCTGGAACAGAATTTCCATATGTGGGAATTTCTCCCAGCGGGAACGTGAAATGTGGAACCTCTTAGGAAGCATGCGGTCCCTGGAACCTCTTTGTCAATTGGTGCTCTTCACACGAGAGACCCAGAGATGTTCCATCAGCATCATGCTTTCTTTTCTTCAAGTTTGGTTGAAGCGAAAAGACTGTCTCCCTCCACACTCAAAGTCTATGTTTACGCTATTGCCGCATACCATGACTTTCTGTGGGAAAGCACGACCTGATCGTCAGGTTCCTGAGAGATGTGAGGAGACTAAATCCTCCTCACCCTCCTCTCGTTCCCTCTTGGGACCTCTCAGTGGTTCTAACCACCCTGCAGAGAGCTTAAGTTCCTTTCGAAGAAGACAGCGCTCCTGGTTGCATTGGCTTCCATCAGAGAGGGTAGGGGACCTGCACGGCATTCTGCCGTCTGACAAAGTGTGCCTGGAATTCAGGCCATCCTACCCTCACGTGATCCTGAGACCCCGGCCTGGATATGTGCCCAAGGTTCCTACCACTCCCTTCCAGGACCAGGTGGTGAACCTGCAAGCGCTGCCTCCGGAGGAGTCCAGTACATGTTCTTGGTGCCTACTTAGACAGGTTCAGTGTTCAGGACCTCAGACCAGCTCTTTGTCTGTTATATTGGGAAGCTGAAGGGAACGGCTCTCTCCAAGCAAAGTCTGTCCAACTGGAGAATGGATGCCATTGCTTTGGCATACCAGCAGCGAGGTCGTCCATGCCCCCTTGGCCCACTCCACCTGGAGTGCGGCATCCTTTTGGGCGCTAATGCATGGCACCTAGGTAAAAGACATCTGCAGAGCTGCAGGCTGGGCGACAACCAACACATTCGCCAGATTCTACAATCTCCGAGTGGAGCCTGTGTCTTCCCATGTATTCGGTTCAACCAGCCGGTACTAGGACCTGCTCAGGTGTCTTCGCTTGCTCAGACTGGATATGTGTGATATTCTCCTCAGGTGAGCCTCATAAGCCCTGAGTTCCACCGGCATTGGAGACGCTAACGCCAGTGTCTATTGCCTGTACGTAGGCTAGGTGCCTCCCGTGTGCATGGTCCCTCCCCTGAGCACCCCCCACAAGTGTATTTCTACTGTAAGCCTCTCTAAGCATCTGTTTTTCCTATGGCAAGTCGCCTTGCCACCCCTGGGTTTGAAATATTCCTCCTGCAACTCTACGCTCCATGGTGTTTCTTCAGAGAACAGTCCTTTGTCCGTGCTCAGTCTTACGACAGGGATCTCAGACTTACGCAGGGCACTGGAAGACAGGCTGTGAAGGTGGCGTGATTATACTGGTAACCCGATCGTCGTCATCCAACGGAACTCGGCGTGACAATGAACATCTCAGTTACGTATGTAACCCACGTTCCCTAAGTAGGGAACGGAGATGTTCCGTCTTCCTGCCACCTTTCGCTGTACCGCTGGATATCTATTCTGCTGGAGTTCAGTCTTGGCTACTCAGCGAAGAAACATGTCTGCATATTGCTTGCGTCCTCCTTTTATACCCACAAGGTATAAAGGTAAGTAATTGAAAGACAGCATATCACCTGCCAAAAAAAATCTAATTTTATTTGGTTAGATTTTAAAAGATTAATTAAATTGAAAATTTCAAGCATTTTTGAAAATAAATATGTTATGTTTCCAGAGTATACAAAGCATAGTTTGTCTTTGTGTGACTTTGAGTGCCTGTTTGTATGAGGCAATCAAGATTTATATACATTACATCTGCCAAAAGGGGAGCTGGACGCACAGATTGTTTGCATTTGTCTGCGGTTCATGTTTGTGGTTTCCAGTTGTGTTTATGTCTGCATCTAAATGCAGACAGCGGAGTTCAGCGGTGAGATTCTCTACAGCACGGGGGAACAATGCCTCTCCCCCAGTGGTGGTTAAAGGGATAAACCAGCTCTGACATGGCCGACCAGCCTACTGATCCAGCTCTGACAGCCTGCCTCCTCCTGGCCTGGTTCTCGCTTCTCTCCCCTAGAGTCTGGTCTGAGAGAGAGTCAACGACCAGCAGTCTGGCCAGGCACGCACGCGACTGTCAACCCTTCCCCTTTCCGGCCTGCGTGGCTGTCAACACTCTCCATCTCCTATTCCTCTCAGGAGAGAATGTCCCCGCCTCTGCCACAAAACAAACAGACTGAGATATCAGAAAACACAATCACAAAAAAAAAAATCCTCAAAGAGACCTGTCACAGTCTATCTATAAAGATGTCACAAGAAGCTATTTTGAATGTAAGCCGCTTGCGTACTGCAGACAAAAAAACAGAACAAAGGGAAAGGGTGGAGTGGAGGAAAACACAGAGAAAGAAAGAGTTAGACAGATGGAAGTGTGTTTTGGTTTCAACAACATTTGAGCCCCATTTCTGTCCCTCTCCATAGGGGACTGGTCTCACCGCACTGCTCCACAGAGAACTGGGCGACTGGGACTCCCGCATCAGCGGACCAATCTGCTGCCAGTACATGTCTCCATTTAACATGCATCTGGATCACACTCTGGATCCAGCTCTCATTATGTCTTCCTTCATATAACTACTAGTCTGTCAAATGCAAGCCTTCGCCTGATGTCTGAGGTCACCGGAGATTCATGTGCTACTCTGAAAAGAAAGTTTGATTGTGGTCACTGACCTCATATGAATATGAATGTGCTTTAATTGGTATTCTGTAAAGTTATACACTAACAGCTTACATGATTTTATGTTATGCTTTAGGTATTTTACATCTACTGCACAAGAATACTTTTCTGGGCAGTGGCATCATTTCATGGGTTATTGATTTCATTTTTATTCTGATTATTTAGGATATTGTCTTAAGGAAAACTCACTATAGAGCATTTTAAAGTTGTGTTTTGTAGTTCTTTAGCTTGCTTTAGCATCGCTGTTTTTATGTACTTTAATTGTGATACAACGGTTTAAGACACTGCACTGCAATCTATCTGTGTGGTTCAGCATGATTTTATCATGTAAATAACACTAATATTAGTGTGTTTTAGAGAGCAGTATACACAGTGATTAATCCCCTTACCTGTCCAACAAAAATATCTTGGGCATCACTTCTACCATCAAATCTTTTCAGTTTGTGTATGCCATATTGATGTTTACAATTGTTCCTACCCCGTCTTCGGGCTTTATAGCTTTTCTGCTTCTTTGGAGCATTTCATTTTCTATTTTTGCTCTTCAAATCACCAAACAGTGCTATGCAACTAAAATACAGTATCTACAGAAATGGCGGTCATTAAGCGTGAGAATTCTCAACGACATTTAGTAAAATGTTTTTTTTTTAGCATTTAGTGTGTAACATTGCTGTGAAAACATAGATTGTTGTGACTCGTAGTCTCGCACCACATAATACAGTATATATGTATCGTCGCTGTCCGAATGAAAACAGCGTATGTCCATTTTGCTGATTTTGAGATTTTTTGACGGATAGAATGTCCAGGTTCATTTCCGTATACAGCATGCTTCACATTATCTAAATGACCAATGAAAAGTTGTGAAATCATGTCATCTGATTTCCATGTATTTCCATTTGCTGTCAAAGCAGTCAATCATGCAGCATATCTCCCATAGACAGTATATCTCCACGCCCTGTGGAGGCATCTCGCCGGTCTTGTCTTCTGAGTACCCCTACACCTGGTATTATAATGCGATCTGTATCCAGATAAGTTATCCGGATAATACAAAAGGCATGTTAATGCAAGGTATAAATACGTTGTGATCGGATAGTGATCGGATCTGCCTTACCATCTGGAGGTAGTCTGGCTCGCATTGTGTTCTGATTTTTACAAGGTAAACGCAATATGGTTGTTGAAACCACGCATGTAACATAATATTTTACTCCTCCCAAAAATGCTAAAAAAAAAAACGAGTGAAAGCGTGTTATATAGGCTACATGACATGTTATAGTCAGATATGACGGCGCTACTGCGACACGCATCACCGCAGATGATCGTATATTCATCAAGCCAACGTGCAAACATCACAAATAAAAGTGAAAGTAAGTCAAAGACGCTTAATCATCTTCACAATCATCTTCAAGTAAAGAAACGAAATGATCTTACCTTGTTGCCACTCTCTTTATTGCTGTATGTCTTTGATTTTGAAATTAGCTGATGATCAATAAAATGCAGCTCATCTGTAATAAAATGCAGCTCATATCCGACGGTAGGATTGTGTAAATAAAGTATCAGTCTAGCATCGCCATGTCAGTTTATTGATTCATTGTCTCTTCATAGTTTGCAAGAGACATTTAATAAACTGAGCGTATTTGATAAATTGAGCCTAGCCTATTAATCCGTCAATATAAAACGCGATTTGGTCATTCGAATGAATGATCGGAAGAATGCGATATCAACCACTGAGTACTATACAATATGCACCTATGTCCATTTAAACTCGATTTTGGGTCAAATGTGGATTATATCATGACACTGGCAAGAATATGGTTACATTTAAAGATGTTGTGCCAAGCATGACAATGCTATATTCAGCTGCTTTTGAAATTACGTGTTTTTTTCACTTCCTGAAAAGTAACCGTTTTGGACATACGTGAGTTTCATCGGGCAGCGACGATATATATATATATATATATATATATATATATATATATATATATATATATATATACCGTATAATATAGTATATATATATATATATATATATATATATATATATATATATATATATATATATATATATATATATATATATATATATATACCGTATAATATATATATATATATATATATATATATATATATATATATATATATATATATTTTTTTTTTTTTTTTTTTGAATTTGTAAAACTTTATTTTTAATCCTGATGTACACGCTATGCAAAACCCTTCTAATGCACAACATGGGTCTAAAATTATTCATGTTCATGGTATTTCACATATGGCTGGTCGTTTATTTGTTTTATTTTTTATTTTTTTATCTTTTATTTCAGCATTCAATATTCCATGATCTATAAATTCCATGATCCATGAATATTCAAAACATTGTGTTTTCGATGACCACAAATTGTTATTTTAATTTGTCCTAGGTTTTGTGTTATTACATCAAGTTTACACACATGGGTCAAAAATGACCCGTCTATACAAGCATGATAAAACAAAAGAATAAAGACAACATTTTGATAAAATAATCATTTTTTAGCATTTAGACCAACACATTTAACACTTGAAATGTTTATTTGCCACTTTGTCACACAATATACACATCACTGACAATCGATAGGCTTACACCGTGTCCTATCTACACGTGATGCACGCCGCGACACACGATAAAAGGTATCTTTTCCATGTTAATCAGTTTTTGTCCTAACCAGACGCAACGGCGACACGTGAATTTTCTAATTTAGAAACGGTGCCAATTTCTGCGACATCGCGGCTGACAGATCCGCCCTCACAGAGATATTACACTGGTTATGAGTACACATTATTTATTTTTAGTTAAGGTCACTGTGCCACAAGCACAGTTTGAAAGCTTATAATATAGCGTTCAAAATGAATTCTATGCAAACGTACAACTGTACTTCATAACAAAATTAGTCAACGAGTATATTTTGTTAATGTTTTGATTTTTAATAATGTTATTTCTTGATTTGATTATGTCCTTACCCATTTCCAATGCGAGTGCGGGCCAGCTGTGCGCTTTTACAGAGAGAGCGTCTAGTGTGGAAAGACATACTAGCTGTTGCTGGAATTCTATCGCGTTGCGTGAATAATATTATTATTATTTTGGGGGATAAACACCCACTGTATGTTTCCGTGTGTGACTGAAACAAGTGTTGAGATGTTTCGTTCTTTCACAGCACCATCCAAGAGTGCTCTGCATCAGCACTTAAACGAAGATGTCTTTGTGATCAGAAGTAATTCTGATAGCAGCAGAACCTTGCTGGCTGTATTTCAATATGCAAAGTCCTTGTCAAACAAGCCAGGATTGAGAGGCTACCAATTACAGCGACAGCATGAGAGAGATGTTTATCAGCTCTCAAGACTTAGTTCATCTCCATGGCCATGGAAGTGCTTTATTGATTGGCTATTGGGTAGCTAATAACATGGGTTATCTACATGCAGCAAGAGACAAGTACTGCTCTCTCTGAAGCAGCTGGATGAGGATTTGATATGGTCCTCCATCCACCTTGGCAAAAAGAGAAAGGTTGCAGGGCTCAGGGGGATGGGAAAGGATGAGGTGTACAGTATGTAACCAACATTTACTGCATCTGGCTCTGAATTTTTGATTTCAAGAAAATGTTGCCAATGCTTTCTGTAATGAGGAGCACGATACTATTTTCTAAATGCAGAAATCAAGGAAAGTAGGGTGTTTTAAACTAAATTTGGTTCTGTTGAAGGCTTATTCCAAGACATATTTCTTTCATTATCTGTAAATCAAGCAGTTGGGATGTTGGAGCACAGCTCAGAGCCGTTGTATGTATGTTAGCATGTTTATGTTGAGTGTCACTCACAGGTCATGCATGCTCACTTGGGCTGAACATGGTCATGAACATGTCAAACCCACATGTGCCAGTTTCTGAGACTTATCGGTAGATTGTGTGTGTGTGTGTGTGTGTGTGTGTGTGTCCATGCATTAATCACAGTGACAGAACAACCCACGTCCTCTACCGGGCTATGGTCTCCCGAGAAATCTGTGACCTCTAGTACACACACATACACTTGTTCTTATACTTAAATTATTGACACCTTCACACACACTCACACACACACAAAACATTTATTTATCTCAATCTGTTTTTACATTTGGGTGTTTCCTAATTCACAGGAAAGAAAAGACAAAATAAATCATATGAATGATAAGCCATCAGAATTATGCGTCACATCCTAAGTTGGTTGCTCTTTACA
Organism: Hybognathus amarus; assembly: GCA_030378365.1. NCBI lineage: Eukaryota > Metazoa > Chordata > Actinopteri > Cypriniformes > Leuciscidae > Hybognathus > Hybognathus amarus. The sequence goes on along the minus strand of JAQIUQ010000065.1, from coordinate 531,454 downwards.
GGCAAAATGGAAGTGGGTTCAAAAAGGGGGATTACTGAACCGAAGTCCAAGGTTTATACTCTTGGGAAGAACAGCGTCTCAGCACAAGATTACATTTCAGTCCAGGCTCACGTCAAACCATGCCAGGCGGGACAGGAAATTGTGTCTCTGTCACTGGGACGCTGGAGAAAAATGTAAATACCCTTCCCCGGAAAGGACACCTCATATGCACCCTGGGGTCCCATCCATAGCCCTCCACCTCAGGGTGTCCATCTTGTGTCAAAGCTGCCTTTTTAATACCACACTTATATTGTCTTCTTTTTCCCTCTCTCTCTCTCTCTCTCTCTCTCTCTCTCTCTCTCTCTCTCTCTCTCTCTCTCTTCGACCAGCAGTGCGCCCAGTTCGGTTAGCTCAAGGAATCTACTTTTGCCCTATGCGGTTTGGAAAGGCACAGCGTAATAAAAAAAAGAAGAAGAAAAAGCACTGAGAGAGAACTGAGAGAGAGAGATGGAGCTGTGACTGAAAGGCTGAGAGTATGAAGGCATGTGTTTAAATCCCCGGAGAGTAAATACACAGAGCAATTACCATGTAAAAACAATGAAAACGGGAGCTGCCTGTAAAAGCAGGCCTTGTGGAGGAAATGTCACTTTCTTACTTAAAGCACAACTCTCTGTCAGTTGCATTTAAATGCACAGGTGAAGCAAAAACAAACAGCTGTCCTGAAATGAGAAAACTCCCCCTATCATGGAATTTCCTCCAAGTGCCCTGAAGCTTGCTCCAGAAGCTTTAAATGTCTCCACCTTTGAGAAATAATAAACACCTGTAGATGGTATCATCCTGCACTGGGAAATTACTGACATATCCATAGGCCTATATTATTGTAAACTGTCATTTGCACCTTGAGAACAGTTATTCAGGTCATTTACAGCACTACTACTCAATCTACAGTGTGAAATATACAGCAACAGGTTCTCTATAGAACAATTCCTGAATAAATTACATGTGTGAGCCATGTTCTTTTAATTTAATCAAACACAGCCTGACAAGTTTAGCCTCATTCCTAAATGAATGACTCTTATGAAGCATTTTTAGTGAATCATACACATACCGCACAACGATGTAGTCTGATTCCTGATTAAACTACTCTTATAAGCCTATATGCATTTTATAAAAAATAAATAAATACCTGAAATGTTACCACTTTTTTAATACCTCATTTTTAATTGTTACAGATATTAGATCGTGTTTGCCACCTGTACAAAGTGAAAAGTAATGTATCTAGTCAAGAATTGTTTTATATGTTTATTATTATAATTATTATTGACAATATTTCATGATTTGGCAAATTAATTCCATTTATTTTTTTCTAAAATCTTTCTTCAAAAAACAAAATTAATCGTTAATGGAACCGCTAATGAACCAGAAGCATAAATTATTAACTTTCCTATGGTTTCCATCCCTTTTGGCCAGTTGTTCCCATCTAGAAATCAAGCTCATAAGGTGTTTTCCCTGTTGTGTATCTTGCATTTTAATATGTGTGATGGGTTTATTCTGCATTGGTATATCAGGATTGGCAAAACCACATGTAGTTTATTTGGACGCAAACTCCAGGTGTATCCGGGCCCCACTTTTTACTGAGGTGCTTCCATGGCTGGACGAGGCCATTTATCAATGCAAACGTAATAACATCCATTTAAATCTAACTAAAAATCAATATTTCATTACCAAATTGTTAGTGGGAATGAAGAGGGATGTCGGAAGTCGGGGCGGTTGCATCGCGAGGGAGGCGTCAGTAGGTTCGATGGGAAGACGAGATGATTCATGGGACCATCAGAGGAACAGAGGAAGGGGAGGGGTGATGGAGGACGAGCACAGGGAGAAAACTTGGAGAGGCCCTACTCCCCTATGACCTTGGCGGAGAGGAAAAAATATATAGAAGAAAATGAAAGCAACTGTCAACTCCCCACCGGCCAGGATCAGCCCATAAATCATAGCCAGAAATATGAGTGGGGTGGAGATGGGTGGGAGTGGGAGGGGTCAGGGGCAAATCTCACACCTACACAGTTCTCCTTATACTGTATAAAACACTGAAAGCGGGTATGAGAATCTGTAGGGTACGCAAGTATGTTTAGGATGCTAAAGACTGTTTTTTAGGTAGCCTAAAAGGGGTAGGAATGAACTTGAATGGTTCTGTGTGTTGCAAGGGGGATCTTTAACCCTCTGCCCTGTTGATTGAGAACGACAGGACAGAGGGTTGTGCTTTACACACGCAGTGAGATCTGATGCAACTGTGTACTGCTTAATCAATGGATCATTGAGGGGATTGATTCTAGCCAACAGATGTACTCAAAGTTGTATATGGACTGCATTGCTACATCTTGCATCACATTCCTGTTCGACCCCCTCAGATTTAAAGATTTATCATTTGAAGTCTAAGCTAGCCATCCAGTCTTGTCTATTTGCATTGCATGCTGCTGCATTAGCTTTTTAGATGAAGCTAGCTAATGGTTGTAGTAGACGTGTAGAGTATTTTGAAGAGTATGGGAAATAATATTTTTGGAAAGTATAATGTCTATCCATTTGCAGTAATTGAAATATTTGCTGGGCTATTTTTATGTGTTTTATTGAAACTAGTTATGCTACAATCTTGATGTAATATAATTGATTTGCAAATCTTTACAGAAGTTAACTGTAAAAGTCAGTGTGCTAACCAGTGAGTGATTTTCTACCGCTTGTAGGAAATTTACTCTATAAAAAAAATCTCTTTAGGATTTTCTGTTTACTATTTGCATGGATAAAATTAGGACTGGCAGTGATAAATGAATTGCGTATGCCTCTCAAAATAAAACATAATTGTCAATTTTACCATAATAGCAATGCTTATTTGTTCCTCAGAACAGCAGTGATTTTTATCAAGCGTTCCACATTAAATGATTTTGGCATGCTTAATCATTTTGGCAAAGAAATGAAATGTGATGAGTAGAGAAAGGTATCTTAGGAAGAGAACAATTTACTTGCTATTTTTACAGTAGCATTGTTGAGATCAGTCTCATAATTTTAAAGAAATGTCCATGATTCATTCAAGGAAACAAGATAGATAGAAACATTTCATGCATTTAGTCAATGAATATCACTGTATTGATATATGAAAGTAAAACATTCTTTTTAAAAATAAAAACAAAACTACTTTGAGTAAAAGACAAAATTGACTGATTTTGTTTGGTGAGACGGTTGAAATAGTTTTATTTAGGTTTTATTGTAAGTGCTAGAAGGGGTTTGCTATTTCATCTACCACTGTTCGTCGCCCCCCTCCCTTGCACAGATGGGTGGGGTATGAGGTTTTTCTTTTTCTTTTTTTTCTTTTTTTTTTTTTGACAGGGCTCCAGATTGTAAGCGCATCAGGTGACAATTAAGATGTAACAAAATAAATTGTTTGCTGTCACTTTCACTTACCCCTGCCGTCTCGCCATCCTCCCAATGCCCCACAACAAAGCAGTGGTGTCAAATCTGCCTCCCTGATGTACCCCCAAGGTACCGGAAATGCTTTGTACACACTTGCAAACACACATGTGAACATGTACGCATGTGCACACACACATTTGCATGCACACAAACACCTACCGTGAAACCCCTAGAAACCTGAGATTTGTATTTATAGGTGGACACCATCTGTAAAACTTGGCTGACTTGTTTTCTTTCTTTTCAAAAGAGACCGTGACTTTCTTCACCCTACTTATCATTCCACATTTCAAACAATCCAAAAATGGCATACGCACACTAAATAATTCATCAGCTGCTAACATTAAACAACTGTTAACACGCTCAAATAATTAGTTATGCTTGCTTGACATGTTTGCATCTTTAATAATTGATGCATTTGTCTTAATTACCAACAACAGTATTTTGGCCTCGTTGTTCCTTTTCCGAAAAAAAAGGAAAGAAGCAATTATTCCATAAATATTAATTGGATACCCTTATTAAAATCAAGACAAAAGGCTAGGGAGAGATATAACAGAGTATTTTCTTTGAGTTTAAAAAGTGTTATAAATCTTTCTCTCTCTGCTTGGACAGGTATCGTCACAGAGAGACGTTTTTATCGGTGGCTCTGAATAAAATATCGTCATGTTTTAATACGTGCTTGGTGTGTGATCGCATTTGGAGAAACATTAATGCTGTCGATGGGTTGAGATGATTAATGCAATTATTATGATAATGATATTAAGCAGAATTATAAATGCATTCACATTAATCAAAGTTCTTCCTCTGTGTGCCACTGACTGTGTTCACATTAGGAGTTGAGAAGGAATTCAGAGACAAAGAAAAGAGAAAGAAATCCTCCAAACAAAGTCGAGTTTCTGTAATCATGCACATTAGAGAAAGATGCAGATGTAAAGACACCTCTTTGACAGTTGTACAAGTAGGAACAAACTTCTTGCAGCTCAGCAGCCATTTTGTTTTGTCGGCGTGATGAGCAGGCCTCTGTGGATAGTGAAATATTTCAAATGTATAACGGTGAGTTTTCTCCTTCTTAACAACAGTGTTTGGAAGGGTGCCAATGCTGCCTTGTGTCATGTTTAAACTTTCATGTGTGGCACCTCTACTGTATGTATAGTGAATGGGGAAGGCACGCAAATGCTCACTTTCACCCCGACATTCAAAATACAGCTGTCAGTGTGGAAGTGTCTGACTTTGGGAGGTCTTTTTGATGCTCTAAAAGACTGCAAGATAAGTTATTTTCCTTTTTTTTTTTTTGGCGGTAGATTAAAAAGGCAAATGAATGACACTGCTCAACACCCCAAATAAGCCCCCGCTATTAATATTTCACACTGATGGCAGCTGTTTATCACAACACAGCGGCATTTAGGAGGTGAAGATGCAAGCAAGAGGGGAGGGGAAGGAAGGGGGAGGGGAAGGAAGAAGGAACAGCCAGGATGTGGCATGGCCTCAAGTCTTCATTTAAAATGCTCTGCAAACAACCAAATTTTCCACTAGTGAAGCACTTATCAAAGTTTCGCTCTCACCGTAAAACCATTACATCTCAAAACATGAATATGTTTGTCTTATTTAAAAGCCATAGGTTACATATCATCAAACACTTAATTCAAAGCACCTACCTCCCATTTCCAATGAATGCGGTTTTCATTATACTGTAAATTATGCATGGATGTGAGCACCAACAAGAATATCAGAATCATAATACAGATCAGAGGCAAATGAAAAACGATTTGGAGATGAAACGAGTGAATCTTAAGGTCAGGAATTAACCTCATCCTTCTTATCGGTGTATTGTGCTGGATAATAGCCATGAAACATGCAGGCTATCAGTGACACTCTCAATTGGAAATGTCCATATTAGGCAATATGCAAATGCAGTTGATGGGGTATAAATTCCAGGACAAGACAGTAAGCCCACATGGGGCAATGATTAAAACGGGGCTGTTATAGATGGAGAGGGGGTGAAAAGGAAAAGGAACGAAGGTGGTTAAACTGATATTATAATGAGCGACTATAGAAGGCGATGACCATCAACTGAACCGAACCCTGTCAACATCCTTCCTTGGGACACAGTTAAACCCGTGGCGCAATACCCCAGATGAGTCAACCTCATCGATAGCTGTCAGTTTAAAACAACTCCCACTGTTAGTATGTGCTCACCACAGCACATTGGGCAACTGGAGCGCATTGACTTCCTCATCACCTGCATGTCTGGCATTATCATAATATGGTCCGTATTTTTAGCCATCACGACTAACGGGAAAGTCACATTGTTCTCTCTGCCTGCGAGATGGGCCAAACCAGGTGAACAAATAGTGATAAATAAACAAACAAACAAAATGTGTGAAACATTTGAGGGTAGCAGACTGTTTGTGGCATGTCAGGTTTTCAAATGTCATAAAAACAGATTTATGGGCTGCTTTCGCAGGACATTATTTGATCTTGACAGTCTTAATCATTCACGCTTTCCCCTCCATCTCCCTTCTCTTTTTCCGCTGCCCGTCATGGATTATTGAAATAGAAAAATAACAAGTGAGAAAAGGGCCCAGGAGCTGAATCAAAATGTCAGGTTTGTACTTACAGCCGTATGCGGTGAGACAGGGTCAAGGGTTTCAATTATTTGTATACGGTATGGCCGGGCTCTACACGAAAGGTTATGTCACCCCTTAGCTATTTACCCCCCGATTTGAATGGGGTTGATATTCAACTGCAGGCCCAGCACCACTGATATGGAACAGATCTAACATTTGAGTGGAATGGAGATTGTGGTCGAGATTGACAGCGAGGCTTGGGGGAAAGGGGGAAGTATTTCCAGACTCCATGTCATTGTACTCGTATGTGAACAAGATGATTGCCTAGTAATGTGTGGCTGATCCGTGCAAGATTGCTCTATGTTTCAGATCCTCTGGGATGCTGGCGTGACAGTGTAGCCTGAAAGGCCTGTCATTTAAGGAACAATGAAATAATGTGCCGTTAGATATTATGATCAAACTCACTGATTGCTTTTGTGGCAGATTTTACAAACTTTGCAGTCAAGAAAAAGGCAATAACAACCATATGGGCCAGTTGTAGATAAATGGTCATATTTGGAGTTTACTTAGATTGAGAGTTCACCCAAAAATGGAAATTCTACCATTATTTACTCACCCTCATGTTTCTACAAACCTGTATGACTTTATTTATTCTGTGGAACACAAAGAAAGGTATTTTGAAGAATGTTTCAGCTATTTTTGTCCGTACTTAAACGGGACCCAAACCTTTTAAGCTCCAAAAGAGATGATATAGGTATAGTTGGTCTGTCAAAACATTGTCCTCATGCACACACAAACTACGGTACATCCAATATGGCGGCAGAAACATCATAACGTCAAACTTCATTAGATGCAAGTCACATGACAAAAAGTATTGTTGTTTAAGGATTATAATGCCATTTTTTATGTGTCGCTAAATGTGATCATGTTTGCATCTGAATAAAGGTGTAAATTTCAATAAGACTTGAAATACATTAAGTATTTGAGTAATTGAGTCATTCATTTCAAAAAGTTTTCCTAGCTTAAAAGTTTGGAACCCCATTGCCTCGTTATATGGCCAAAACACAAAACTTTAAGACAAAACTAAAATAAAATAAAAATGAAATAAAAATAAAAAGAATTCCACAGAAGAATGAAAGTCATGGCAAAATGAGGGTGAATAAATAATGAGAGAAGTTTAATATTTGGGGGATCTATTCCTTGACAATGGAGAATTTTTATCCCCTGGCAAGTTCTGCATGGTGGGTCTCTGCTTCATCATATGCATCAACCTCTCTCAGTATATGTGACAAGACCTGCCTCATTAGGGAGTAAGGACGTAATAAAAACATAACTAAGGAGCCATTTTGGGAGCTGATACTCTCAAACCAGACCTTTTTATACAGATTTGGTCAAACTTTATCACCTTTCAAAGACATTTTTCTTGCCTACAGCCCCTTAAACAGAAAGGACTGGGCATTGATGTGATGAGGGCTATATCATCCCAAAAGACAATCATGGTGATCAATTAGATTTAATGCTGACCCAGGTCTGAAATGATTGCAGGTGGAGCGAGTGACATTAATGGCTTGCCACGGTTCCTATCTTACCTCATGAAAGTTGCTCCGTGTATGCGCCCAGCCCTACCGAGGCCCCTCCACCCGCTGGTCCCTGTAAAAATCTCAGGGTTATTGAGAGTGATATGAAACTTCTAAATGTCATTAATTGACACCTTTTCCCCCTGAGCTGTCAGCTGTGAGACAGAAAGGTCACAGCTTGGGGGTGAAATATTTATATATATATTTCCAAGTCCTGTGAATTATGGCTGTCATTAACGAGAGGGAATGGATGGCGGGGCCCACTGAAAGCCTCCATCGATCGAAGCTACGAACAGGGATAGCAGTCGCCTGAGATGGGACGGGGTCACCAAAGAATACGGACTAAGGTGAAGGGTCCCTTGTGAAGGCTGGAAGAGTGTTGGGCTTTCTCTGAGGTAAGCTTTCATTTCGTATAATAGCTCCATTAAACACAAAGTTACACAAGGATTATTTTAATCGATCATCATTCAACAAAAGTGCAATAAGCTCTCCGAAAAATAATTACAAAAGTGGTAACTTTAGGAGTGCAACAGCTTATCACTGGGGCAGTACCCTTAAATAGTAGAACCTTAAGGGTATATTTTACTACTCTAAGGTACTAATATGCACCTTTTAGTTGTAGAAATGGTACAAAGTTGTCCCTTTAAGGGTACTGAACCAAAGTCAGGCTATTTTTATTTTTATCTTTTTTCCTGAAGGTACAATTTCAATATGATGGTAAAACATGTGTTGGATCATTTCACAAAAGACAAAAACAATATCTTTAAAGGTGCCATCTGGAACTAAAAATCAAAACATATTCCATTTTCCATAACAGGTGGGGGCAGTCTACCCTATCTCACGACCAATTTGTACGAATTCGTTACGAGTGATTAAAAAGTGGCTAATTCGTACTAATTCGTACGACCTCACTCGTACAAATTCATACGATTTGTCTAAACCCACGTGACGGTTAAGTTTCAGGGCGGGGTTAGGGTAGGTCATTCGTACAGAATTCATACGAATTGGCCAATTCGTAAAATATGTACGATTTAGCAAAATCATACTAATTTGTACGAGTGAGGTCGTATGAATTGTTATGAATTAGCCACCTCATAAAATTCGTACGAATTCCTGTGGGATCGGGTTGGGGCAGTAGACCTCCAGAAACTGAGTTGTGCCGCGAAGAGTATTCAGAAGAGTACTCAATGGTCAACAACGTCACTTGTTGTTTGCGGAATTAGCTAAATGGATGTCTTACAGTGGAGCTCGTTTAGCAAGGTCCCCTGACATGAAATGTTCATTTTCTGAGGTTTTTTAACATTAATATGAGTTCCCCTAGACTGTATTTGGTTCCCTCGTGTCTAGAATTTTCAATCGGTGTAAAACCGAGCTTTGGCTATTTTTCTCTTCTCTGCATCAGTCTGCATCTCAGACGCGCTGATCTAGAATCTTCCCCTATATAAAGTCATATGGGGAAAGGTTACTCCCCTTTCTCTGCTTTACCCGCCCAGAGACTGACGATGAGAAAACGAGCTGAACAGGACGTACGAACATGCGCAGGCGCGGTTTTATTTTTCATCGAGAAATAGCTTTGAGATTTGAGTTTTTCCTTGAAAGATTTCATGGCTTGCAAACGAGTGAAGCATGGCTGTTGCTCAGTGTTCGGATGTACAAATGAACACAAAAGTATTTTTTAGTTCCTTCCCTCTGAAGAAACAGTGGGTTAGTTTAATTTTTTCTGGAAATGCTCTGACTCAACTCCCAAAGTTTTTCCTTAAATGGTCCAACAGGCAGGAGACAGGTTAGTTAATCTGTCTCTCAAAATCGATTCGATACTGTTTATGCATCAGTAAGTCAAGCCAGACTATTATCAACTTCACATCGTTTCTTTGAATAGGATGAAAATAATCTTATTTAAGGAAAGTGTTTAGCAGGATTGATATTCTAAACGGTAAGCACACGCTGCTTTGTTTACGTTATGTGTATCTGCAGCCGGCAGCGTCGGATTTCCTTTTTGAATGACGAATATAGACTAATATATCTGCTGAAATATACAGTTGGCTCATTAAATGCAGGCGCAGAACGCACATTAGGCTATGGAGCGGACGAGTTCCGGGCTTTAGAGAGAACAGAAACTGCGTTACATTGCACAACGAAGCTCTTATACTGTATGTACATCATTGTGTCTGCATTGGTGAAAGCAGAGAGTGCAGAAACTGCATTATACAATATTCATTCTCGCGATCGACAGACTGTCATCTGCTGCTCAATCTCATCACAGCAACATTTTATGTGATGAGAATCTAAATACTTCAAAAACATCTCACGAATCCGTAATCTCGATATCTGTAATAGGATAAACGTATAATAGCTGTAGTAAAACGAATTCAAGAGAGTTTCACATGTAATATGTGGCTATTTCACATGCAAGCATGTCAGCCAATCACATCAGTGGGCGGTTACATTGAATCCCACAGCAGACACGCCCCTTCAAACAGAGCGTTCTAAGCAGAGACTAAAATCGGGCTAGGAAAAATGCCTTTTATTTCTAAATTATGACTATTTTTGATCTAAAAAACATACTAACATTATAAGGGCAACCCAGGAAACGTTATAAAATAATACAAAAAACAATGTCAGGGGACCTTTAAAGTTATTTTCACAACAGAGCCAGCACACTTACAATCTTCTTGTTTTAAGAAGAAAATTAAACAGAGAAACGTGTGGGTGTGGTGTCGCACCCAGGAATGGTGGGATACTGATTTGAGTGGCTTAACTGATACAGAATTCATCAGTAACTTCCGAATGACCAGATCCACCTTTGATTTTCGACATTGAATTCGATTCCACCTTCGACATTGAGGAATAAAACTGTTAAAGCTATACGCAAGGTAAGGCTAAAGCTGATTTTGTTCTTGATTATAATTGAAAATGCAAAAGGGAATTCTAAAACAATTTGGAACCAACTGAAAAAACTTGTAGGACAGGACCCAAAAGGAAACAACTTTCAGAAAATAATACCACTACATTTTCCCTTCATTCAATGCAATTTGGTTTCAGAACTCAACATTCTACGGAAACTGCTAATTGTTTTTTCATAGAGAATATCAAACATTTGATGGATAAAGGTGGCGTGGTTGGAGCTGTTTTTCTCGATCTAAAAAAAGCCTTTGACACTGTAAACCATAAAATATTATTAACCAAACTAAGCACATTTAATTTTTCCTCAGATGCAATCAAATGGATAGAATCATATCTATCGAATCGCTCACAGTCAGTTCGGATCAGAGACTATCACTCACTGCCTCTCACCATGTCTACAGGGGTACCTCAAGGTTCTATCTTGGGGCCTCTGTTATTTTCACTCTATATAAATGATCTCCCTTCAGTTTGTCCCGATGACTATATTCAGATGTACGCAGACGATACACTCATTTATACTCATGGCAAAAAAACAAAATAAGTTTCGGAAAAACTTACACAGTCTATGGCCCATGTCTCTGAATGGCTAAATCAATCCTGCTTAAAACTTAATGTAAATAAAACAGTATCAATGTACTTTTCAAAATCAAACATTGCAAACAATCAGGCAGATATTTTTGTGACAGGGAAAAAAAGAAAAGTTGTGTCAGAATTCAAATATCTAGGCATCTTAATAGACTCTAAATTAACTTTTAAATCACAGATAAAACAGGTCTGCAATCGAGTCAAATTTAATATTGCAAATTTCCGGTTCATAAGACCACAATTGTCACTTCAGGCAGCTAAAATGTTCATGTACAGGTTCTGTCTCACATTACTTACTGTCTTACAACCTGGTCACAGGCAAATAAAACAACACTAAAATCTTTAGAGTCACTTTACAAACAGACAATTAAAATTCTGGATAAAAAACCTTCAAGTTATCACCATTGTGCCATTTTACAGAAGCATAAACTTTTAGGTTGGGAAAATGTCATCAGAGTATTCAAATCTTTGTCTGTTATACAAAATCATCCATGGTCTGTCATCTCCTCCACTCAGTCATTTTGTAAACATTAGAAACACCACACAGAGAGTAACTCGAGGAGTCGGACTCAGAGGAGACTGTGTTGTTCCTCTGCGAAAAGTGCATTTAGTCAGAGTGCCTTTTCAGTCACAGCAGCGCAGGAGTGGAACTCTGTCCCTCAGAACATCAGAGAACTCACCACATACTCTCTGTTCAAAAAATATCTGAAAAACTGGTTCATAACACATCAGACATGTCAGCATTAATAAGAATAGGTATCTTCCCTTAACCCAACGGTACTGCGACTGGTGTGTCAATGTGTAGTATATTTTTTTATAAATTGGTATCAATTTTAACAATGTCTATTATAGCAAACGTGTACACTGTATTTATTAAGATTGAAGAATTATATCTGTTTTACGGCTTTTTATATTTGTATTGTTCATTGTAATCTTTTATTGTTGTTCATTTTAGGTTGACAATTTTAAGATCTGTCCAGGGACAACAGATGAAAAATAGCCTTTTGGCTAATTCTGGTGCATTTACAGTAATGTCAATAAATGTACACTGTCCCTGTCAAATAAATAAATAAATAAATAAATAAATAAATAAATAAGATTATGTTTGTGAGCGCCTCCAATCAACTCTTGTCATGGGAAGAGACACGTCTGCGGCGGCCCATAACAGTGCAGAAACGCATTGGAGTTGGAGTGTATTGGCGAGCTACAGGTGCGTGCAATGACGTGCGTGTCGGATATATGTGACCTGGCCATTCAGATTGAAGTCGCATTTCAAAAGATCGGAAACATATCGGATTTGGACAACATACCCAAGTGGCCTGGGTCGCATTTGAAAAGATTCGGATCTGTGTCGTTCAGCCTGCAGTGTAAACGTAGCCTAAGTTACAAGTATGCATTAGTTCAAAGTGCAGTTAAAATATGAATGTACTGTATGATCATATGTTTGATGAAAGTAGCTACAAGATAGGGTTAGGGATAGAACGTATTAATTAATATTTAATACAAAATATGTTTTTAAACTTGTTTAAGGGATTGTTATGGCTGGGTATAGATGCAGCTTATCCTATTATACTAAAGGGGTCATGAACTGGCTTTTAAAATTTTATTATATTGTTGTCTGAGGTCAATTTATGACGTTCGCTTGGTTTTTGCTTTCAAAAACATCAAAATGAATAAGAAATAGGCTATTTTGTACCCCAGTTGTGAGCCTACCTGAAAAATGGTCGGTTTTTATGGGCATGTCGCACTGAAAACTTGGAAATAAACGCCCACTGCTGTGAGTGGATAACAGTTTTGCATATTATAATGAGTTTAACTCACCCGTCGGTGCAGGTGGGGAAAACGCCGGATTCGCCCATACATGTTCGACCAAGAGTCCGTGTGTTGTACAATTCCTGTCAGATCCAATATAGACGGCACCGCACCGTTCTTTACTCTTAATCGGTCTGCAAATCCAGTCTTGTTTACAAAACAATCCTCAGTGAAATGAAGCAAACAGACAACGATATTTTACCCTCATCAGCTGGAACGTCATTAAAAATAAAGTTTATCCATGCAGTCCTATTGGAATCCACAGGAAGCTTATGCAGCGACTGTCTTCCACAACCAGGCACTGCACAATATTCTGTATTGCTTGGTAGCTGGATCCGGTTTGTCATCACGAGGTAGGCATTTATGTTAGGCTACTTAGCTATGCGTGTAATGCGCGAATCGGTGGGCGGGGCTAAACCAGCCGTGTTGAAGCAGGCGTTGATCTTCTGCAGGGGTGGTGTTTTAACAACTTTGATGTCATATTTCCCCACTTTTAAAAACGAGTCGTTTGTTGAGGCTGGTGTCAATAAAAACTTTTATTGGACTAACAAGGACGTTTTCAGTTCTGAAAGTTCTTATAATATGATGACCTCTTAGATGTCAAAAGCTCAAAGAAAATTAGATTTCTCAGTTCATCACCCCTTTAAACTCTAAATTATAAGCTGTTAGTTCGCTTTAAATTTTGTTTAGTTTCGATTAGATTCTGATTGATTTAAGAATATTTAAAAACAACGTACAATTGCAACAAAATCTCAGATAATGCTGAGTACATTTTACAGTGTTACATTTAGCTGACATTTTTATACAAAGTGACTTACAATTGCTATATATGTCAGAGTTTGCACGCCTCTGGAGCAACTAGGGGTTAAGTGTCTTGCTCAGGGACACATTGGTGTCTCACAGTGGATTCTAACCCTGGTCTCTCACACCAAAGACATGCGTCTTATCCACTGCGCCATCACCACCGCCCGAGAACCCCTTGATAAAAAAAATACATTCCAGTATATTCCTATCCTTTAGTTTTTATGTAGTTTATGTTGTGTCTTATCAATGCAAAGTCATCACAAAATAATAAGGATTTATGCTGAAATGAACTAAAACCCCACTTTCCATTGCCTTGGGCTGCATGACGCCTAGGGTGCTTTAAACTTTTGGAGGACACTGAATTTCAAAGTCTGCTACTCAGTAGAAAGTCAGAATATAAATGAAATAAGTGAGACTTTTTAGCAGCCAAAGAATATGAAATTAGACATGAAACCAGCTGAACATGGTGATCCTGCAGCGATCATAACGCCACAGGCATGCACCCAACCAAACACAGCACAGGATGGAATGAGTCATAAAATGAACGTCCAGCATCTAAGCGACATTGTGGCTAATGCTGGGTGAACCCCAGACTCTTATGGTCCCTTTGTTGTGTGACAGCTTTCAGGGCGAGAGGCGTTTAATTTCAGAGTGAATACCACACTACATAACCACATGGCATTTAACTTGAGAAATGGCTTTCTGCTTCAGCTGTCTGTGTTTTCATCATCAGGGCAGGGTGGAGGACAGGAGGGAGAGGAAATGGCTTTTTTTTTCAGCTTCCTGATGCCATTAGACATCAACGCACAGCGGGCGCATGCGTCTTCTTGGTATGCGTGTAGTGTTGCAAAGCATGTTACAACTGCAGAAACACACTGGGGGAGGGAGAGGTAGTAGTTGAGATAGCTGAGATCTTTATCTGTGGAGAAGAAAAATGTATAAGTAGGCAGCGGGGAGATGGGGAGGGGGTCTGCTAAAGGTCTGCTTTAAGACAAACCCAGCGCTGATTCAAATTCTGTTCGAAATCGAGCCCGAGAGAGGACAGTCCCACTGAGGATGCACTACATTATCATCCTGAGCCACGATTTGAGAGGCCATGTTATACATCAATGCTGAACGCCAAATACATAATTTATCTGTCATAAACTGTTTAGAAACTGTATGACAACTAAGGTTCTATGGTAGGAATGCCAGTTCACATGATGAAGAAACATATTTCAGGAGCCATTCTCGAGTAATGACCTGTAAGTCTGCATGCGGCTTTGGAAATCAAGATGATTTTTGTTAGCAACGAATGTTATTTCGTAAAAGTGACAATTATGATTTAAGGGCCTTTCTTAGTCTGAAACAACAGTACAGTAAAGCAGCGACGCAGAGCTCTGCTGATGTCCCGTAGGCAGATATCTAATGAGTTCATGATGTGGAGCAATAACTAATTACAGGCTTAGATTAGACATACAGAGAGGGTGGTTGCCGACTGAGTCAGTCATTTTATTTATTTATTTTTTCTTTCAAAGGCCTTGCCAAATGGAGAGAAACCAATCTAAACAACATTTTATGTAAAACCCTAAATCTCATTAGAGACATGCAGAAGGAGGGGGGAAATGTTTGACAGGGAAAATGTTGAATCACTTCCTGTACCAGTAACACAGTAACTTTCATGTGGTGTGCGGCCTAATTAAGGGGAACGTTTTGGAGAGGCTCAGACTGGCATTACACTACCGAAACAAACCGTAAGTCATGAGACTGAACCTGAAGCAGTCCCAACAGTCCACCTAATGCTGGGTCACTGGCAGAAAGCACCTGACATTATTCTACCTTCTACATGACAGAAATATGGGCAAAGAATATGTACCCCATCAAGAAGATTTAGGGCACTTGTTCGATGGTGGCAGCCTTTGAGCCTCCTCCAATCAAGCCTCATGTCGAGTAAGTTTTCAAATATCTGTTCAGTCACAGTCAAACAACTCATTCTGTTGTTTGACGTTAAATAAAATGATGCAGGGCACGCTAATAATGTATTATGATACAGCAGCATGCACTGCTCCTTAGTGCTCCAATATTTCATTTTGGTTTGGATAAAAAAGAGCATTGAAATTGCACAATATCTATCTAAATACTAGCGTGGCATGACCTCATCAAGGGAAATCAAGGCCAGACTGAAAGCAGATCTTCCAGCAGCCATGTAACGTTGGGGCATTTCTCTGTAGAGACTTGTCTCCAACTAACCTTGTGCATATGGGAGTACTTATACATTTACATTTTATGCATTTGGCAGATGTTTTATCCAAAGTGACTTACATTGCATTCAAGATCACCTGTTCCCTGGAAATTAAACTCATGACCTTGCAGTTGTTAAGGCCATTCTCTATTATTTGAGAACACTGGAGCAATGCTATGACCTGCCACTCATAGGTACACTACAGAAAAAAAATAAATAAATAAATAAATAAATAAACTACAAAGTCTATAACTGAGCTGCTGGGTTTCATTTGGGGAGAAAATACAGACTTGCATCAATGATCTTTTATGAATGTATGTCATGTTTGCAAAAACAGAAAAAAAGTCCAACTACTATGCTATTTATTTACTAGCCCAGTCAACTTATTTTTCAGTCGTTCTTTGTACTATCAGTGATCTCCGTGTATCTAGCCAGATCTCCTATGATATTGTGATCATAGACAACCTTGGGTCTACCTCAGATTGCAAACTGGTGTAAAAAATATTTCCTTTGCAAGGAACTTGCAATTTCATGGTTCAACCACATGGTGCTGTAAAGCCCAGAATTCTATATAGTAACTCAGTACATTCTGGCAGTTACAAGACACTCATTCACTATTACCTGTTTGCAATTGCAAAATGAAAAGTAGGAATCAATGTCACTGAGGAGAAATTTATTGGCACCTGTGCTGCACAATCATTCTGCCATGAAAAAGCAGTTATGCTGATGATATGTAGCATAGCTTGGATAAGAATCAAAGTATAAATCAAGTTCTTTTCTGCTTTGTTTAGTAAAGAGAAACATTATCACATACCCCAGTCTATCTTGTGGAAACCAGGAAACCAGTATGTGTGGGTCAGGAGGTTTAAAGCAACGCCACACTGGGCTCGTTTATACAATTTTGATTGGGTTTTGAGTAAAAAAAAAAAAAAAAAAGAAGAAAAAAAAACTCACTGAGAATTAGTGGAGTAATTCCTGCAGTGGGACCTGCCTATAAGTGCACTAATCAATTCAGGTGCCCTTGTTACGCAGGAAGATTTGAGCCGCTTGACCGCTGATGAGGAAAAGGGGTAAGCAAGACTAGTGGTTGTGGATGGTGGAGAGGTAGTCAGAGGAAGACAGGTTTTCACCGACTGACAGTTTTAACTCTTTTCAAAGGTACAGAGTGATTAATGAGGGCTTTTTATGGTGAGCGGGAGCAGAGGTTTGGGTGAGTCACGGGCCTGAGAGTATTGACATCTCCATTATTTACTGAGTGATAGGGGCAGCCGAAGGGCCCCTGATTAGAAAACAATAAATGCTGTTATTGGTGATCTAGGCCTAAGCAGGACACTTCAAATGCATGTCTGAGGTTTTCTAATTACTGTGGCCAACTGCACGCTGGACCGTGATAAACAAAAAGCAATAGAGTCAGTCCCAACGGGGAGTGCAGGGGTTGTGGTCTCTGTAAGTGTGTGTGTAAATGCACTAAACATTTGAATGTGCATTAGAATACAATGAATGGTGCTGAAATAAATGAAAATCCACAGAGAGCATATTCAGTGAATGGGTTTATTTTACATGCAGTCTCTCGGTTTAACAACTCTAAATTGTATTTTGACAGGCACTTACTATTAATCTGGCACCTGTATCAATAAATAACCACTAGCAGCTTATTTTCACAATTTATTATTTATTTATTTAACCCAAGGAGTAGTGGTGTGGGTGACAGGCCATTTGATGAAAATGTGGTCATTTCTTTGTTTCCCAGCTTTATTAAGTGAGGTTTAGTCTGAAAGTAAAATCAGAGAGATGGTTACATTGCAGGCGAGAGAATGTTATCGAAAAGTAGTAATAGTACCAGTAGAAATAGTTTGTGTTGTATGAAAGCACATTTGATGAAATAGAAGCTTAACAGTTTGAGTAATACTATTTGATCTAAACAACTTTAAAGGGTTGAAGGTCAAGTTTGTCATTTCTACACCACTTGTGACACCAACAGGAATTGTTGGTATCCGCCACCCTCCCACCCTATTCTATAGTGTATAGAATATACAGTTTGTATGGTATAAAAATCAATGTCAATGGAAAATCCCCCAAAAAACATCTAGGGTAACGAGATGCTGCGTCATGACATTTGACACTGTGGGAACGCCCCTGCGTAAGCTGGTGTCTGAAGCACGTCTGGAAACGCCAAACGTGATTGCAATGACGTGGCCACATGATGTAACGCATCACCTAGATTATACATCAGGCACCAGAAACATGTCACCAGCTTCTAATTGTCTGAAGAGATAGGCTTGTATGAAGTATGGCAAGGTGACACAACATCTTATACTGTAAAAACGTGACCCTAGATGCTCCCTTTTCAGTGGAACCCCACACTGCATCATGACTTTTGAAGCTGTGGGAACATTAATGAGCATGTTGCCTAATCAAATGGCACAAACCCGTCAGCCTGGGAAACCTGCTGCCGTGACTATCTAGCAATGATAACCGTCCTTCAGATTGGCCCATGCAGGGAAGGTGACATCTGTGGCCCATCGAAGATCCCTGACTGATTCAGGGTCTATCACTTTGTTAGAGTCCAGGTCTTTAAGCAAGTCAGTCCTGTATGTTTGAAGAATGGCCATAGTGTTTAATGAGGCCTGCAGCTGCATATGCTTTGCCTACAAAACCAGAAGTAACTCTGCATAGTCTTGAGGGTTGTGTAGGATGTTTTAAAGACATGGATATCGGGGGAAGAGATAACTAGGCGAGCCTCTGGATCCAAAACAAGGTCATCAGGCGCTAGTGAGTGAAAAAGAAAAAGGAAAGAGCCTATCTCAAACTCATTAATTAGATCCATCTGCGATCTCCATGACTTGAGACGACGCACTGCCTCTGTGCAGACGTGGGACCCGAGCAATGAGGTGCAGTAGCTGGACTCCCATCGCTCAGCGAAAAAAGGTCAGACATGAGCAGAGCTTCCTCAACGTGAACTTCAGAGAGAGCCAATCTGCTCCTAAACACGACACAGAGATTGTGTTCGTTATCCCTAGTAATGTAGCGAGGGCATGGCCCATCTTTCACCTAGCCAAACAGTAGACAAACTTGAATGATTGATTTCTAAATAACTCCTAAAACAATGGACTTCCACACAAATTCTCAAACAAATAAATTCTCTGAAGACAAAGATGCTGGTGATGCATGTATCTGGCATTTATTTGTTGTCTCTGTTACATGATTACTGTAAATAAAGTGACCACATCATTGCCAATCACTTTGGTATTTCCCAAACGTGCTTCAGAAGCCAGCTAACGCAAGGGCATTCACACAGTGTCAAACGTCATGACGCAGCGTAGAGTATTGACAACATGTCTTGTTTTAATGATATGGGTTGGTTAAGTGCTAATTTTTTGGAAAAGGTTTAGGTAAAAACTAAAAATACTTATTTAGGTAAAAATTTCTTTCTTTCTTTCTTTCTTTCTTTCTTTCTTTCTTTCTTTCTTTCTTTCTTTCTTTCTTTCTTTCTTTCTTTCTTTCTTTCTTTCTTTCTTTCTTTCTTTCTTTCTTTCTTTCTTTCTTTCTTTCTTTCTTTCTTTCTTTCTTTCTTTCTTTCTTTCTTTCTTTCTTTCTTTCTTTCTTTCTTTCTTTCTTTCTTTCTTTCTTTCTTTCTTTCTTTCTTTCTTTCTTTCTTTCTTTCTTTCTTTCTTTCTTTCTTTCTTTCTTTCTTTCTTTCTTTCTTTCTTTCTTTCTTTCTTTCTTTCTTCTTCTTTTCCCCTGTGTGTGCTGCATTCATAGAAATGTCTCCATTTAAATAAATACATATGCATTTTAATATCTAAATCATTCAGCAGATGTGACAAAATTATGATTGCTGGACGGCATCTGCACAGAGGCAGAATAGTTCAGCAAACAGAAGCATCATCACACATTCCTCCCGATGACATTTAGGCTTTGAGAAAAAGCCCACATCTTTAATAAAAACCAACCTTCTGATGCAATGAAATATTAAAGTCTAATTTTAAACATTGTGATGGCTGCCTTTCTCTGATTACAATGAAACATTTAAATTGTCACAAGAGGTAATTTTTTCCACATTAGAGCATTTTTTTTTCTTTTTTTTCTGTGAAGTAATTTAATTATTCATTCATGAATTGAATAGGCCTATATGTATATGTATATCCATATGTATTTTTTGATTTAATAAATATTCTAATGGACATGCCTGATTCTATGGTAGCAGGATATTGTAAAGCAATATGCCACAATAATCAGCATTGCAGTTGTTTTACAGTGGGTAAGAGGTGTTTGTACCAAATAAACTCAAGAAAACACTTGATTTTAGATCTTCTCATTTTAGGTATAACGTATAGCATCTTTATGGAAAAAAAAAGATTTAATTAAGTAAATTAATATTTCATGAAAAAAAAAATAATCAAGCTATTTTCCACTCTTTTTTCCACAAATTGTTTTTTTCCCCTCCAATTTATGAAATTTATGTCCCTAACCCAGTCTTTTCAATAAACAAATTTTAACCCTGCACAGATTCAAAATTCATAAACCAAAAATTTTGTATCTTTGATTGCATCTTTGTCCATTTTAGTAGTTATGCCTTTGTACATTATATGCAAAGCCAAAACTTATTGTTGCCTCCTTTTCCAAGTAGATAGCAATGTTTCTGCCAGCTGTTGAGTATTGAGTAAGTAACAGAATATTACTATACATATCACAAGTGACTTCATAGATGGCAAGAACGCATGGCATCACATCATCAGTTGGTGACACAGTTGCCCAGACTGAAAGTCACAATTCTTCCACTGATTGGTTGGTTAATTTATACAGAATAAAAAAAATATTGAAAGTCCTTAGCTGTTGAACCTGAAATGTATCTCCATTAAAGGCTCACTTTTGGGCAATGCAGGAATATATATATATATATATATATATATATATATATATATATATATATATATATATATATATATATATATATATATATATATATATATATATATATATATATATATATATATATATATATATATATATATATATATATATATATATATATATATATATATATTTATATATATATATATATATATATATATATATATATATATATATATATATATATATATATATATATATATATATATATATATAAAGTTCTTTTGAACTTTCCATTCACACCAGAAAAAAAGAAATCCCAGTACAAAACTGTTTTCTTTTTAATTGAATTGAACTGAATTAAAAACGTTATTTCGAACATGTAGAAATTACATTAAAAAAATAAAGCAATGTTTAAAAAAAACAACAGATGAGCTGCAAACAAAGTACCCTTCTTTCCTGTGTTACATGTGTGAAAAGAGTAGGACAACTTATTCAACTCCTCCTTTAATTCTTACGTTCCTTCAATTAAATTTTTTTATATTATTATTATTATTATTATTATATACATCCATGCACACACACACACACACACACACACACACACACACACACACACACACACACACACACACACACATACATATATATATACATATATATATATATATATATATATATATATATATATATATATATATATATATATATATGGGCATTGCTTTAGTTTCTCATTTAGTTTATTCATCAATTTAACTCAGATTGATAGACATCATTTTTTCCTTGTTGTTCTAAATCTATTAGTCTTAAAATGTTCCCTCCCCATTAAATTGTACCCTCTCTCTCAGAGAACATCTTTTGTATATTCCCAGGCAATAGGCTATTTCTTGCTTTGAACATGAATACTGCAATTTGATATTTGAATAAATCGTGATATTTTAGCAATTTAGACTGCAAAAATAATGAATTTGTGTGATCCCAAAATCCGACATTGTGAATGATTCTCATGGCTCTTTTTTGCATTATGACTAGTGGCTGTAGTGAATAAGTGGATAAGTGCTTCCACCAAACAGTAATTCAAAGATGGTAACAATAGTGAACAGTGCAGGATGAGAAGTGATTTAAGTTCCAGTATGTGCTTAGCTCTTGCTAGGACTGCAATACTTCTGGACAGTTTGGTTTTGATGTATTTTATGTGAAGCTTCCAGCAAATCTTTTCAACATTTATAACAACAATAACAACAAAAAGCCAGCTTAACATATAGCTTTGCCATTACAAGGAATACATAACATTTTCAAATATAATAAAATAGAATACAGTTCTTTTCAATTGTAATAATATTTCATAATATTACTGTTTTACTGTATTTTTTTAATCAGATAAATGCAGCTTCGGTGAGACTTCTTCCAAAAACATTAAACAATGCTACAACCCAAAACTTTCTAAGTTTTATGGATTAAAATGGATGTGAGTATTGGCCTTTCCCATTCTGTCTAATTGTACATTGTGAATCTGCTGTGAAGTGTGAGTGCACAGGTTGTTTTTTTTTTTTTGTTTTTTTAAACAGGCATCAGTATTTTTGACGGGAAGGCAGGAGATGGAAGCTTTTCCACACTGGGATTTATGTCAAGCCCAAGCCCTACGAAATAGCTGTTCTCCACCCTCCCAGGATTTACGTGTCACTTAATGGGCAGAGACAGGCCCGTCCTTGACAAGTACACCTGTCAGCCAGCCGTGAATGACAGGGCCAAGTCACATCGTATCCTCAAATTCCCCTTGTCAAAACAGAAAAAAAGAATAACATCGAAATCAAACCAGCAAGCAAGTACTAATCAACTCCCGCATGCTTTACACAAAGACAACAGCGAGTGAGTTTTTATAAAGGAGAAGTGTCGAGTGTGTGGGTGTGTGCCGCACACTGCGTTGTAAAGAACTGATATGCCACTGTATATCACGACCTATGCAGGGGGAGGGGCTGATAATAACATATTGCTTCTATATACAAAGTTTGACGATACTGATGCTTAACAAATAGTTATAGTATGTGCACTGTTAAATCCCATATGCATGAAAAATGGCCGATTGGTAAATGACGAATAAGAGTATAAAAGAAAAGGAAGAAAAAATGTCTCATGTTAAATATTCTTTTTAATTTTAATCCATAAATATCTTTGAGCTTTTGGAGAGTTGCATATCATTTTATAATGTGAACTAAAATTTCCATGTCAATAAAAAGGTCAAATTATGGACCTATCCAGAAAGTCATGAGGTTCTTGTCCTCTCTATGATATTAATTCCTGTTTTATGCCTGGTTCAGATTACACGATTTTAGCCCAATTTTGGCTTAATCCGTTGGACGTACGGTGTCGTGGGATTCGTAAATGACAACGGACGTCGAGATCGCAGATTCGAATCGTATGATCTCTTATAGTGTGTCATAGTGGGCGACAACCTGCGTCACATCTGCGATTCCTCACGACATCACGACAAAAAGACTAACATGTTTATTTTTTTGTATGAGGTTGACCAATAGGAGCACAGAAGCTTTTCCGTACACAACTTTCAAAAATGGCGAAAAGAAAGAGAGACGATGGTGCTAACGTAAAATATATAAGAAAACAATATACCTCAAGTTCTCTTGGGAGGATTGACAGCCCATACTGTCCTATTCGAGCAATCCAGGAACGTGTCCATTGTCAGGTTTTCTTTCTTTTTTTACTTTTTTTTCTGAACACAGGACAGCCAATACAACAGGTCAGGAAGCAACATGTAGTCTGACATGTGTCTTGTCTATGACGCGACAAGATTTTAGGACTCAAAATCGCGTAATCTGACAGTGATTATCGTAACAGATGAAAAGAAATCGTGTAATCTGAACCAGGCATTATTATTTTTGCACGATGGCTTTGATTGGACAGACAAAATGAATTTTGCATCAGAAGTTAAAAACAAAATTCATCTTGGAAGAGTATTCAAACTGTTGTATGTATTTATGAATTGTATTTTCAGTGCATTTTGAAATAAAAATGGCTGATTGGCATGTCATTGACCAACATGATTGAGTAATTTGTGGGGACCAGCATTCCTCTTTAAACAGAGCCAAGAGGCAGTAGCAGTGAGAAGAGTAAATAGCCCAATCCTTCCTTTAAAGAGCGCCTCAGTGTCAGGCGCTTTAAGAGAGCTCTGCAAAGTTATCACATCATGACAGCAACAGCCAGGAGTGTCTCCTCTCTTTCGACTCTTTAAACAAAATATCGCTGTGCAGTAAAATTGATGACGCCGTTGAGTTGTGTTCACTTTTTTCGAATATCTTCAAAGGAACGCTGCTTACAGCACGGAAAGGGAAAGAGATTTTGACTGCGTTGCTTGTTTGTGTGTGTGTGTGTGTGTGTGTGTGAAGAAAAAACATACTGCTAGTTGCTTTCTAAAAGATGATTAACGAAAGATATAACTCAGACACTGAAGCAGGAGAACCTGTGTGAGCCAGTCTCGGACTGATTGTAAAGGGCTTGTAGACTAAAGGCTGTCAGAGAGCAGTATCTCCCATTTTCAAGATTAATGAAATTCAGGCAAAGATCAGAGGAAAGAGGAGTTACTCTGAACCCCTGATTTGGGATCAGATCCCCCCTCAGAAAGAGTGTCTTTAGCCGTTATCTGCTGTAAAGCCATTACAGTGACATGCTCATCGATGCTCGGCTCCTATCAGCACCCTCCAATGTCCTAGATGTCAACAAGACGCATCTTTGTGACCTGCCCATTAGAATGATGCCGTCAATATAAAGAGAATGTGCTACTCACAGGGCATTCGAAATACAGTTAGATAGACAAAGCGTGAGGAAGAGTGTGTCTCGGGAATGTGTGTGTGTGCATCTAAAGAAGTGTACGGGTGACACATCCTTGGCATCGCGCAGCTCAAAACTTCCTCACAGAGCGGCACACCAATTCTGCAGAGGGACAGGATTGACTGTGACACCCGGCAGCCCAGCCCTGCGCTATAAAAAGCCTGCATATGCTCTTCGCTTGGGTGGAGAAAAAAAGCGAAAGAGAGTGAATGAGTTAGAGAGATACAGACACAACTGAGTGAGAGGCCGTGTATGCGCGGACCATTCCGTTCCATATGGGGAGGCGGACCCTCGCACCGCTGATGGACAGGCGGGCCGAGATGGCCCATCTGCGCCTTTTGCAGGTGTTTCCAATGATTATATTATTAGCTCTATCCGCTCATCTTTGAGTTTTATGGGCTTTTTAGTGTCCCCTGCCTTAGTGTGAGGGGAGAAGAGAGGTAAAATATATCCAGCAACCCCACCATCTGTCTCCAGCAAGACGCACATGCCGTCTTCAAGGAAACGGGGGCTTTATTCCACTTTTATGAGGGCATAGCTTTTGATTTCATTTTTCATTGCTGTGATTTTGTGTGTGCGTGTGGCTGTGTGTGGGTGGGAGCATGCATGTAGCCATATGTTACGTGGGGATAAGCAGGAGAAATGTTTTGACTATGATGTAAAACCATTAGCGAGTAATGCAAAAAATAATGGCAAATTAATATCATCCTCTGTTGCTCTTTGTGAAACATTTGAGACTCAAAGCAAGGATCAACAAGTGCCCATCAACACAAGCTTTTTGAGGCTCATGAAGCATCATGACATGCTTTATTTTCTAACTCTTTGCTAACTATTGTCTGGTTGCATGAACAAAGCCAAAATACAGGAAATTCTGCTTACTGTAAGTAATTTTGCAACTACATGTCAACTTACCTTATAGTCTACTAAACACTCTAATGAGAGTTAGTGATGTAGGTGCAGTGTAACATACTATATCAAAATACAGTGAAACCAAAGATTTTCTTTACAAGTTAAATTAAAATCAAATTGTACATTTAAAACCCTGTTCTTTGTTTGCATAATAATTATTACATGAAAACAAAAAAAATAAAATTCAATACTCAGACCAAACGTTATACTGATAAACACTATTTGCCATAAACTGCCATGGAAATATCTATTGATAAGTCAAATGACAGTGTTTCAGCTTGATGAAAGTATTATGAAAATATTTGATCCAATATTTGTAGAAAATTGACTGAAATGATTTACTGGAGTTCCTGTTGTGCTGTAGAAATGTTTATACAACACATTCAGATAATTTCATATGAATTTAATTTATATTTCAGCCATAAACTGAAGAAAATAGTAGATTTAAATGTGTTGAGATTGAGGAATACCAATATGCATTATTCTCTTGTCTTCCTGCCATGCTAAATAAATGGTTATGCTACATATTAATATGAATATGCAGCACAACCTTAAATGTTCATTAAGGAATTCTCATCATTAACAGGGGAAAAAAAGTATTATATTAAAATAAGTCTTCATGATTGGCCAAATAAAATCTGCTGGAATCTACTTGAAGTGTGGCCTCATGGGGTCCGACATATCGTGATCACAAGGAAAATGCATCCACACCGCGTGCTAGTTAATGTCAATTATGAATGCAATATCGGCCAGCATAACATGTATAATATTAATAAGTGCATCCCTACCCACCCATATTACTAGGCTGTTGTCTGCATCAGTTCTGAATGTCGTAGCTTACTTTCATAGAGTGCAAACACACCTCTTGCGCTCTCAGAGATGACAGCAACAACAAAAAGCTCTTTATACTGGAAAGCTAGTGATACAGTGAAGAACGTTTATAATCTGCTGCTAATCTCAGCGGATTACGGGAGAAAAGAGCATCTCCCACCGCAATTAGACGGAAAGCATGTTTTTGTTCTTTTGTTCCCGTCTTCATCCCCCTCTCTCTTCCTCTTTCTCGATCATATTCGGCAGCAGTTGATTTTTGTATTCTTCTTTGTCACGCTTGCTGCTTCTTGCTGCAGTGGAGGATGTTTGGTAATGGCCATTTAGACTAATCAATCGGTCTCTTTGAAGTCAGAAGATGAAAGAAGTGTTTGACAGCTAATGTGTGTCTGTCCCATGACGTGAACTGCATGCCAATGTCAGTGCTTTGAAGGCAAAAGGACGGGCACATCACGTTGAATTTATCCTCCTCAGAAAAGATACACCTCAGCTGAGCATTGCCGCAATAACAAGTGTCAGCCCTCTCTCTTCTTCCTCCCTTCTCTCCCTCTCTCCCTCTCTCTGTTTTTCTACCCCTCATTCCCTCTCTCTGTGTGTTATATATCTGTCACACACCTATACCGCCTATGCAGCTCGTGCCATCTTCTATTCCACGCTTTCCCGCCGAAATGTGTTCAAGTAAACATTTCACGCTTGCTTATGCTAAGGAGAAGTGGCAGCTTCAGGTAAGTGACAGGCTGAGATCTAACAGAGGTTTAGACCGATATTGATGAAGAGAGTTCTCTTTCTTCCCCTCCACGGTTCTTCTCAAAGCATCCCGAACACATCCATAACGATTATATGCTCATTTCTTTCATTTGATTTCGGTACACAGAAAAAAAAGTAAACATAGCTGAATGTAAAGGTCTGTATGTGATGACCTATTCCACATGTGTGTAACTGTTATAAAATAGTGCAAGACTGAAATTTTGAGTGAAAGAACTTAAAGATTTGTTCTTTTAGTAGTCAACTGAAAGGATTTAAGCCACTGCAAAAACCCAGAAAAGTGCTATTTAAATGTAACCAGTTATTATTATTACTGCATCTAACAAGTAAAATCCTTAAAAACAGCGGTCACTATTCATTAAGTGTACAAAAAACAAATATCTACAAATATCCAGTGAATTTTTTTTTCAAACTGTTTTATGTATTTATTTGTATTTTGTAAAAAAAAAACTAAATAAATAAATAATAATAAAATAAAACTCGATTTGTGTGATTAGGCAGTTTCCAATAAATATTAAAGGGTCATGAAACCCCTCTCTTTCAGCTCAAGTGTAGTTCACAATCTTGCACGCCTTTAAATGGGTGTGGATAGCTGTGAGAAGAAGGAAGGGGAGTGGGTGCGGTATGGCCATCACTGTCATATCACCAATGTCCCATGCATATCGACTGTCACTAAAAAGCAATGGTAAAATGTGAGGAAATGCTAGTTCCCTTTAGAGAGAACTCGCAATTCGACAACGCTTTGGGAACACTTCCGGCGTGAACGCATCTGAAGCATGTCTAGTCCAATGAGAAAAATGATCGTCACGGGTCACGTCATGACCAGGAAATGATAAAAGAGCATCCGGTGCAAACCGGCATTAGCTTCAGTTCCCTCAAAAAGTGATCTGTGTCTCTGTCTGTTACATTAACTGTTGTCTGTGATATATATATATATTGGGAATTATGGCGAAACAACTATACAAACTCTGTGCTTCTCCCTGCCGGGTGGGGACACACACAACACTCTTTGTAGTTTGTTGCATGTGGTGGCAGCCTTCGAGGGGCTGATTGCCAGCATTGCGACATGCTTCTGCTTCACATGCTCCGCTCCCGCCTGGCGCTTTTAAACGAAAGCAGCCGGGCTTGCGATTCTCAGGGACAGAACCCGCGTCTGTCGAGGAAGTGCAGAGAATGCATTCCTGGGGATCGCAAAAGGTTCTTTCAAAGGGGTTGGAGCAGCGCAATCTCATCCCAAGACGTCAACTAACTGACGCTTTTGACCATACGTCAGCATCCGACGTTTTAGGATACCCTTTAACATCAGTTAGATGACGGTATCTAATCGTAACCCTATACCCCAGACCTAAACCTACCCGCATCATCTAACTGACATTAAAGGTAAAGCGTCAGTTGGATGATGCCCCAGGATCGCCATCTTACTGACGTTAAAAGGTACTCTAAAACGTCAGATGTTGACGTATGGTCAAAAGCGTCAGTTAGTTGAAGTCTTGGGATGAGACTGTGTTAGTTGGAGACGGGTCCCATGACCTTATCACCTTTTTTTCTGGGAGATCCGGTGCTCTCCCTCCGGTGTCGGAAGCCCGCCCGCAGTTTCTTCTCCCTCGCCGTGTCCAACCCTCTGGGACTGCTGGGCACGAGCAGCCTCAGCCATCTAGCTCCTCATATCGTGCACAGCAGAAAGAGAGTGTTGCGTCTCGTGCACATCCTCAAAAACACTGGAAGCAGACGCAACACTCTCAGCCGAAGCCTTCGAAGTCGAAGCCGGATCTGAGGACTGTTCTTCAGGCTAAGAAGGCTTTGGCACAAATGAAAAGGTCCTGACGCCACTGGGGGGAGTGGGAGAATCTGCCAAATATTTCTCAATGAGGATACAGAATCCAGTTCGGTTCTCGTCCTCCATGCTTCAACTGGGTGTTGCCCACACTGATGCATCCCGAGCAGCCTCTGGTGATGGAGCAAGAAGTAAAAGCTCTGTTGGCGAAGGAAGCTATAGAGCAGATGTATCCACCCGGCAGAGAATCGGGTTTTTACAGCCGTACAGTTCAGAAACTCAAGTTCAAGATGCTGACACTCAAACAGATTGGGACTCAAATCAGATCCGAGGACTGGTTTGTCATGATAGATCTGAAAGACGCATACTTCCTTGTCTCCATCCTCTCTCAGCACAGGAGATTACTGAGGTTTTCTTTCGGGGGCAAAAAATACCAGTATGGGGTACTTCCATTCGGTCTAGCTTTATTACCCCGCACGTTCACGAAGTGCGTAGATGCAGCTCTGGCCCCACTCAGGCTGCAGGGCATACGCATTCTGAACTACATAGACGACTAGCTGATTCTCAGCGAAATCCGAGGTATCGTTCTCGCACATATGCAAAAATTGGGGTTAAGGCTCAACTCCAAGAAGAGTGTGCTTTCTCCAGTACAGAGAACCACTTTTCTTGGTGTGGTATGGGATTCAGTCACAATGCGAGCCACTCTGTCGCATGCTCATGTAGCTGTTATCCTTACAGCCACAAAAGAGCTAAAGCCGGGCCAGACATGCACTGTGAACAGTTCGTGACACTGTTAGGCCTAGATCTATGCTCCACCTGAACCCCCATAAAAAAGATGGCTCTGCGGAGGTGGGTGACTTTTTAGACACGCACACCTCTGAAGAGATAGAAAAGTCCTCGGGACTCGGTACTGCATCACTCGCAAGATGCAACTTGGATTGGTTGTCAACCAGGCGAAGTCCACCATTCTCCCAGGCGAATTCAACGCAGTCACAGTGCACTGTAGACACGAATAAAATTTTAAACCCGGAAGATGAAAAAAGTGTAAAACCCCCCCTCAAATTTAACCATTTTAACCATACTATTAAATCTAACAGATGCTAATATGGTCTTCAATGGTGTTCGACGCACATACCACTGTTAAAATCTCAGAAAGTTTGGTTTGGTGTTTCATGATCCTTTAAATAAACATCTAAATCAGAAAAAAGCCAAATTTATGTTAAATATACAATTATATTTAACTCTTTATTTCAAGGTCAATTTCTCACTATTAGTTGCTTATTGGCATGCATATTAGATTATTGGCTGTTTATTAGTTATAATAAAGCACATTTTAAGCACATTCTTATTATGCATGACCATATTCTATTTCACTTATTCCTATCCAATACCTAAACTTAACAACTTACTTACTAACTATTAATAAGCAGTGGTAATGCTTTAGATTGCAGCCCAGAAAGTACTGCGTAATTAAAACAATTTTACAGTGTAACTTTCAGTAATTATAGTTTACCTATAAAGTACTTACATGAAAGTATAAGGGAACAATATGTAACGTTTTGGAAATAAAGGGGTAACAAACAGGAGAATTGAAAAATGAAATTTGAATTTTTTTTTTTTGACTACTAAAACTATTACACTTAAATATTGGGGAAAGATAGTCTTCATTAGAGGTGCATGTTACCCTCTTGTTTCATGTAGTTATGGGGTAAGTATAATCAAAACAAATACACAATCTTAAATCCTTGACTCTGAAAGCTTAATTTGCAAAAAAAAAAAAAAAAAAAAAAAAAAAAACTTAATTAAGAACATTTATAATGCAAACTCAAGTGTTCCGAAAAGGTGGAGCATCAAAAAGCACATACTCCAATAACTAGTAATCCATACAACCCCAATGGATGGATCCGTGTCTTCTGAAAGGAAATGATAAGTGTTTGTAAGATATGTACTGTTGTACAATGTGTATTGGTACACCATTATCACAAAAAAGGCATGCATAGTTCTTGCTAAATTGCTAAATGTAACATTGTTATATCATTATAGTAGAGTAAGTACCTCTTAGTTAAATAATCCTTACAGTATAAATATTTTTTTAGTTATCCTGGTTGTTACCCCTTTATTCCCCAAACTTTACATTTTGTACATGTAAGTAGGTACATGTACACTATAATTACAGTATAAATTCATCTTAATTTTGCACTTTACAGACTATAATCTAAAAGCGTCGTCTAGGCAGTTATTATGCATTTATTAAGGCAACATTTGTAGTTAATAGTGAGAATTGGACCCTAATCTAAATTGTGACTGATATTGTAAATTTAAGTTTAATGTTTTTGTAATAGGGAAATCATGCATTAACATGAGTGATGTGAAAAAAAATAAGACTCAAATATTCATATTCATTTAACTGTTTTACTATGTTTAATTTGAATATTACTTCAGTATTGCATGTGAAAACATGTCTTAAAAAAACTACTGGTGTGCACATTGAGACAAAACAATGACTTATTTTAAGATATGTCAATGCAAGTTGCTTTTAGTTGAAACAGCTCAAGCATGCATTTTAGTCTGGGACTAGGCTTAAGCCTTGTCTGGCATGTATGATTTTACATTTAAGACCAGGCATGCATGATTTTAATTGCTGGATAAATTCCGTACAGGTCAAGAGGTGAGACAGGCCAGAATCATATTTTAAGTGGAAATACGGAGATTTGGTGTGTATAAATTGATACTTGTCAAGTAAATGTTATGTTAGATAATTGTGTGTTTATTAAACATATCTAAACATAGGATTTGTGCTTGTAATGTTTATCAAAAAAATAGCCATCCGACACTAGACCGTACAGCTGTTGAGCATTACCACGAGAGACAGTTAGAGGACGCAGTGCACAGCATACACCCTGCTCTCTCTCAGAAACACATTATTAGCTGTAACTATGCAGACACCACACACACACACCACGGTGGTCCCTGAACCCTGCACAGGAATTCTGGGAAAGCAGAGGCCTCCTCCTGCAGAGAAACATGAGTGCTGAAGTATGTAAAAGGAAGTGATCTGTGGCTCTCCTACATGGTCGCCCAGTGGGGTGCCTGTAAGGTTTTTATGACTTTCTGCACAGAGAGGCCTGGGTGCTGCTGTAGCACAACTCCTCCTCACCGCCAACAGCTTTTCCTTTTCTCTCCGTCTATCTTTCATTCACTCCTTTACTGGTCTTACAGTAACAGCAACGTCTCCACAGCGGAGTATAACACGCGTGCATAACCTAAACCACATGTAGATCAGAGAAAGAGAAAGTGTATGCATGAGAGATGGTGAGAGAGAGAGAGAGAGAGAGAAGAAAAGAGCAAGTGAGAAAGCAACATAGACGGCAGGATATGGATCTTATGGTTTTCACTTCGTGCATATTTGTTTATAGAAATGCCAGATAAGCATTACATCACTGCATCTTTGCTTGTCTTGGAGTCATTTCTGTGGATGTCCTTAACTATGTCATCCATCTAGTGGGTTTTGTCCCATTTTCGGTAAAACAATCAGGGAGATGAAAAGGGTTATCCTATTAGTTATTGTGAAGTATTGGGGCTTGATGACAAAATTAATGTTTATACATAGTCTGATAACCCAAGGATATAAAAACATTTCTTTTTTAACATGGCTACATTTAAAGATTTTTTCACTGAACCCTGTGAGGTTTCGACTGTACCAAACATTTCCTTCAGTGCCAGTGCACATGCAATTTCACAGATCAGAATAAACAAGATTAAAAGTGACATCTCAATATGCATTCAAAATCAAAGTGAAAAGTTTTAGTCTCCTACTAAAAAAAATCTCTGTCAGGTAAAACTACTACAATACTCACCTATAAATGTTTCCCCAAGAACGAATCCTTGAAAATTGCTAATAGTCTTAACAAGTCATAACAGCATGTGCTGTATTTTTACTCTTGCTTCCCGAAATTTAAGTCCCTCACACAAAAGAGCTGCGAATAGGGTGAGGATGTGATCGTCCGCTCCTTTTCTTAAGTACGGACTCATTCACGCAACATTTCCTCCCTTTCTTTTACCCTCTTCCATAAGCCCCTCTGAAAATATCCCTGCACTAGAAACATCACAAAGGCTTACTTATCTCAGTATTACCTATTAAAGGTTTAGATCCCAGCGTCTTTGATAAACACTCTCAATAAGGGTTTATCTCCACAGCCTTATCAAGCTCTTGATGGTTCCTCTACTCTCACTAGAGTAATTTGTTAATTAAAGTGTCATTTCAGAGTGGAAATATGGGGCTCGTCATTCAAAGAAAGATACAAAGAACTTTGTGAGACTGTGCAAAGCATATGTACGTGTGTGTTGGATATTTTCACTATGTTATTATTATTATTATTTTCTGCCTGGATTAGGATAAGCCCTCTTACAGTCTGTTGTGGCCAGTGAGCTTTAAGAAGTGCAGGGACATTTTGGAGTCCAGAGGAGAAGAGAATGAGGAGGAGGAGGAGGAGGAGGAGAAGATGAGATGAGAAGTGCAATAAATAAAATGGTTGCTTTCTGAAACGAGGCCCGCGGAGGATTGGCTTTTAACGCCTGCAGCCTCCGTCAGCACTTTGGGCGATTTGCGTGTGATTTCATTAGGGGTGAAAATAACACCACAATGAAGATGAAAATAGACTTTGGAAAGTGTAGCATGAAAAAAAAAGACTTGGGAAGACAGTTGTGATAAACAAAAGCAGCAAATCTTCCAAACTAGAGCAGAACATTGTGTTTTACGTTGAGTTGCAAGCATACAAATAAAACTAAGGCATATAAATGATATAAACTGCAAAATGTAAAACTGATAAGCAAGGTAGATTTGAACTACAATAGGGAATAGTTCTGCGTGCAGAAGATCCAGTCAATACCTGTATGTTTTAAAATATGCCATAGACTATCATTTATTTAGTTTATTGAGATTAGTGGAGGCACTCATCGGATCGCCTGCCAGGTTATGTCAGATCTGAACCAGCTCTTAATATACAGTACCTGCGGCCACTTTGCCAGTTCTGGGCCTTTTTTTCCCTTCTCTTTCTTTGTTCTTTCTTCTACCCCGTCTCTTTTTTAGTTTAAATGAGCAAATACAGGGTTCCTTGTGCCTTGAGCATCTTCTGGCCTGGTGACAAGGTGTGAGACGAAGAGATTTATGCACACAGGCGCACAGATGCAGAGGGAAAAGATACGCGAGATCAAATGGAGAGGCATGATAACACATGAAATACGACTCCCGGCCTCGTAAATTAACAGTCGGGAGAAGGTTGTCATTATTCGAACTGCATTTAAGACCATGGTATGGAACCCAGATGGTAGGGGAGAGATAGTTGGGCTGAAGTTTGAGTAATTGATGACTTAAAAATAAACCGGAGGGCTCATCTTGGGAGGGAAAGGAAGAAGAATTACCCAACACAACAAACATGTAGCATTGGGGTCAAAAGCATAGCATGGGCTCCCTGACTCTTTCTCTCTTCAGACGAGAAAGCATTAAAGATTAAAACAGGGACAGAGAAATAACACTTTGGAAAGTGGGAAAAGTTATACAACTTTTCTCGGGCTGATGCAATCGCATCCAAAAAAAATGTTTCTTGTTTTGAGAGTGAAAAAAATGCATTGTTGATGATGTCGAAAGTATTTATTAATTTATTGATTACATATTGATTACATTACAATTTATATGTCATAATTAATAATTAAAAACCAAATGACATTTCAGTTATTTATAAACAACCGGAAAGTCGTACATGTACATGTTTAATGACTAGTGACAGCAGGAAGCTGTTAATCTTAGGACTGGTTTTGGTTGTCGAGGGATGGTCGATAAAGAAAGAAACAGAAGAGAGAGAGAAACAAAAGTGTTTATAAATGGTAACCCTCCTTAAATTGTACAAAAGTATGCTTATCAATTTCCAATTGATTTTATAGCTTGCTTTGGCTTAGAATTCAAATTTTCTAAAGTTTGTGTGGTGCAAATGTTTACAGTCACCATTTGTTTGTTGAGTTTAATTTATAATAGCATGTCTCTCCAGACCTGACAGTTAAAGAAAGACTTCTGCACAAAAAATGTGATGTAAGACATCTAAGGAGAAAAAAAGGAGAAAAGGCATGTGCAGTATGCTGTCCCTGACATATAAACTGTCTGTCATTTCCTTTTGATTGACTCTCTGTTGGATTTGTGTTTTAGAGCCCTGACATGTTATTAATAAAACAGTCTCTAATAGAAATATCATTCCCTTATTTTTCAATCAGCCACAACATCGTTCTAAGTCTGCAATGCGTAACTTTAATTAAAGATTGATGGGATGACCATTCATCTGAGGCACCGTTGATCTAGTAATTAAAATGACAAAAAAAAAATATATATATACATATATTTATAGAAATTGTTTAACTTTTCCCTTCGCTGTCAGCAGGCCTAGGTTTCCGCTCTAATGAGAGAAGTCACCAAATGTAATTCTCCTTTCTTGTTTCCTTACAATGAGAACTAGAGCATCAGCATAAGTGGCTGTTCATATTCTATTTGAGATGTATACACATTCTCTTTCTAGCGTAATGATCATCCATGCCACAGTTTCCATTACTCAATCAAATTTTTCAAATAAGTGAAACTTTGGCTTTCATTGACCTTAGTTCAGCAGTAATCATAAAGGAGAAGGGAATACAAACAAAATAGCTTTGCATTTTTATTTTGGTTAGTAATTATGTAGTCTCTTGGAGTTTGACAAGGCCTCTAATGAGTTCTCCGAGGACCTCTTTTATTTGTTTGTTTGTTATTTTTAAGCTTGATTAAGTCCCATGCATTTAGCTAGCACAATTAAACCGAGGGGGATACAATATGAGCTTAACTTGGTGTGTTTCGTTCACTTTAGTTTGAAATGCAGGTTTAGCCCAGTAAGCTAAATCACTAAATCATTCTGTGAGAATGGCTTTATAGTATGAGTTATACATGTACATGTAGGATATTAGGTCAGAAACTGACATGGACAAATTATTATAATTAAAATAAATTATATTGTAGTGCAATCTGTTATAATATAACAGGGGGTGCCTAGGAATTGAACATTTTCCTTAAAAAAAAAGTATTTTAAAGTTTGTTTTAAATTATTAAACAACATAAATCATTGTCCAACAATTAAAATCATAGCAGACAGTGTGTGTTTTGTTTGTGTTAGTTTCTTGATTGTGTGACATGTCAACTTTCATACTTTGTTCAATCTTCTTTGAGTCAAGTGGATGCAAATGAGAAAAGTAATTGTACAACCCTTCCCATCTGCTCAAACATGACATTTCTAGGGTTTATATTGTATTTTAACATTAAGGTGAAGATTTCAGTTACTGTGCAAAAGTTTGGGGTTGGTGAAAATGTTTTTTTTGAAAGAAGTGTCTTATGTTCACCATGCTGCATTTATTAAAAATATAAAAATAAAAAAAATAAAAAGTAAAACAGTACATTGTGAAATAAAAACTGTTTTCTATTTAAACTTGTTTTAAAATGTATAATGTTAATTATCAAATTGTTTTGTATTTATTGAATTTTTTTAATTATATGATAGAATTATATATATATTTTTTTAACACGATAGATTTTTTTTTTGGTAACACAATCTATACGCTTTAAAAAGCTGAAAAAAAATGGGCATACCCCAGAGGAGATAGAGGGGACGAGCTGAGGGTGGGGCTGAGCGGGGGGCGTGCACCTGAGACCCGCAGTGACAGATGCAGTCTCTAAAATGGAGAGTGACTGGAGTGACGCAAGTAGCTTTGGGACTTCCAAGGACTTTCCCCCACCTTCACCTGAAGTGGAGGAGGGTGAATTGTCTGTGGACACAGGGCCAGAGCCGCTGGCTCAAACTGCGGTCTTAACTTCCACATTGCGAATCATCATCTGATGAGTTTTGTCGAGTTGATGTCAATAGCGTGCGCTTTATGTAGGCATATATTCATAAAAATATTTTGCCACTATGTGAACAAATCCAGCAAAATGCACCGCGCGTTCATCGACCCCAGAGGATTAACTTTAGCCTAACCATACTGTAAATAGTTATTAAAATATACATGATCACTCACATCAAGATGCAGCTGGAGTCCATGCAGGAGGAGCAGTGTTTGGCGCTGTGTCACTTTTCTGTGTGGAAAAGCCCATTTCCACCTTTATTCCGTTACCATCCTGACCAATTTACTAAACACAGATAATTTAATGCTAACCTGAAGCTATTCTAACTGTACTATGCTACTAACTAACTAACTAGGCTACACAAAATTATCTAAATAACTATAAATGCTACACTAGATGCTAAAACGTTGAAATACTGATCGTTTTCAATACTCGTAATTCTAACTCTTGATTCATGGTGGTTTTGACGAAACAAGATGGTTTTTATACTGCCAGGGGGCGTGGTAGCAAACATCCAATAGGAAAATTCAACTGCAGTAGCCACTGTTCAAACTGAAGGGGGCAGTACACCATATATTGTAGAATTAAAACACTTTATACCCAAATGTCAAAAAAGTTACTTGAATCAATGACCAGCACTAATAAAGCCCCATTCTTGCAGATCATTAACTAAAAAAAGTGGGTTTAGGGTTTAGTTACCCTTTAACGAGTCCTTGTTGAATAAGACTTTTAAACAAGTGAATCCATTTAAACAAGTGAAACGGCTGAATGATGGTGGTGGTCATATATAATGGTGATTTCATAAATGTACTTTATTTCTAAGTGGTTGTGTACCTTATTTCTGACAGTGTTACAACCATCCCTATAGTCTCTTGCAAATCTCTTTAAAGCTTTACATTTTAATTGTAGTAAGTTTTCAGAAGGCATTATTTCAGAGTGCCTAAAGACAGAGAAACGTTTAGCAAATTATGTCTGACAAGAGCTTTGACTTTGATGGTATGAAACTGTCCCGGCCTGATTGACACTGAAAAGCACGGTGCGGCTCTTTTGTACCCTGAATCAAATAGTCATAAAAATGCTTGGATATGCTACATAGCAATCTGATGTATTAATACAGATTTAAGTGGACAGCCATATTCTGACTAAAGACATTTTAAAACTATGAATAAACTATCATTAACTCTCACTTGTGCCACAGACAATGAATCAGTTCAGCTGAGTTCCAGCCATGGTGAATTAATGATACAGATCCACCATCTGTAAATTCCCCACAGACTCAGTAAAACAGGCAGCCATCATCGAATCTCTTTCCTACTGTTCGATGGCAAACTTCCCATTCCCCTGCTCTCCGTTTTAATGGATTTCTGCAACACGGGTAGATATGCATTCGGTTCTGGTTCTGAGTCAAAGCAGGAAAGTAAAAGAGCACAAAAAGATGTATTAAATGATAATAATGACTGATGATATTTCTTCTTTTTTACCTAAAAAATGACTTTAATAGCACAATGGTCAGATGGTTTGCAAGGCTGACAGAATTATTAAAAGAGAAAGACTTGAAGGATTTCCTTACATTTATCGGCCAGTACATCACACCCTCTCTAGCCTTTAATATATAAATGTAACGGATCCCGCCGATGTCTGTTTTATTATTTTTTGCTATTAAAGCCCTGGGCCCGCAGATCCTGAGTTAATTTCAAGACAGAGTTGGCAACAAAGAGTGGGGAAAAAAGCCTCAGCAGGATTTATAATCTTTTCCTTACACTTTTTTTTTCTTTTTTTTCCTCTTGAAATCAGGATAATAGAGGCAAGCAGGATCCTGTGCTGACCAGAGTGGAAATGGAATCAGTGGCTTCCCATCTCTCTCCCCCAACTTGATAAAAACATAATACGTCTTATGATGAATGTTGTTATAAAGCACACCTGCGATAAGATTCAAGTATTCATATTTTCTATCATGTTAATGCTGGAAGATAAACTGAGCTAGTCTCGCCAGTGTCCACCTCAGTGGTTCTCTCAGGCCCGTGGGCAGTTGGTCCATTTTTCTATGTCGTCATGCTTAACGGATAGTGCTGTTTCTGGGTGTAGATGTCAGGTACGTGCCTACACTGGACCAAAGTCCTATTGAGATGATAATAAAACCATGAGCGGTGAGTGGAGGCAAAGCTGGGTGAGAATTGATAACAATTGTGAGCTTGCTAATGAACGAAAATCCCACAGAAAAGCAGGCGTCTGTGTACGTTTCATCTCAAGGTTATTACTAATATTAACTGTTTTGTTAAAAGTGTCAGGATCACACCATAAGGATTTCAGTAGATTTTTAGTTGGATTTGCATACTTCCGAATAGAAAAAGTAATGTACTGTAACAAATGTAAACAGTAACATTACCATTTGAAATTGTGAATTTCACTAGCACATTAAATGTACAGTATGTCAACATAATACAAGTTATAGACTGATTTGAGGGAGCAACAAATCTTGCTTATTTGACTTAGACATTTTATTTAAAAAATGTCATCCTTACGTGTCACAGCTGCAGATATTTATGTAGGTCAGTAGATATTGTGTGTGTGCGTGTGTGAGTGCGTGTGTGATGGTCTAGTGGTAACAGGAGATGCTTAACCTATATTAGAATGCAAAAAAAGAAAAAAAGTTGACTAATTGATTCGACGACTCACTCAAAATTACAGTCGCTTATTTAACTCCTGAATATAAATTAGTGTTTTGAACAAATCATTTCAGTCAATGACTCGATGACTTGCTCATAACTACAGTCACATTTTTTATTCCTAAGTGAATTGGTATTTTGAAAGAATGAGTTTTGTGAAGAATTTGCCGACTCACTTAACTCAGGGTTTAGAACAAGTTATTTGACTTAACACTTTGATAACTCGCTCCTAAACATGGCCACTATTCAATTCAATTCAAATCTATTTGTATAGCGTTTTTTACAACATATTGTTTCAAAGCAGCTTTACAGAAAATGCATTTCAGAAATGCACATGGAAAAACACATTTAGTGTCTCCACAGACGTTGAGTCGTCTCATTGCAGGTGTTGGGGCATCTGAAGTCTCCATGAGAGGCTGGATACAAACTGGAGCTGACGAACGCCATTGATAACAGCAGAAAAGCAAATAGGAAATAATTAGCATAGCTGCTGTTCATAACATTAAATGCATTCATTCTGATTCAACAGAGGAATAAAAGGTACGCATTATGTGAATGCTTGGCTAAAGAGATGTGTCTTTAATCTAGTTTTAAACTGGGACAGCGAGTCTGAGCCTCGAACAATATCAAGAAGGCTATCCCAGAGTTTAGGAGCTAAATGCGAGAACGCCGTCCCTCCTTTAGTGGTCTTGGATATCCTAGGAATGACCAGAAGCCTCAAATTTAGTGATCTTAAAGAGACGCGCTGGATTGTAGGGCGAAAGAAGGTCTATTAAATACACAGGAGCTTTAGGGCTTTATAGGTCAGTAGAAGTACTTTGTAATTGATACAGAACTTAATAGGTAACCAGTGTAGAGCTGATACAATTGGTGTTATATGATATTTTATTGACCTAGACCAGAGGTTCTCAACAGGCGGCCCGCGGGCTGCATCCGGCCCATCGGCATTTTATGGCCCACGTCATTCAAAAGATGAATGCACTTTTTTCGAGCTCAAAGGTTGCACAAATATTAGCCTATGTAGGCAGGCACTGCGGATGCGTTGGATAATCCGATTAATTCATAAAAAAATAATCATCGTCATTGTGATGTGTGTGGAATGTTTAAAGGGACTTGTATTCGCTAAATAGAGGAATGAATAGAGTCTCCGCAACGGCGATTAAAGTGTGCGCGCGTCCAAGTGAAGACTGCGCGAGCCATGCAGCTGACAGCAGCGGCAACAAGCGCCCAGCTTGATTTTCTATAACATTTTAGCACTAGATAAGAGCGAACTAAGGGTGTACTCACACTAGGCATGGTTGCCATGAACCGGGCCCGGAGTATGATTGTCCCCACTCGCCCGCTGGCCTGCACTCACATAGGGTTTCAGCATTCATGCCGGAGCACACTTACGTCATTATGGTGCGACGGTTTTGAGATAAACAAGAAGAGCGGCGCTCTCTGAACAGAACACAATTAAGTCCATTCGCTCTGTTTTCTTTGTGGATAATTTTGTGTTGTTTGGTCCACTGCCCTCTCACAGCCTGTTGTTAAACAGATGTGTCGCGAAAATGTTCACGAAATTGTGCTGCTCGTATGATGAGGTTTGCTCGTCACGCGTCCTGTTCCGTGCTCCAGCACGGTTAGCGCTCACACTGCATGCGATTCGCGCCTCCGAGTCCAACTGAACCGTGCTCTGGCCCACCTCTTCCAAGCGGGCCAGGGCCGGCCAATCGAGCCGCGGCCAGGTACGGTTCGGAGCACTCACACTAGACAAACGAACCGCGCTTTGGTGGTCAAACACACTCGGGCACGGTTCAAACTGGCTAGTGTGAGTACACCCTAAATTAATTCTCTTCTAGTTAACTGGAGATGTTTTACATCGGTGCCTCAATGTTTCCAAAAGTGTGCCGGGTACAAAATGACTATGACAATATCGCCGTCTTGTTTTTAACAGCTGATTCGGGTGACGTTAGAGCTGATCCGCGCATCTCTACTCCTTTTAACAGCATGACAAATAAAACTTGTAGATTCAAATTGTCAATGGGTTATAAACAGAAAGTAAGCAAAAAGCGCTCCTATTACAATGACGAGCTGTCATCACGTCAACGAGTTCACGACACTCTTGCAAAATCTCCAGTTACTGCAGTTTAGTTCGGAACGGGGCACGGCTCGCATGACAAATGTGAAAACTGCTATTGAGCGAATTCTGACTAACTTACAGTTAGGTGTACTGGGCTAATAGTGGGCCTAGTATTAGTAGGAGACTATGATTAATAACTTTGTAAAGCCACTCTGAGTATAAAAACATGTAATTTAAATGTCATTATTTTTATTTATTTTGTTGTTGTTCCAGTATCACTTTAAATTGGACAAATACTAGCAAGACTTACCTTGCAGGGAGGTTTTTAATGTATGAGTAATTTTGTTGTTGTTGTTGCATTAATATTGCTAGAAAACTGTTAATCCACTTTATTGTTCCAGATTTTTTTTATTTTTACATT
The DNA here is from genome assembly GCA_030378365.1 of Hybognathus amarus. Taxonomy (NCBI): domain Eukaryota; kingdom Metazoa; phylum Chordata; class Actinopteri; order Cypriniformes; family Leuciscidae; genus Hybognathus; species Hybognathus amarus. The sequence continues at coordinate 489,515 of JAQIUQ010000065.1, read as the reverse complement.
CAGTAGCTTACTTTAAATAGGACAAAGACTACAACAAGACTTACCTAACACTATAGGTAATAAACTGCATTTCTAAAAAAGTAAAAACTGTAAATATTGTCATAAATAAAGTCTTGTTACGATGCAAGTTGTAATATGTGGCCCTTCACATTTTATGTGGTTTAAATGTGGCCCCCTTGGCATATGAACTTGAGTACCCCTGACCTAGACACTAGTTTTGTTCCTGGATGAATCTGTGTTTTTGGACAAATTACCTGAGTGAATGCTTCAATTACTCACTCAAAAACAGTGACTTGTCGCCATCAGTTGATACAATTGTAGAAAGAGTGACTGGAAAATTCACATAAATAACAAACAGACTGTCCAGAATGAACAGACAAGAGGAGTGATAAAAACAGTGGAACTGTATAACTGTAACTGGTCGGAACAAACTGTTGTATAGGCTACTTTTAATTATTTATTTAAATATACTTCTAGACTTCATGTGACTTGTGAATCAAACAGAGGCATCAGGGAGAGTCAGAAAGACAAAGTTAGCTTCCTGTTTTCTTTACTCATTTTCAACGGTTCTTCCTTTTTGCTTTTACGGGTCCCTAGAAGTGACACAAGCAGCTGTGCACCATAAACAAAATTCCCTCTTACCCCCTCTCACCAACTCTCCACGGCCTCAGCAACCCCACCCCTATCCATTCAAACTATAGCAAACAAGTCAACCCAAATGCTGGCAGCTGCAAATGTGAGACTCTGTCACCTGTGCCTCGTAATGCCTCCCGCATACCCTCCCGGCACGCTCTCATCAGCCCCTCTTGTGTACCCCTCAGACTAGGCTGGCGTCTGGCGTGGTAAGAGGGATGACTCTCTCGGCACATCCCTTCCTCCGCTCAGCCCGTCTCCACATCAGCCCCTTCCCATAATTCCTGGCCTACTGGCATCATGGGCCCAATTAGGACTGACACATCCTATCAGGGAGCTTGTTTTGCATAGTCGAATACAAATGACTGTCGAAGTGAAATGTTTTCATAAACTTGTTACAATGAAGACAAAGCCGGCTGTTAGTTTCTGCCAAGGCTGTCATGAGGAGAATGAACCCGTCAAACGATATTTCAGTTCAAGCGATTTGGGCTTTTTTTTTTTTTTTTTTTGCCCTTAATGTGTTGTTTTAAGCATTGACTGGGATTTTGGAGTCGACTAGGGGTCTTTAAATTATAAACGTGCTTGCACCAAAATATTTTGTTCTAACACAGTTTTTTGTTTTTTCTTTTCTCAAATTAAACCCTAATGCCTGCATCACTCATAATTATAATAGAATTGAATAATTTAATTACTGCTTCCTCACCAAAAAAAAAAAAAAATCAATATTCACCACCCAAACATTGAAATTTCTAGCTTTTATTTGTCCTCTAAAACTGTCTTTAGCTAAATGATACTGACCCTTTGAATCTTTTAAGAATGTGATCAATAAAGCATGTTTATGCAAACCTTGCAGAACCATCAGTTTGGGACTTTTGAAAAAATATGACCCTGGCTGCAGCTTGCTAAGTGCAGTAGCGCTGAGCACTAAATCTCGGGAGTTAAAGTTTTACTGGGGCGTTATGGGTAAAAATGCCTTGTCAGCCATCTGCCACATTCTCTCCCGACGTCCATATTTCCAGAGCCGCTCAACTCCTGAGAGGGACCTGTACCGTCACCGTGGGCCGCACTCCACCATAACAGCTCAGCTATTGCGTCGCACATCCCCAACATCAACACACTCCATTAAAGGCACCAGTGACAGGCCGAGAGACTGATTCTTCTTTTTGCTTTCCATTTTTTAAGCTTTAATGAATAGTGATAGCACTCCTGTCAGAATGACATCCTGACTTAACGTATTATCGAAATAGCACCAAATATAGTATAAATACATCAATTTCATGATAATTCATGACAGGGCTGATCCCACAGATCTTGATAAATGCTATTCATTGTTGATTAATCAGGCCGTAATCCTCTGATCCTAAAAGGTTATCCAGTTCATTGTGGAGAATTAGTCTCATGTTCTTTTATTCTGAGACTGAAATCATGGACAAAAGCACATTTATAATGTGTCCTCTTTCGCCTGACTCTCAGGACAGGGAATGTTTTTAAGTTCTGTGTTTTGGAAAATTATGACTCACATTAGGTCTTATTCTGTTGGTCTCTCTCACATCTCCATCTCTCTGCTGTCTTAACTAGTTCTTTGTTTTTTTTTTTTTTTCTCTCTCTCTCTGTCTATGGCAGCTGGACTCCTTCCAGAGTCTGCTAAAAGTATGTCTTATTTACTTAAGCTTTTTGAGAGCTGATCAAAAAACACTCACGATTTGTTGCACTGACATGGGGCTTCTTTCCTGACAGACTTGTAAGTCAATAATGCTTGACTCTACAGATACATAGAACTGCTTTTTATTTTACTTTTTAATATAATATTTATGATATTTATATACTGTGTGATGTTTGTTTGTTGTTTTTTTGTTTTTTTTACCATTTTGAATTACTGTAAATAAATGTCAATCACCAAAAAAGCTTGTCGCCTGCTGCACAGGACAAATGAAGTGAAGTGGTGACACACAATTTACACTTATGTATTGAACTGGCTCAAATCTAAACCATTAAGTGTGCAAGTTTTAGCAGACAAAGTTTTCAAGAAAAGAAAAAAAGAAAGTATGCTTGTATCAGCAATGATACAATGATTATCCCAAAGTGACTGTTAAAACTCCAGCGCGGCACGCGGCACATCCGCACAACGCAACGCCGGCAAACACATCTGAATACGCGGCTCTGAGTCAGGCCGCACACCAGCCGCGGGAGCGTCGAGATGCGGTTCTCATCAATTCCATTAAACCAGTGCAAACTAAGACATTTAATTTACTCATATAACAGTTATATCTGTCACATCACTTTTCTTACCTGCAAATTCAACAAGACAACAGCACGGTATTTAAGTATCACAGTGTTGAATACTTTGGCAGTGTGACTTCTTCATGTGAACAAGTGAAACAATCTGTGCTCTCCACTGTCCCCAGTGTCACCCGCAGGCATATACAGGTTTAAGTGATGATAACAGACAACTAAACTTAATACATCTTAACCAGATACATAATAACAATAACACACATGAATAAAAATACATAGGAGTATTTTACTACACCATGGATGTGCATTCCACAAATCTCCATCAACTGCAAGATGCTATCCTATCAATATAGGCCAACATTTGAATGCTTTCAGCACCTTGTTGAATCAATGTCACATAGAAATAAGGCAGTTCTGAAGGCAAAAGGGGTCAAACACAGTATGGTGTTCCTAATAATCCTTTAAGTGAGTGTATAAGTCTTTCTAAAAAAAATAATATAAATGTAACTATAACTGTTCTGATTAATGCATTATAGGTCTCAACAAGTCTTTATAAACATGAAATAAATCTGATATGATTCTGGATATGCATTTGCATATGCCATGTAAGCAGACAGATCAGATATTCCCCTGTCAATGCAAGTCATACGTCATTGAAAAAAGTGGCGAATGACTTCAACTCATTTCACAACTCATCTGCATCTATTGAAAACTGTGCCATTTTTACATTATCGGGGTCAGTAAGTCTAACATGGACTGTTTCGAACCAGTGTGTAGTGTATATGCAGACGATCAGATATGGGTAACTTTTAAAAGAATATGTTATTTGGTCATCAAAAAAAAAGGGGGAGGGAGGAAAAGGAAAATAAAAGACTGGCATCAAGACCTGCAGTATAAATGTGGCCTTAGACCTCACTACATGTAGTATTTATTTGTGCCATTATCTCTGTACGTGTGCTACTCCCAATACAACCTTATCCAGGTGACATTTAGGGAACTTTCATGCAGAAGCTCATCCTGTTGTGTAAATGTTTCCTAGTGCATATATCATAGTGTATAGATTATGTCTGCCACTGCTTTAGTCCAGGATCACTGTATCTGTGGATGGCTGAATTCTGTCCATAAATTAGTGTTGGGAGAAGAGGGACTGTGGAGAAAGCGTGTCATGTACAGAGTGTCCAGGCGTACAGTAGCACTAGCAGCACCTTTGCCAACAAAACATGCATGACTCCTGCCTCGGCCGACAAAGAATTAGTGAGCTAAGCACTTATAAATCACAGCGCCTAGTAGCTCTCTCTTCCTGTGGCTCTGAACACAAAAGGAAAAACCATGGACTTCGCTATGGGGTGGGCCGAGAAAAAGAGGAGGGGGGTCTATAGGGTCTAGGGGGTGCAGAGTTGAAGTATTATGCCATCAGCAACTGGGGTAAACCCAGGAAGGTGATCTTGTGTGAGAACATTGTGTCAACATTGGAGTGAGAATAACAGCAAGAGCTGGTATGAAATTGAAAGATGTGTATATTTAGCATCTTTAGGCATTTTAGTTTTAGAAATGGTAGACGGACACTTACATTACAGCACAAACACAGTGACATCATTAATGCAACATGCCATCTTCATTTATTGATATGAAATTTTAGTTTGAGCACTTTAAGTGTTTTAAGGACAAATACCATCTGGAACTATTTAATGCTATAAAGGCAAAGCAACATGGACATAATGATTGGGTAACACTTTATTTTGATGGTCCCCTTTAGCATTCCGTTGGCTATAATAAATGTTGCAGCTCTCTCATTAGCCCTCGTATTATGTTTGATTTTTGGATATGATCTTATATGTTATGGGTCAAATGGACCATTATTGGATTCAATACAATTAATGGAAAATTAAAAAAAAAAAAAAAAAAAAAATCAGGTAAAAACAGTAAACCCTGTTTATTTTCTTTATTTTGCAAAAGCATGAATCTTGTTTTTATTGTGAGTGTACACAAAACAAATTCAAATTATGTATTACACATTTGAAAAAAAAAGATAGATAAAAAAATGATGCAGTGCTGTGTTGTACACTTTTTTGGATAAAGTGTCTTCCAAATTCATAAATGTACATTTATACTCTCAGAAGAAGTTGATATAACTTATTATTTCAGGTTTGCGCATTCTGCGATTAACCATGAAATTGTGGGTCAGTGAACGCCAAAATCGCCAGAAATTGTTTTCAAAATTTGCAGGCAGGATCGTGACCATAAATGAGAAATTGTTACACAATTTCTAAAAATGTCCTTGGTTAACCAGTATTTTCTGACAACTCTAATTTTGTGTTTTGGTCAAATTGACCAGTAAAATAATATAATGCATATTTAGTGTATTCTGCAGTCTTTAAATTATTCAACCTTTTCATTGCAAGCATCTTTAGGAACACTCTTTGCTCCTTTGCTGTTATGACCTGCTGCAAATGGAGGCTAATCAGATACCAGCTTCTGGCAGCATTTCTGAAGAATCACGAGCCCGTCCCTCATGAGCATTGGCCTCCAGTTCAGTAATATTCTTGGGTTTGTGTGCTGCGAAACCCACCAAATATTTTCAATGGGGTTCAAGTCAGGTGACTGTGATGGCCACTGTAGAATCTTTCAGGACTTCTTCTGCAATCCAAGCCTTGGTGGAATATGAGGTATGCTTTGGATCATTGTCTATTGGAAGGTCCAATGACACCCAAGCTTCAGCTTACACCCTAACGGCATGACGTTTTCTCCTAGGATTTCTTGATATACTTCACTGAATCTTACCTTCCACAAGCAGCAGGTTTCCAGTGCCAGAGGATGCAAAGCAGCCCCAGACCATCACGAGCACCACCATGCTAAACTGTAGAGAGAGTGTTCTTCTCAACATATGTTTCATTTTTCTTCCTCCAGACATATTGCTGATTCATCAGGCAAAAAAGGTCCAGTTTTGTATTTTATATTTTTCTCCACAGAACAGATTCCCAAAATGTCTCTGGTTTATTTATATGATTTTGAGCACTTATCTTGTGGTTTTGGGTCAGTAGTGGTGTACATCTTGGAGTTCTTATGGAAACCACATGCGTTTAGTACACACCTTACTGTGCAGCTGAAACCTCAGTGTCACTGTTGCCACCAAGTCTTGCTGCAGGTCTTTTGAGGTCACTCAAGGGATTTTCTGAACCTGCTTTCTCAGAAAGCTGGTTGCAGCTGTTGATAGCTTTCTTTTTTCTGGCCCGTACAAGTGGTGTAAACACTGTTATTGTTTCTTTGAACTTGCAAATTATGCTTCCATCAGTGTCTCTAGGAACATTTAGTGCCATTGCTATCTTTTTGTATCCCATTCCTTGTTTGTGAAGGGGGATAATGTCTTTTCTTGACTTTTTGGACCATACTTTTGCCTTTGCCATATTTCTAACATCCAGTCAAATGACACTCAACAAGCCTAGCCAGTTCAGATATTTCATGTGGTCTAACTAACTCAAGCACACCTGGTGCAACTAATGAAGCCCTTGATTACAGTAGTTGCATCAGGTGTGCTTGAGGCTATGTTTACACGAAAACGATTCTGAAGAGAAAACACAAAAGTCAGCGATTACGTCATCACTTTTTATTTTGCATTTAGACGAGCGTTTTGTGTGGGAAATTTGCGTGCAAATGGTGACGCAAAAGTCTGTGAAATTCAATGTAGTATGCACTTCAGGCAGCTAGGAGTGCATACTATAACATCACCAAGTCCACGCGCCTGCGTACAACCTTCACTGTCAAGCAAACTTTTGCCTCTTTCACGTTTTTCCCGTTTCTACACGGGAACGTGGCGGTGAGCATTTTAAGATTTCCATTCTCGAGGGTGGTTTCACTTTTTTAGCGTCTTTAAGCCTCAAAAACGCTGTTGCCGTGTAAACGATAGGCACATCCGCTGAAAGTATTTTTACGTTTTCACCCGCGAGCGTTTCTCATGTAAACAGGGCCTGAGACAATGCCTGTTTTGCAGATTTGTGCTGTTGTGAGGGTTTCTATTCAGGGGCATTTTGTTGTGTTGAGCTATTTCAATTACTTTTGTTTGATTTGTTCATTGCAAACAGCTGGAAGTCTGTAAATTTTGCCAATAAATCTGATTTGCAATGGGTGTTGAATAATTTTGACTACAAATGTAAATAATAGCTATTGAATGTAATGTTAAATGGCAATTTATTTGCAAAATTTACAGACTTCCAGCTGTTTGCAATGAACAAATCAAACAAAAGTAATTGAAATAGCTCAAGACAACAAAACTCCCCTGAATAGAAACCCTCACAACAGCACAAATCTGCAAAACAGGCGTTGTCTCAAGCACACCTGATGGAACTACTGTAATCAAGGGCTTCATTAGTTGCACCAGGTGTGCTTGAGTTAGAACACATGAAATATCTGAACTGGCTAGGCTTTTTGAGTGTCATTTGACTGCAATTAATTATTTTATCCTCTGAGGCCACGTTTACACAAAGCCGGGTATTTAGCAAAACAAATATTTTCCCCTCTCCATTTTCAAAAATAACATCGTTTACACACCCACATAAATACGCCGTAGAGCGCCATCATAACTATGCCAAACCTAAGGCGGCAATGTAGGGGTTAAGGATAAAGCCATGCAAGCCAATCAGAATCCTGGAATTGAAAAAGAGAGAAACGCAGTTTCTCTCTGTTCACACGACAACAAATATCCGGCGTTTTCAAAAATCTCCACTTTGCCCGGAGTTTTTAGAAATAATCGTTTTCAGTGATAAAAACAGCGTTTTCATGTAAATGAGAGGGCAAAACCCAGATAAATATCTGTGTTTTCCCATCGTGTAAACGGGGCCTGAAATTGAAAAAAAAGTATCAAATAGAATACTCGCTTTAATAGTCCAAACAAGTAGTAAAACGATTCCAATAAACAATTATTATTTAAATTATACTTTCTTTTTGTTGATTTCACATTAAAATTGATACTTTGTTATGTATTTATTTTATTTGTTTAATTCGTATATAATTGCATAAAACGTGTTCATACACATTTTATTATATGTTCTTTTAATTATCTTTAACCTTATTTTGTACATTATAGAACTGTGGCAAAAACTTGATGGTACTTTGAGAGCTTTGAGGGAGTGTTTATAGACAGTGGCAGCTCATCAGTCGAAGGAACCTCAAATACAGTTATTTATATTGATTTCAGTGTGAAACAGAATAAACCACAATGATAAATGTATATAAAAAAAACATGCAATGATGTCGGTGGTTCAAACATTGCTTGATTCATTAAATTTTAGTGGCTACACAGCAGAAGATATTAGATTGTTGTGGTGAGGACTAGACACTTACAGCACACTTTGATTAATGGACTATTTCTGTTTGAAATCTGCTCCTCGATTAGTGATAGATGCCTGCATTTGAGAAGACATTACTTTGACGTGACATAACTGCACATGGACCACATGATAAGCTTTTCTTAAGGAGGTAATGTAAAACTGAACAAAAACACAAACACATGTGGCTCCTGACAGATACCTGGATGCTATTCAACAGCCGAATATTGCTCCGTGTTGTGGTTTTGAACTTGTGGCGAATATACCTTATTTTCCACAGTGTAATAGATGAAATGGCAAGCCAATGGGCTTTTACAAGAGTTATTGAATCTACACAGAACGACTTACATAAAATTCACATTCTGGTCGTTGTAGATGTTGAACCCCCGCTTGCGGGAGCAACAAATTCTGATGTAAAGCTTGTGCAGCTGAGATCATATTTGCTGCTAGCTTACAGTCTAAAACCACATTTCCTTGGATTTAGCCAATATCATGGTTAGTAATGAAATTCCTCAGGGAAAACAAATTGCTGCTGTCACAAAATCAATAGACATATGGGAATAAATGTCAAACGCATGTTCCCTCACTGGTCATGAAGCACAGTCACTACTCAGCATGCTTGTGTCCTGCAGTGCCCCTCCCAGCATCCACTTGGTTCAAAAGGTCTCTTGCTTCCAGTTATTGTACGGCGACCGTGATACTACACGTGATTTCACTTGTTTGTGTTGGTCAAGTGTTTGTTTAGGACTTGTCTGGGCATATTTCTGTGGCTGGGGAGGTGAAGAGGCTGTGATAATAAAAGTATTCTTATATGGTGTCAGTTCTCTGTGACTGCGGCTGACAGAACGCTCTCCAGTGAACTGGCTGGATGGAATCTCTTAGGTGGGCAAAACACGTTGTCACTGCTCCTTGCCGTGTGTCCGATAATTAAACAACTGATTTATTGGCAGGCGTCAACAATCACAGAGGGCCTCTCTCAGCTTTATGATGTTCATCCTTCCTCAGGCTAAATTTTCTTGACGAGGGAAAAAAAGGGAAAAGAGGCTTTTGGTTTCTTACCCTCTGTCACCTCATCTAATCCAGCCCCCCTAGGCTTGTCTGTCACTCAGCTGCCGTGGCAACCAGAGCAGACAGCGAACAGAGGCTCTGACCAGCTTCGCTTTGGCACAGTTTATTCTAATGTTTATTGCCACCCAGAAAATCAGCGTACTACAGGTGAGGCAATGCAGCAATGCTGAGCGTTGTGGGTAATGTCAGTTTTAACAAAGACCCAAGGGAACGTGGCTGCAGTGAGAGAAAGCGTCTTGTTTGATAATTTAATGTCACAGTGCCATAAAGCGTTTTTGATTGCTAAATTTTTACTTTGCTGGCTTGTAGAACAGAAATTGTTGTGCATGTGTGATCTCAATGAACATCTGTAATGTGACAATATCTGTCATCAAAGCTACGAAACAGCCTGAGTTTTTACCGCAACATGTGAAATTGTCAGGTTGACTTCAAATACTGCATGTGGCTTTACAGTTATCCCAAAATATAGTACTTATTTTTAATAAGAAAACAAAAAAGAGGCTTATTAGGTATGATATCTGTGCCAAAAAAGCAAAAATAAAATTCAGCTTAGTTTTATGCAAATATATATATATATATATATATATATATATATATATATATATATATATATATATATATATATATATATATATATATATATTTAAATGTTACATCAACTAAAGTGACATTGGACTAGGTATTGAATACATATCTATATTAATTGTATGATATTATATTATATATATATTGTATTTATATTATATTATATATCATTATTATCATTATGATCATTATCATTATATTATCAATTGTATGATATATATATATATATATATATATATATATATATATATATATATATATATATATATATATATATATATATATATATATATATATATAGGCATATATATTACATTAGATTAGATTAGGTTACATTACATTACATTAACTAAAATATCCTTGGGACCAGATGGTTCAAACTGCAAGACAAAAGAAGTAAAGAAAAGAGACAAAAAAATAAAATAAAGCTTTTCTAAAAAAGCTCATTATTTGTTTGCATATTGTGGATATCTAATCCAATGGCATTTATACATTTTAAGCTTCCACATACTTTTTGTTAATGCAAATTATTAAATTATTTGGACATATTTGGCATCTTGAGGTTCAGGAGCACCATGGATCTCAGAAGTTAAGACTCAGAAGAGATAGAAGCCGAGAAACACACACACACACAGCTGGAAAACTCAAAGAGGGCCGTGGTTAGTTGTGGATGTATATTGTATCAAATGTATCCCATAGTCAGTCAGACAGACAGGTAGATGGCTGGTTGCAGGTGCTTTCTCTCTCTGGGAGGCCTGAGACAGGCCTGTGCTGTGCCGGCTGTCAGCTCATCAGGGTGTTCAGGTCCGGCTGGCTGACGGGCTCCGGCTCTGAGGCCTGGGCTGATGACACCTTCCTGTTCCACTGTGACAGGCCCAGTCCAGACAGCGTCAGAAAACACTCAGCCCTTCTCAGCGTTCGCAATGTCTCATACACACACACACCTGGACACAACCGCACACACAGATTCACAACATCATACCTGCTTTGACATGAAAGAACACACATATTCACAAACACACACCCACACACACTCACTGATTTACACTCAGCCTACCTGTCTCCTCCGTGCTGTTGAAACTTGATGAACTGAGATGGAGAATGTGATGACAAACATACAAACATATCCAGTGAAATAAACAAAGTTGCCATAAACCTCATCAGGGCATGATAGATCCAGAGAGAGTAATGGTTTGAGTTAGTACCATAGGTGAATGCTAGGAGATGTCTTTGCGGGTTGTCAGTAAAGAATGCCCAGAACGCAGGATCCTCTGCCAGACCTCTGAAGGTCGGACAAGCTTATGTTTGGCTGAGGAACTTTGGCTGAGTACACACCAGCTGTCTCTTTAGCCATCACTCAGACAGCGCTACACAGCTAGCTAGTGTGTGTGTGAGGCTGTGCGTCTTTATTGTCGTTCAAACGCTGCCAGTGTGTGTCTTGAGCTCATGGCGCCACACACACGCTCGCCCTTTTGGGGGCTACCAGATGCTGACTGCTTGAGGCCTAGAGACAGAGAGAGAGGCAGAGAACTCCAGCATCACACCCTCTCTCTCTGCCTCTCCATGCAGTCACCAGAAGATGAGCATGATTTGTTTTGGGAGCAATCCAATTGACGGAAAAGGAGAGAGATTCAAGAGAAAGGGGGAAAAAAAGGTGAAATACAGAGCACGAGAATGAGAGCGTGGCACCCCACGGCGTCGGGCAGAATGGGCCTCACCAGATATGAAGAGATTAGCCAGCCACTGCTTTAACCCGGGCCCGGTTTTATGGCTGCTAAAGCCTCTGGCAAAAGTTAAAGCTACTCTCAGCAAACTCCAGCAGCCCCATGTCTCCTCCTGCTCTCAAACAAGCAAGAAAGACGAGCCTGAGAGGGAAGAAAACGGGTTAGTTACACTCATCATCAATGCATTAAAGTCTTCACAACAGGGTTGTGAGCATAACAGAATTCTACAGAATGTAAAACCGCACAACCCTAAAGATGACTACTAACCCAATTCCCATGAAATTTCAGTAGTGTTGAAAATAAGATATGGTTTATTTTGTCGAATGCCTTCTGATACTTTGAGGTGCATTTATACAGACTGTTCAATGCTGCACTGAGGCAGTATAAATGCACAGACAGTACAACTGCATACAGAATGTAATGGAATTAATATAATCTATTATGAAATGATGATATAAACCATTTCTGACATCTTATACCATTAGAGCTTATATTCTAGCACTGCTTTCGAGCACCATTGTTTACACAAAATTCAGAGACATGAAAACGACTTTGTTTTATATATGAGGTAACAATGATTTTTTTTTTCAAAGATGTTAGTTGTTGACATTGTGCTTCATTTACAGAAGTCTTTATGTCTCTAATGGGCTTCATGATATAACAGAAGTCACATAATTGCTGACTTTCTTTCTATGCTTTTTGATTTGCAGTTGATTGACAGAATGATTAATTCATTCACTCACTCACCCATGACATAGATATGCATGTTGACCACATTCTCGGTTGTGTCAGTGTGTATCATACACACTTGTCAGGATAGTATGAATTACACCTTTTTTTATTTCATAAAACCAAACCAATCTCAGTTACTTTAAATTATATCTCTGTAAAGCTGTTTTGAAACAATCTACTTTGTTAAAAGTGCAATATAAATGAGGATGACTAGTGTTTATTTGTGTGTTAAAGGAGTAGCTCACTTTTACAACAACTTTTGCTGATAATTGACTCATCCCCATGTCATCCAAGATGTCCATGTCATTCTTTCTTCAGTCGAAAAGAAATTAAGGTTTTTGATGAAAACATTCCAGGATTTTCTCCATATAATGGACTTTCTTAGGGAACCAAACAGTTCAAGGTCCAAAAGTGAGTTTCAGTGCAGCTTCAAAGGGCTTTTAACGACACCAGACGATGAATAAGGGTCTTATCTAGCGAAATGATCGCTTATTTAAAAAAAAATAATAATAATACGTTTAAGTTTTATAAGGACAAATGCTTGCCTTGCTCTGTTCTGTGATGAGCGTTCGTGACTCTACTGTTCAAACTCGTTCATCAAAATGAACAAATCATGACTCTGAAGGGTCCTAGACAAGACCCTTATTCATCATCTGGTGTCGTTTAAAGCCCTTTGAAGCTGCACTGAAACTCTCATTTGGACCTTGAACCGTTTGGTTCCCACTGAAGTCCATTATTTGGAGAAAATCTTGGAATGTTTTCATCAAAAACCTTAATTTATTTTCGACTGAAGAAAGAAAGACATCTTGGATGACATGAGGGTGAGTAAATTATCAGCAAAAGTTTTTTTTATTTTTTTTTAAGTGAACTACTCCTTTAATTGATGTCAGTCTGTTTGTGTTATGTAGTGGTGATTATGACATTATTACTTAATCTGCACATGAGCGCTGCATTCAAGATAAAAGAAAATTGCTTCTGTTAGTTGAAGAGGTTCAGTTGAGCTCAAGAGAAGTTTTTAATCAATTGAAATTGAGATCATGTGTTGGGAGGGAGGGCGAGTAATATTAACGGAATTTAAACAGTCTCACAAGCAAACAAGCTCCAAAAACAAGACAAATGGAACTCTCAATGGAACCTTCCTTCTCTCTTGCTCTGACATAAAGGCCAGTTTTAATATTGCCACTTTAAGGAGCCTTGCTATATTAATTTTCCAAGGTGCGTGTGTGTATGATTGGCTAATTCAGTGCCTCCAATGAGTGCTAGCCCTCATTCTACTCCAGCTTGTTCTCTTTTAATCGCTTTTTCTTTTTTTTTTAATTTTACACAAGAGATGCTCAAACAGTCTCCTCAGCATTTTGCCTTCCTCCTCAACCTATCATTCCTACCTGCTTAATTCCCCTCTAACGGGCCGCACCAAAGTCGTTAGCTGATTAAGGCTCTTAATTGGGCTCAGAAGAAAAGGGTGAAGACAGGGCTGAAGTTTAGAAAAACAACCATTTTCTTTTAGTCATTTTTAAGGGTCCACACTTTTAGATGGACCGTAATGTGATGTTCATAAAAACTTAAGGAGATATATTGGTAACACTTTACAATACGGTGCACTAATAAGCATTTATTCATGCTTAACTAATGCACAGATAATACTGAATTAATGTGTAACTAATGATTATCTAAGCTATTTATTAATGATTACCACATTAGGAACTAATTAAGAGTATGTTAGGTTAATGTTAGTTCATATATTAATTGTTATTAATTAAATATGTAATTGTGGATTGATTCCATAATAACTCATTTTTTTAACTAATAGTGTTAACTAATATGTTAATTACCAGAATGAGCCAAAGCCTTGTATTTCAACTTCCAGATAACATGACAGGTGCACTTAAATGCATTAATACATGATTAATTACTTAATTGTTAGTGCAAATTCATGTGCAAATTACTACAATTACTAAATGACTAGTTAATAATGATGTGCCCCAACAAGTAAAGTCATATAATAATGATACCTTTGCAAATCATTAGCTAATGATTTATTGAAGCAGACAACTGGAAGTTGAAGTGCATAGCTTTGACTAATTGTGGTAATTAACACATTAATTTACACTAATAAAATATGTTATCAAGGCATTAATACACAATGACACATTGAATTAATAGCAATTCATGTATTACTCAATCTATTAATCATATAGACGCTTTATTAGTTGCTGATGCAGTAATCATTAATTAATGGTTTAGTTCTTCATGAGTTATGCATTAACTCATGATCATCTGTGCATTAGTAAAGCATAAATTAATACATATTAGTGCACCCAGTATTGTAAAGTGTTACCAATATATTTTAACAAATAAAACTGTTCAGAATTTTTTTTAAACTTAAACCTTATTATAATGCTTAGATATATATATATATATATATATATATATATATATATATATATATATATATATATATATATATATATATATATATATATATATATATATATATATATTCAAATAGTTATGAATGTGATTAAAGTTTATTCTCAAATTCATATTTGAATGTACATGAACAAATAAGCTCATAGGAATAACAATGATCACTAACGACCTGTTAATAAAAGTTATTAGAGGAGTTCAGTAAAAGTGTAAAAATCAAGTAAAGTGTGACAAATATGTTTCATGATTGATTGCTTTTTAAATATCAGGAGACAATCAAATGTAACAGTCTTTAGTGATTATCACACGGGTCTTTGTCATTAGGAAAATGTTTTAATTTGCCTGACATTTGTCACAAGTAAATGTGATCATGCTTAATCTTCTAATCAGCACCTGGAAAACCCAGCAACAAAAGAAAATGCTCTCCATGAACATGAAGATAAAGAACAACTCTATAAAGAATTCAAATCATCTGCACAAAACTTGTCTACCCTATTCTATGTTTTCTATTCCCATGAATATTTTTACATATATGGAAAACAGCTGAATTTTTTTAAAGTGTAGTTCACTTTTAAAAAAAAAGATATTGCTGATAATGTACTCACCCCCATGTCATCCAAGATGTCCATGTCTTTCTTTCTTCAGTCGAAAATAAATTAAGGTTTTTGATGAAAACAATACAGGATTTTTCTCCATATTATGCACTTTACTGGGCACCAAACGGTTCAAGGTCCAAAAGACGGTTTCAGTGCAAACTGCAAACTGTTTAAAAGGCTTTAAACAATTCCAGGCGATGAATAAGGGTCTTATCGACCAAATGACTCGGAAAGAGATTGTTCATTTGAGATTGTTCATTTTGATAAACGACTTAGAACAGGAGGAGAGTCACTAACGCGCTTCACAAAACAGAGCAAGACGAGCGTTTGTCCTTATAAAACTTAAACTTTGTTATTATTTTTTTTTAAATGAGCGATCGTTTCGCTTGATAAGACCCTTATGCATCGTCTGGTGTCGTTAAAAGCCCTTTGAACAGTTTGCACTGAACTGTCTTTTGGACCTTGAACCGTTTGGTACCAAGTAAAGTGCATTATGGAGAAAAATCCTGGGATGTTTTCATCAGAAACCTTAATTTCTTTCAGACTGAAGAAAGAATGGCATGGATATCTTGAATGACAAGGGTGTGAGTAAATTTTCAGCACAAGGTTATTTTTTTTATTTTTTATTATTATTTATTTATTTTTTAAGTGAACTACTCCTTTAACTTTATTTTTTTATTATTATTATTATTTTTTTTTACTTTAGCTCAGTTTGGTCATTGAAATAAGCTCTCTTTATCCTGTTATCATGGATTTTTTTCATTATTCATTATTAGCTATGGGTTACCATAGTACACACCATATAGTGCAATATTCAAAGTCTGGACATCAGCCTGTAGCTGTGCTAATACAAAAAACATTACATATGGCTGTAGGCCTATGTGTCCAGTCCCTGTTTGGTGCATGTGTGTCCAGCACAATGCATGTGCATATTATATAGTATATGAGTAAGCCATTGTGAGCAATCATTTTGCACCCTAAGAAAGTCCAGCTAAAACCTGCTTCTGATGATATAATTATGTTATTACCAGCCAAAGCAAGCAGGTCGTTTGTGGTAATTAGCTGGTCCAAGCTGTTCTTGATGATTAATCAGTTACACTGCCAGATGATGTGTCTGAGGACAAGCTGGTAGACCATCTTGGTCAGGTTAGACCTGGTAAAGCAACTTGAACTTGTAACAAATCAGACTTAAAAACTCAAACTGCTTTTATTAAGTTACTGAGCCAAAAAAGTGCCTAACTGTGTGTAGAATCTACAATCTATCTATCTATCTATCTATCTATCTATCTATCTATCTATCTATCTATCTATCTATCTATCTATCTATCTATCTATCTATCTATCTATCTATCTATCTATCTATCTATCTATCTATCTATCTATCTATCTATCTATCTATCTATCTATCTATTCTGTATCTATCTATCCATCTATCCATCCATCCATCCATCCATCCATCCATCCATCCATTCCATCCATCCATCCATCCATCCATCCATCCATCCATCCATCCATCCATCCATCCATCCATCCATCCATCCATCCATCCATCCATCCATCCATCCATCCATCCATCCATCCATCCATCCATCCATCCATCCATCCATCCATCACATCCATCCATCCATCCATCCATCCATCCATCCATCCATATATATATATATATATATATATATATATATATATATATATATATATATATAAACTGTTGCAGACTGTTAAAACTGTTAAAACCTGATATATGTGATATATGACTAATTTCTCAACCCGATCACACCAAATGCGTCTTTATAGCACGCATGTGCATTGTCGTGTAATATATACGCTAAAGTGAGTTTTTACGTGCATATGATACGCATTGGTTGGTTAGGTTAAGTTTAGGTGTGGGGTGGGGTGCGTGTGTATTAGACGCTTGCTAGAATTAGTGGTGTGGGGTGCTGTGTGTATACGCAAATGAACTGCGTATCAATTGCACGACAAAAACTGCGTCTCATATGCACGTAAAAACTAATTTTCGCGTATATATTACACGACAATACACATGCGTGTTATAGAAACGCATTTACATGAGAACAGGCTGTATTTCTATATATAATTTCTATATATTTTTATTCCATAGTGAAGAAAGAACCAATAGTTCTTTGAGGCATTTGCACCCCTGGTGATAAGGGTCATGTAAATGCTGAAAGTGAACTCAAATCAGTGTGACTCTGATCTCTGTGTGACCTTGTGATTTTAGTAGAGCGCCTCTGCCCGCTCCCTAAGCCGCCTGTCATTAGGAGATGACTGCTTCTCTTTAGTGTGCTGCGCTGTGGGCTGAATGACAATAGAAAACTAATTCACTCCTTCTCCCGCTGACTGGGTGCATGTCTGGGTCATGCGGGACTGGGTGGAGTCACAGTTCAGGAATGGGTCAAAGCTTTTTTAATGCGTCATTTAAATGTGAATTAGGTCATGAGGTTACACATGAACAGCCTTTTGTGTGTGATGTAATGATTGAAACATGATATGGTTACTTAGATATTTAGTTATTATATATGTGCACAGTTTATAGTATCCGTAATTAACCGTGGTGTGTTTCTTAATTAATTCCTTCCATCGTTGTCGGATATAAAACTAATTAGAAATAAACAATAAACCGAAGCCACACTGCTGAGAAGAGTGTCTTCTTTGACAGTGAAGAGCCGCTTCTTTATGACTGAGAAATGTGTGTGGGTATGTGTGTGAGAGGAGGTGATGAGGGCGTTTGGGGGTAAATCGTTCATTACGGACGAAAAGACATTTGTGGATTTGAGCATGTGTGCTATTACTGAACGATGAGGGGAAAAATCCCTGTGTGATCAATGGAGAAAAGAAAGAGTGAACTCTGCCAGCTGCCGGGATATCACACACACACACACACAATCATGAAAATAACACATTTCAACACACATCAACAATTCTCTCTCTCTCTCTCTCTCTCTCTCGCTCTCTCACATACACACACACACACACACACACACACACACACACACACACACACACACACACACACACACACGTGAACAGAGACAGAGCATGACATTTAAAAGGAAAAAGCTGACATTGACTCCATCACTGTCACAGTGGCTGCCATAAAGCAGCAGCAAATATTAAAACATTTTTCATCTGCGCTGCATTATTGGCACCAGAAATTGTTTTCCCCTCCGTCTGATATTCTCCTGAACTGCTACAGCTCTCCCCAGAGACCACATGCTGTTACCAAGGCCTCCAAACATATTGGCAGTTGAAGTGACGGTATTCATGTACGCTTGCCATTCAGTGCATCCTTATCCTGCTCGCCCCACCCCCTGCTTTAACTGCTGTCTCTCCTCACACATGTCCTCCTGTCTCTGAGAAAGACACCTTGTGACCCTGACATAGGAGGTGCTATGTAAATATGTTTGTATCTGTGTGTGTGGCACAGTGAATGAATCAGAGCGACTCGCGTATGAAAGAGAAACCGTCAGGTTGTTGTGTTGTGTTTTATATCGCAGTTATACTCAAATCACCCACAATATTTACATCAGAGAGCAAGATCTACATTGCAAGAAAGACATTAAACAGATACCTATTATTATTTTTTAATTACCTTTGAACTGTGTGCTCCTGAAATTTTGAGCTAAGTTTCTCACACAGGTTGGTATCCGGCCTGCGTGTTGTCCTGAACCTATTCGTCCTCTTTTCTTCCAGTTAGCAAACTGTATCCTCTTTACTGGCTCTATCAAAGAGGAGAACTCACACAAAAAAAAATAAAAATAAAAAAATAAATAAAAAATACTAGCTATGTTTATTTAAAAAAGTTTATCAAATTAATAATACAAATGTATATATATGATTATTGAGCCCGTTCTCATCCTTTACCGTCATATAGAACGCTATATGAAAAAATGGCGCTATACTACGCACATGGCACCCTTTATCGTTAATACGCGAACCCAAGGCGTAATAAACGCGAACACGCGTAATAACACGCGAACCCAAGGCGTAATAAATCCAATAAATCCTTTAGCGTAATATGAGACTACCCTACCCCACACCTAAACCTAACCATCACAGTGCATGTTATATTAACGATAACGGATGCCATGTGCGTAGTATAGTGCCGTTTTTTTCATATAGCGTTCTATATGACGATAAAGGATGAGAATGAGTTGGATTATTAGACAGCTAGTCTCATAGGAAATACATACCTCTGTACACTTTTATTTATTTTTTTTCAGTGCCACAAAATAAGTACCATCAGGTACATAATACTGTACATATCACTGCAGTTTCTAACAGAAATGAACACTAGGGGCAGTAATAAGCAAGCACTTTAAATCACACACAATAATGATTACAGGGGCAGAATATGGATTAATAAAGATTTGTCACACAACTTGTCACACTTCACACAGCTCTTTGCACAGTTATGTTATGACCTTAAAACACATTTTACCACAGTGCATGATTTGTAAATGAATATATTTTGAAGTTTGCATCACTTAACCGGCTCCATATGTTCGGTTTTACTGACCTATAAGTTTGCTAAGTACTTGTGATGCGAGAGCTCGGGTACAAATCCTGAGCAAGACGAGTCACGATAAATAACCTTAACCCTCCTATTATCCTTGGGGTCAATTTGACCCCATTCAATGTTTGACGTCTGTAAAAACGTAATTTTATTTTATTTATTTTTTTATTGATTTATTTACTTTTTGTTTTGTTGTTTTGCTTCAGATCTAATGACTTTTCCTAATATGGGAACTCTGTAAACATAAAATTAACCTGCTAATACTTTTTCAAAGTCAACTTAAAAGGTTACTTAAGTAGTCAACAAAGACATAAATTAACTGAGACAAACCTTTGTAAAAGAAACAAAAAAACAAAACAAAACAAAAAACATATTGTGGAGGTTTAAATTACTGAGGTCAAATTGACCCCAGTGGGTTAAAAGTGTTATCAGATTTGAAGGTAACAGGAGGGTTAAAGATGAGTTTAAAAACAAGCTAAAATTACAATTTTAGGTTACGATTGCTTTTTGAAGTCACATTTGCTTTTTTTAACACTGTCCGGTCGGCTTAGGGTTTATTACCATTGATATGGGTCTTTTTTGCTTCGCGTTTATCTCAGTTGTGCGGGTGGGGCTTGTTGTAACACTGTTACAATGTGCCCCTATTAGAATTATGCTATTCTATACTTTTATGAATTTTATTAAGAAAACTTGAGAAAAGGGTGAATAAAGTGTCAATGTTCAGAAATTATTAATGGTTATTATTTTTTGAACTATGTTTTATAGCTGTGTGTTCACTGTCAAACTCAAAACATATTTTATTTTTTATTATTAAAAAGAAAAGTTTTTCTTTACACAAATTTACACAAACTGAGAAAGTCAAAAAGTGTTAGGTTGTGCCTCGTTCTCCCCTACATGTTTCTGAAGAGACCATGCTGCGTATAGTTCATCTGGATAACTATCCACCAACTACCCAATCTATGAGATGGAAAAATCACAAGATATTATACCAATACAAGACCATTAATAATATAACAAAACAAAATATATTCAAAATGATCACTTATACAAATTATTGTGTGTTGCCATGAGAGTGTATTGGGTATTTATTTAATTTAATTATATTATTATTTCATATATTGTATGCACATTTTTATTCTTTTAAAAGTTAAGTTTAAATTGCTCTTTTGTTACAAAATCATATTTACAGCCCAAAGCAAGCATGGCCATATAGGGAAGTTTTGCCAGAACACATCCTTTTCTCAGGTGGCCATATTTAGCTTAAGGGAAGAGAATCTGGCTCCTCCATCTGCTGGCTCCGATAAGTGGTGTGAGTTTGATTAAAATCATTTTCCGCGCTGCATCTACTGATGCTTCTGGAAGCCTCTTCATCTTGTCACATCCCTCACGTGCCCGGATGGCCTATTTACACACACAAACACAAATGCAATTCAATCCAATCGCACGGCACGTGTGTAATCAAAAGAGGAGTACGTGGCAGTCAGTGAAGAGACGACACAGCAAATCTACCGGGATTTATTCGGCTCTCACTTCTGATATAGACGTCAGACCATCGTATATACTGTAATAATCGCAGAGCTTTGATTATCAGCTCATAAGTCTGCAGTCAGAAATTACACACCTGCTAAAAATAAGTCTAGATGGAGTGTATAGGATAGATGAAGCCGAAGAAGAGACCTGTGGTGAATGTGCTCTTGTTTCTCCCAGATAATCAGGACTGTTCTCCTTACGTCACCTGCTCCAAATGCACATCAGGACTGCTGTTTCTGCAGGCCTCCAGGCTCTTTTAAGGGCACTGTAAGATATTTGCCTCTAATGCGCACAAATGAGGGGCCCAAATGGTCTTATTACAAGGCCTCCCTCAACAGAGACAATACATCAGGTGAAAACGCACTACAAAATGGAGAGTGTGATTGTTCTGGGAGCACAGTGCTCATTACTCAACACAATCTCTCTTGCTTTCTCTCTCTCTTTCTATGTCCCTCCACCTCTTACTCTCTTTTCTTTCACCAACATGCACACATTCACACACTCCCTCTCTCTTTTCTTCAGCAAGTCTCTGGTTTCAGCAGGCACACATGTATGGAGCCGGATCCATCCCCCATCTATCAGTCCCCTGCTTTTGTTCTGCATCTCCATAAGAGTAACTAATGCATGTCTGGTGCCTTACTGGATTAGATTAATGTCATTATTGACTGCATTCAGTCTCCGTCAAACGTGCAATGAAGAGGAGATGAGAACAGGCCTTTTGATCAACAGGCCAACATTTCATCATGCGTCTCAGGTTGCTGGCTGGACCGTATGGTGATGCTGATGTCTGCAGCCAGTCAACGTATGAGAGAAAGAACAAGAGGAACCATGTTATGAGTGTGTTACCTAACGCTTCAGCTTTTCCACCTCCTGAACTCTGGTGTGACCTAGGGGCAGCGTGGGGTCAGTTACCTATTGGCCGGGATAGATGATGTAGTGGGTAATGGCATTACAGACATCCCTGGAGCCTGTGGCTCTTAAGAGCAATAATCACTCATTGTTACTCTATCTGTGCTTTAAGGTTTAAGCCCATTCTCTGCCTGAACTCTGGCATCTTTGCAATGCACCACAGCAGCTGATGCTGCTCCAATACAAATACACTGTAAAATATCAGTGCTGTGAATTATAGAATTGTATATGTATATATACACTATATATACACTACCGGTCAAAAGTTTAAGATCGGTAAGATTTTTTATGTTTTAAAAGAAGTCTCTTCTGCTCACCAAGGCTGCAATTTTTTTTGGATAAAAAATACACAAAAACACAGTAATATTGTGAAATATTATGAAAATTTAAAATGACATTTTTATGTTAATATATATTAAAATGTAATTATTCCTCTGAAAAAAAGCAGATTTTTTCAGCATCATTACTCCAGTCTTCAGTGTCACATGATCCTTCACAAATCACTCTAATATGATGATTTTATGCTCCAAAAACATGTATGATTATTATCCATGTTGAAAACAGTTATTTTACATTTTTATTTCAGGATTCTTTATGAATATGTATATATATATATATATATATATATATATATATATATATATATATATATATATTATATATATATATATATACATATAATATATATACATATATATATATATATATATATATATATATATATATATATATATATATATATAAACTATACACAGTGCACCCACAAATATAATGTAAACACAAACTTTTATTTTGGATGCGATTAATCGAGATTAATCGTTTAACAGCCCTAATATACAGTATATCAATTATTATGATTATTTGCAGTTCTGAGTAAATTAACTTAACCATTAAATCAAACCACTTACCCAAACCTCAAATCTAAATATGATTCAAAAATAAAAAAGAGCCTGCAGAAAGAATAAAAGTTTCACCATTTCTTTCAAGCCAAATTTTTGTGATATCTTGTGATATTGTCATCTTATTTGAGTTATTACATTGTCATGAGTGTGTGTTGGGTATTCACACAAGCCCATAAACACAGATAGAGGAGTAGCTAGTTTACTGTTACCAATGAAACACACAGGGTTTCATCTCGCCCTCAAAGCAAACAACAAAAATAAAGAAAAATTCAAGCGCTCTCTCTCTCTCTCTCTATTTGCTAGCTGTCTTTGCTCTTGCTGTAATACTCTGTTTATGAAACATATCAAGAGAAGCATAAGACCACACATGCAGGGAAACTGCTCACTCATTCCTCTCCGCCATCTGCCAGGTCACATGACCCATCTGCACACCACAGCCCTGTCAATCAATCAAAGGCTGGGACAATGGAGAAAAAATAATCATGACAAACTAGGCAGAGACGAGAGCACACGTCCACACACACACACTGACTCACGCTCTCCGTGCATCGAAAAATGAAGGGACAAAACTTAATCAGGAGGGGTCGTGTTAGGGAGTGGGGAACAGATTAAATTACTATGGTATTAGATACGGGAAATGATTTCTGTCAAAACCATCTTTACTGCAATTATAATATGTTAATTATGTATTTCATTAAGTAAGTGGATTAGAGGCAGCGCTGATGGAATCAATCTGAAGAAGGACTGGACCAGGAAGACCAGACACACACACACACACACACGACAGAATTCTAATGAACTCCATCAGGGAGGAACAGAGGTTCTGCCAAATGTGCCATTCTGTCCACTTGAACCACAGCGTTTGTGTCCATTTAAATTACACTGACTAAAATAATTTTACAGTTGAATTGACAGTGTTTTCATCTGTCTCTGGTCAATGTGTTAGGATGGATTTGGCATCTGGTTTTCAGAACACATCCACTTTGTCTGTTCATCCATTTTTTTGGGGAGACTATAGTATCTACACTTAGTCTGAAGTGTAAACTCTGTGTTATTATCATTAGTTTAATGATGAAAACTGTTTATAATACTGTATTTAATATTGAATTATTCAAATAAATAAAAAATAATTATATAAATAATATCATAATACATCAATTTATAATATAAATATGCAATATTATATTAATATCTGAAGTATGAGAGATGATATAAAGTAGTGAAATATATCTAATTCTGCTCATTGGTATATTCCAGTAAATGCTATCATTCAAAATAATATAATTTTAATGATAGGATAAAGTAATTTCAAGATAATAAGACATCTAAGAATATCTAATAAATAAATAAATAAATAAAATAATTGAAAGAAGCTTAAAAGTTCCTAGTGTGGGTTCAAGAACAGAATAAAAAGAATAATGGCAGAATGGATGACTAAACTGTAAATTCAAAAGACTACAAAGGTCACTTTGCGGGCCATGAATGTCATCCGAGAAGTTCTGCTAAAGGACATAATACTCGTAGAGAATGAATGGCCAGGATAAATTCAACACACATTCGTGACTGGACATATAACAATGTGTTACGTTCCAGTCGGAAACATTGTGTGTGTGCTCTCAATATGGTGCTCTTTTCAAAGGCAGACCAAGACTCCAATTTAGATGCAAATATCTGATAAGAGCGAAGTACATCCTTCCAGTGATGGAAGGCACTTTTTCTTTCCAATTTCATATCTGATGTTTATTCTTTGACAGACACCAGACAAAAGTGAATGTTGTGGATTGCACGTTCCTGAGGGAACGTAAGAAAATAACAAGAATAAGAGAGAGAAACTGAAAATAGACAGCCTTCCCCAATCCAATTAAGTCGCTTCAGACATTGTGTTTTTTTTTTTTTTTTTTTTTTTAAATGAAAAGCAGTCGCTGAAGAATTTGGTGTCTTTCCTATAAATGTCTAAAAATCTGGCATCATGCATAAAAATGTCAAAATATTATTAGTGGAGACAGTGTTTGTTTACAACATTACCTTTCTGTAAATTCTTCTTTTTTGACACATCTCAAAAAAGGTTTCTGAAGTTTTCCATTATTTGTAAGATTGTCCCACACATTTGTAGTGATTCAGAAAAATTCAAAACCTGTTTATTATGTATATGTATGCATGTATGCATGGTGGTCAGGGAGTTTATCGGTGGTCAAACAAATGGAAACACACACTGAATCAAAAAAATCACCCCATTCACAGCAGAGTCGCCTCCAATTAACGTATTCGTTTACTTAACATGTACAGCATTTTACCTGTTCGGAACGCCATATAACACACATGTACATGCAGTTCGTGAATAAATCAAAATGTGTCAAGAACAGCACATCACTGAATGTGAATTAATCCAGGGGTCTACTTTATTGGACTCAAGTGCATAATTTCCATATTAAAGCTGCAAACTTTTAATTCTGCTGATATTGAATTCTTACTCTTGTCAATGAGGAATTTCTTGCTAGCTGGTTGGACTGAAGTATTAAAGAAAAAGCTCATACATATGCTAATACATGCAAGATAAGATATAATAAGCATGACTCAAATACATATAACTGTCTGTTTTTTTTTTTTCTGGTTCTATTTTTTCCATTCTTGTTATCATACACCAAAAAAAAAAAAAAAGATTTACTTGATCTAAAGTAGGTCTGCATTTGTTCCCAGCAATATTACTTTTCACCCAACTCAAAGTGTTTGATGTGCCTTTGAAATGCATTCCTAGAAAACAAAGCCATGTGTAATTAGGGCTAGACTACAATTAGACTGTGTGTTTTCACTGCTATTGAATAATCATCATGAGGATTGTTTGCTTATAGATGCACTGATCGCAGAACAGGAACGAGATGGATTGAAAAGGAAGAAGAAGCAAGAAATAATGCAGAAAGGTAAAAGTGAATGGAAATTAAAACACAGTACAGGGTATCACTGTGTTTGAGTGAATATGTGGGTATCTATGGAGTGATTATAGAGTCTAAGAGGATCTGGCAATATGATAAACCCCCTTTCCCTTCCTTCTCTCTCGGGGACATATTACACCTCTCATTATGCTACTGATTGGCCTGATTTCATCTACAAAGCATTCTGTGAAGAGCACCATCCCTTCACACCACTAACCCAGCAAACAGAAAAAGAGAGATAACAGAAATAGGTTTGCTCACAAAAACAGCATCGACAATCAACAATCAGGAATATGCATTGACATGCACTTTAAAAGTTATATAAGCAATTTTTTTTTCTTGTTATGTTATGTAAACACTTTAGTCTGAATTAAATTCAACAAACATGCACTGATCGACTATATAATAATCTGCTTTGTCCAGCATGAAAACACTTTAATCAGACTTCAATTAGCCTTGGTGCTGTTCACTTGCTTTGAAAGACAGGTGAAACACAGCATGCATTTAATCCTTCACACATTCTGTTACGCATTGTGTCATGTATAATTGTAACTAAACTACCTAAGAGCCTAATCTTGATTTGTAACTACACATGTAAACTTTCGGGTCCCAAAATAATTCGACCACAGTGATTATGTTTACATGCAGCCAATAACCCATTCAAAACCGGGATATTAGCAATAACCCGGTCACGAACGGCCATGTAAACACCGGCAAAAACCTGAATATGCTCATATCCCGGATTTTAAAAAAATAAATGGGGATATTATACCTGGGGTACCTCTTTCTAACCCCAATTTTTGGTCATGTAAACGCGTATCGGCATATCCCCATATCCCCATCATGATTTGTGTTCTGCGCATGTTCTATTCGCAAGGAATCTTGGTCTTTTGAGTAAAGAAACTTCTCGGCGCATACAAAAATCCTTGTGCAGTATACCGGAAGTAAACATGGTGAGACCAGGCGAGACACAGCACAGCAAACTTTTGGAGTGAGCTCAGTAACGTTACCGCATCAGCAGCGCAAACAAAGGCGATCGCTATCTGCCCTGAACTATCCATTATCCGCATGGTGCTGTTGTTATTGTCTTTGGATACAGGAAGAAGAATCAGAAATGACGCACATTGCGTCTTAAGGTTGTCCGTACGTCTAGACGCTGAACCGCGTGTAGCCGTTTACATCGGGATATTGCAATTCCATGTATACAGGAGAAACTCTCTATGATCACGCATGTAAACGGGTCATTCCTAATGTTTCAGAAACCCAAAGTGATCTTAACCCGACCATAACCTGGAAATCGGCTGCATGTAAACGTAGTCAATGACTCATTGTATGGCCAACAAAACAATTAGACATTTCTTTTCAAACTATCTTCGACGTCTTTTAAATTCCACATAATAAAAAAAAAAAGTCATACATATTTGGAATGACATGAGGATGAGTTACAGAATTCAAATTTTTGGATAAACATTCCCTTTAATATCAATCAAAAATAAATGTTGAGATAACCCCCATGCTTGCTCCATATTTTGGTAAGGGTACGGATACACACCATTCCGAGCGTAGCCAAAAAAGGACATTCCTATTCCATTCTCTTTATCACTGAACTTGGAGCAAACAGTCTAATTTACAGGGCAAACTTTCCTTTTTCGATAGCCTGATTTGATATACTCCAATAGAGCCTTTCTTCCAGACACCATCAATTGTCTATGGATTTTTCCTCCCTCTACCCACCACAGAAGGGAAACAAAAAGGAGGCCTGCACAGCCTCCAGCCTGATACGCTTTATTGATATCGATGCAGTAGGAATATTGCCCATTTTCACCAGGGGATCAATCTAGCCCGTCACGGGGTGTTTTACGAGGCGCGTCTTCTCTGTGTGTGGTGGCCCCGTGGTGTGAGCGTGAGTGTGTCTATGTGGGTGACAGCCTCACAGAAAACAGGGTGCTGCCGCAAATCAAGGAGCTTTCACGCGCACGCCAGTTGAATGATCACAGAAATCACCCTTGTGACCGAACACAGAGGCTGCTGTTTCTGGAGGTGAGAATCTAAATTGACCAGAAAGAAACAAGCAATCGACAGCAACAAAATCTGATGTGGTGGTCAATATCGGTGCACTAGAGTCTCTGGCTTGCTTTTATGAGTTTTCGCAGGGCAGAGAGGAAGTCCATGGCCACAGCAGGTGTCAGGCCCTGTTGGGTAGTGTCTCATCCAGTTGCGCTTTTATAGACTGCAGAGTTGCTCTGGTTTCAATGGCAAGTGCAATCTGTGAAGGCATGCTAGCGCCCCTTGGTACTAGTTAGCATGGTGGCTGGCAGCTGGAGCACGCTGATGGAGGGTGATGAGTGGAGTGGGAGCGTGTCACCGGGATGGAGGGGAGGAATGGGAAGGGAAGGGGTGAGGGGTGTGGAGTACACACCTGGCATCAACCACAGATGGGCATAATCATCTCTTCCCCAGAAGCCCTCCCTTCACCGCCACCATCTCAAACGCTCGAGTGTACGCACATCGTACGCAGAACGCGCACACACAATCTCACGCTCTGACGATGGTTTGCTAGCAAAGCAGTTTTAATCGGTGCGGTGCACACATGCAGATGCACACACACAGACACAACCTCCCACACTCGACATATGTGGAAACAGTCATGTGGTAGTACACAAATCTCACCGAGTGGCTTTGTCTTATTGTTGCCGAGGGTTTGTAGAGCATCGCTTCCTTTGCACAAGGTCCACGGTGCATGCATGTGGCACGAACACGTTGCTTGACAGTTTAACATTTATTAGAACACAAGGTACAAATGAGACACACTTATACCAGTGCTCACAGAGGAACTTAGAGATACACACACACATTATACCCGTCTATTCTCCTTGACTGGTGAATATATTACACAATCACGTTCAGCAATTAGACACATCCATGGGGACCCTACACACAGAAAACAAACAAGCAAACAAATCCTAATAGCTGGAAGAGCACTGGAGCCCTAGAGACACCTCCAGAGGTTTAGGTTCATGTCATTATCAGGGCTCTGTTTTGACACGGCAGAGACACACATCAGACTGGATTTGTTATTTCCAGGGGAGCGAGTTCGGAAAACAATAGGTGGAACACAATTCGAATGTGTATGACGCTCTCTAATGGAAGCAGGATGGCTCGGTGTGCAAGCCGTTATTTAAATGACAAGGCGGCTTCCAGTGGGTGAAAATTCGGGATGGTAAAGACGCTCTGATTATCTCGTGGCTTGTTGGTCGCTAATCGGTTAACGTGTCACGGGGCCCCTGATTTATTTATCAAAAATATTTCAGCAGGAAGCGCGCCCGAGACAGACCATCTCATTTAGCGCCGACACCCCCCAGGGGAGCCCTCCATTTCCAGGCAACAAAAGGGTCCGCTATGCATCCCCTCCACTCCTTTGATGTTTATTTTAGTAGTCCACCCCTGCTGCTCTAGGTCCTTTTGTCTCCAGCCAGGTACAACAAGCTCAAGCTCAGCCCCAGCCAGTCAGGCTGCCTTTTTTTGTTGTTGGGGGATGTTGTTGCTCGATGGCACTCCTCCGCTGACCTGGTCATGAGATGGCCCCCAAAACCCTTTTTCCTAAACCCTTTACCCATCATTCTCCAAGTCTTCTAAGCAGCCCAGGGGCAGCTGGAGGTGGGAGGAGGAAGACGACGATGAGGGGCAAATCTCTCACTCAAGCGATGGGAGGGGGAATGATGGGATAGTGGAGAGTATGTGTGTGTGTGTTTGTGTAAAAAAGGAGAGGGGGCAACATTTCCTTTCACTGCCTGCCAATCCATCAAGACTCAGGCTACTGCTGTGAGGCCCATCAGCCAGCACAGAAAAGTACAAGACCCGGCAACAGAGCCCCTCAGCTCCACAGGCCATCAGTCATCCGCTCGCTCTGAACTCCCTGTGACCTTTCTCTCACGTTCCCTCCAGAACTTACAGTCCTCTGCACCTAGTTCAGAGCCTAAAGACACAACAAATCGATTTGTAGCTCGATTTCATTCTGCCGTGCTCTGGCCTCAGTCTCTCGGAAAAGCGGTTTATTTTCATGTCTGTGTTTGATAGTGAGATTACCAGTAGAGTAGGAGGAAGAAGGAAAGCGGAATGTGTTTACATGACAGTGTGTTTGTGTCAGAACTTTGCTTTTCTCAGCAGTTAGGAGAATGAGAAGGAGAGAGAAAGCAGGAAGGCACACTCTGCAGAGAGAACACTAGTTGACATCATTAGGCTGGACACATTTTTGTCACGCTTCCAGATTTAACCCGTCTGCGTTTCGCTGAATGCCGAATCGGTACTCGCTTTCTTTTTTTCTTTTTTTTCTGGCTTCTTTCTTTCTTTTTAATCTCACATGTTGGGCATCGGAAACTGTCCATCTCTCACAACAGTCTGATGAATAGCAGGTATTTTGCCATTGAAACCTACTAATACATGACGAAATTAACAGATAAAAACAGCTTTCGAGTGGTCAGAATGGCCGAAGACCATATTAAAACACTGAGAAAGCTCCAAATATGTTCTGTTAAAGATATGACTGTCCTTTCCTCGCTGCATCGATTTTAATAAACATGATTGCATCAGGTGAAATCTAATATGCCCTTGCTTATCGTTTTATCTTCACATAGACTCCTGTAATCCAAACTTACTTTTCCAGCACACTTTGTTGTTTATCAATGACTTAATTGCGTTTGCTGCTGTTGGTTGAGACTGTGAGGCTGTTATGAAATTGTGCAGTTCAAAAACAATCTGACATTGTTGTCTCTGCTCTATGGTGGCGAAATCGCGTTATTGCCACTAAGGCCTCGGGACAATGTCTGTCTTTATGACTGAGGCGCTCGGGCAATTATCATGTCCAGATGCCGCACCCTGAAACAGTACCATAACCTATAAAACAAACCTGACCGCAGGCTGTTCCTAATCGCATGAAGCCGTGGATTGGGACACAATATTGTTTGAATTCTATTTGTATTGGTGCAACTGACCCTTATATGACTCACTGCCGACATTAAAGGGAGAGAGAGACAGAGCAAAGGAGAGGAATTGCCCGATGTTTGTGAGCGAAAAGGCGAGGGGTTATTTTTCAACTCGAGATGGATGTGCCAGCATCCAGTGTGATTAGAGAAATGGATAACTCACTAACATCTGTGCAAACTACAATAAAGAGGGATTTAGTGTTACCCTGAGGGAGGAAAGGAGAGGCTGTCTGTCCATTAAACGGTTTATTACAGAGCCAGAAGCCCTGTTCTAATTCACTTATTTCTGCGCGGGGTGTTTAGACTCTGTGACTCGCTTGTCATCCTCGGCAGACGACGCTCCTCGGGCTCTGTTTCTCTCTTCTTCTCTCAAACTGACTTCTGTCTTTCTTCCTCTTTCTACTCCCCGTCTTCCCTCTCACTCACCTCCCATTGCCTCCAATGTCCCCTCCCCTCCATATCTCACTCTCTCTTCTTCCCTCCCTCTGCCTAGTTCACTGTCTGCCTCTCTCTTCTCTCTCTCTCTGTGAGTGCACTAGGTGGATGACAATCAAATGACTCATTGAGCAGCTGGAGAGGCCGACCCCCGGCGAGGGCTTAACTACGGAAAGTGAGCATGATCATGTCACACTTCACAATGCTCGTTGGCTGTAGCCGTGGCAGCGGGAGGGACAGGGAGGGGCTACTTTAAAGAGACAGCAACACTGCTGAAGCTGGACAACGGAGAGAACCCGTACACGCATTTTGTGTTGCTATATTTGTTGTCTTTACACTTGATTCATTGTTGGGGGTATCACTTTGTGATGGTGTCTCGTTTTGTTTTGTAATTTATTACAGGTATGAAGAAATGTGGTTGCAGCAGTTTTGCATTAATGTGATATATTGTGTCTGGCTGTTAAGTTTTCTTCTGAAATCTGGCTCAGGACAAGTACAGCTGATGTATTTTACACTTGAAACGGGCGAGGATATCAGATCAGTAATGTATCGTCAAGCATGAACAAACACGTAAGCGCTTGTCTCCATTAAATGTCCCCATGCGCCATTTCAAATCTCGGCTCAGTGTGCGTACGCGCGCGTGCGTGTGTGCGTGCAGGAGGAGACAGCATTGGCTGGGAGGAATTGATGCCCTGTGTTTGGCTAATGAAGACAGCACTAGACATTTCCGTGCAGTGAGATGGCGGAGAGGTGCTAATTCATAATTGACGTAATGGAATGGAGTTGTGTCTGTTGGCTTTTTCAAACGCTTGCGATTTCGCTGTGATTAGCTGACACGTCACCTTTGTGTGAATAATGAACATATGCACCATGCTCCACACTCTTAATGGATACCAAGCCAATCTCAAACCAGCCTTTTCAGACAGCCATCTTTTCCTCTCTTCTTCTCTGGGCCTCCCTGAATGGCTGTCACTGAAAAATGGACCCTTATTTGAGATGGACACTTGGTTAAATATAATCTTGTAATATATTCTATTAGTCCAGGTTTCACCCAGGAGCAAGAGTATCTACATACAACGCCCTTGATTTCAGATCACACTGTAAGCCTGGTTTCAGCTTCAAAGTGGAGACCTGCAATTTTGTGTTTGCATTGAGTTATCCAACAAAACCTGTGCATTTTCATATAATTCAGCATGTTACTTCAATGCACACTTTGTGTATACATCTCAGTATGGTGTAGCTTGAACAATGGTTGAAGCATCAATATGATAATATATATTACTATGGTTGCGAAAACTTATATGGTGCACAACAATGCAAGCAGGACAATATACGCCTGCAAATGTAACACCATGATACCACCACAGTAATTGTTTAAGGGATAGATCTCTACTATCATAGTATAATGATTATGTACTGCATATGCCTATGGTATGCATATTGTTAATGTAAAGATATAATTGTATATTTTCATCTGTCGCAGACATTTAAGTTGTGTAGCCAACCCTCTCTACCGACAGTGTATCCATATCCACGTCACTCACACTGTGGCCCAAACAGACAACTAAAATAACACTCTGGTAGCATAAACAAAGCGATGTTACACCCATGGGAGTGTGCAGTCTATTGTACACCCTTCACCCCTCTCCTCCTCCTCTCTGCTTGACTACAGCCTCCTGACATTCAGCAGTACTTGTCAGCTAAATTGTTTATCTTCAAAAAATCAAATTTGTGTAGAGTGTCTTTGTTTTCTGTGGAGATGTCTTTCTGTAGGTTTAGCCACAAGATTGAAATGATGGTGAAAAAAAAAAGAAAACAAGAAAGAGATATACGTATAGCAGATGCGTGAAAAATGAGTAACACAATAGAAGAAAAAGACTCAATATGAAATTGCATTAAAAATCATGGGATAAACTAAAAAAAAAAGACATGTGAGAGGAATAAATCCTGTGTTTTTAGCCATAATGACATTACAGACATTTTGCACCATAGTCATTAGCACTGCAGCAGAATAATCCAGCCAATCAGAGTGCAGGGAAGGAATCAGCTCTTCCTCTGATGCCCATCAGCTGTCAGCAGGGCCAGCTGGGTGACATCATGGGGTCTGTTTCTGGTGACTGATTGACACTGTGTCTGTCAAAGCTGGAGAGCTGCACACATGTGACTCGTCATTAGCGATGAGAGCGAGAGAGAGAGGTCTCCGCTGCCACTGTCCCCCATCCTGTCTAATCACCTGCCCATTGTAGCTGAAACATGTAAACATTAGCAAAAGAAAAGTTGAAATTTCATCTCATTTCATTTCAAGGTACTCATTGCAGATTACTCCCCCACCCCCCACCCCCACTCGGACCGTTATTCACCTCTTTTACATTGTGGTGCTACATTGCATGCACATGTGACATACACTCACCTAATGGATTATTAGGAACACCTGTTCAATTTCTCATTAATGCAATTATATAATCACTTGGTTGCTTCAGTGCCTTTAGGGGTGTGGTTCTGGTCAAGACAATCTCCTAAACTCCAAACTGAATGTCAGAATGGGAAAGAAAGGTGATTTAAGCAATTTTGAACGTGGCATGGTTGTTTGCACCAACGGGAATTAAGGCAGTTCTGAGTACTTCACAATTTCAGTTACTGGGATTTTCACACACAACCATTTCTAGGGTTTACAAGGAATGGTGTGAGAGGGAAAAACATGTGAAAGTACCTTGTTGATGCTAGAGGTCAGAGGAGAATGGGCCGACTGATTCAAGGTGATAGAAAACCAACTTTGACTGAAATAACCCCTCGTTACAACCAAGGTAAGCAGTAAAGCATTTGTGAAGCGACACAACACACCAACCTTGAGGTGGATGGGCTACAACAGCAGAAGACCCCACCGGGTACCACTCATCTCCACTACAAATAGGAAAAAGAGGCTACAATTTACAAGAGCTCACCAAAATTGGACAGAAACAAAGACTGGAAACATGTTGCCTAATCTGATGAGTCTCGATTTCTGTTGAGACATTCAGAAGGTAAAGTCAGAATTTGGCGTAAACAGAATGAGCAACATGGATCCATCATGCCTTGTTACCACTTTGCAGGCTGCTGGTGGTGGTGTAATGGTGTGAGGGATGCTTTTCTTGGCACACTTTAGGCCCCTTAGTGCCAATTGGGCATTATTTAAATGCCACGGCCTAGCTGAGCATTGTTTCTGACCATGTCCATCCCTTTATGGCCATCCTCTGATGGCTACTTCCAGCAGGATAATGCACCATGTCACAAAGCTTGAATCATTTCAAATTGGTTTCTTGAACATGATAATGAGTTCACTGTACTAAAATGGCCCCCACAAGTCACCAGATCTCAACCCAATAGAGCATCTTTAGGATGTGGCGGAACAGGAGCTTCGTGCCCTGGATGTGCATCCCACAAATCTCCCTCAACTGCAAGATGCTATCCTATCAATACGGGCCAACATTTCTAAAGAATGCTTTCAGCACCTTGTTGAATCAATGCCACGTAGAATTAAGGCAGTTCTGACGGTGAAAGAGGGGGTCAAACACAGTATTAGTATGGCGTTCCTAATAATCCTTTAGGTGAGTGTATATTTACACATTTTCAGGCTTCCTTCCTTGCAGCACATGTTAGCAACACTGCTCCAACTGTACTTCAGTTGAACTGTTTGTTCATAGTGTTTGTTCTGACACCAATTTACGGGTTTGTAAATGTATAACACAGTCTCATCAATATATGCCTTTTAGGGCCCCCTTAAACTTCGGTAGACTATGATCCCAGGCCATCATACAACTGACGCTTTACCTTTAACTTCAGTTAGGTGACAGGTTGGGTTTAGGGTTAGGTTTAGGTCTGGGGTACAGTTAGGATCCAGAACGTCATCTACCAACGTTTAAGGGGGCCCTAGAAAGGCATATATTGACGTATGGTCAAAAGACTACCTTAAGCCGTCAGTTATATGACGAATTGGGATGAGCACTGGCGCTGAAATGTATGTGAAGTTAGGTGTGTAATATCCTCAGATAATGATAGATAGATGACAATAGAACATACATTTTCTATAGTTTTATCATCATGTTGATGGAAACTGTCCTTAAATAGGTGGCTTGTGAAGTATCCTTATTTTCTACAAAAAAATAATAATAATTCTTGACCTTCTGACCAGTGGCTGACATTAGCATACGAACCTTGAATCTAATTGTAAACTCCCATGTTCATGTTGGCTGCTGTACAATAACTAAATATGTTCCATGGTATCCAACAAGTTTGATCAGTCAGAGCAACAGTTCCGCCTTTCAGTGGATGTTAAAGTCAAGCGAGCACCCATGACTAATCGCACTGATGGCCTCATGCCTCCACAGGGTCAAAAGCGACATGCGGACCCCCAAACCAACCAGCATAGCCCTCAATGTCAGCATGTGTACAATGTAACTGACATTTCCGTTTTGCTTGTTTAGCGAGAGTGTTCCGTATCCTCACTTGGCTACTGACCAGTGGAAGCATCATATCACACGTGAAGTTGCTCCAGATGTTTCTGTTCTGGCCTGCCTTGAGCTGCACATCTGCTAAAGGCAAAACCACATATCCAGGTGCAATCTTCAAGAAAAGATTAATTAACCAGCACTTTAAATTAATGTCCATTGATGGACCTTTAATTATGGAGCAATTAATTATCATTACAAAACAGACTAATTATATCATTAAGTAAAGTCAACCAAAAATAATTTCATTACAGCAAGGTGGTTCCAAGACACTCTACTTGTTTTCAACCCAAGTGCATGGATATGTGATCAACATCATTGTTATTATTCGTATGTTTCTTGTTCTAGCATCAACAGCGGTGGCAGCTAACCGCACATCTGCCCGCTGGGTGTCGGCTTCAATTAATTCCCCACAATCTATGAAGTTATTTCTGAACCTTTGAGTAATAATAACATCTACAATACACACAAATAAATAAAAAACATCTGCGTTTTGCAGTGATACAATACTGGGGCTGATTAAAGGATCCTGTATGTGATATCCACGCTCTTCTACTCTCTCCCTGTTTTGTTTAAGATTGAAATCCCCATAAGACAGCAAGAGACTGACGGTTCTTCAGCAAAGTTCACACTGTGTGCACCGTGAAAATGCACTGAGCCCACCCAAAACTGTCAAAACGACAAACAGTACATCTCCCCTGCAAGCAGAGGCCTGATATCGCAGCCTGTGTCATTGCAAATGGACGACGATCTTCTGTGCGTGCCTGATAAGGGCACTCACTCTCACGGTGACCTGATTCGATGTACACACGCACACGCTCACAAATATATGCTCGAACGTGAGCGCATACAAACACTGGCGCACATCTCATGCAGATACCGCAGAGACACACAAAACAAATATCTTGTTCTGTCTCTCTGCCATCTTGTTGCCTAGACGTGCATGTCTCTGGCAGATGTATAATGTCACAGGCAGGGGGAAGGAAAAAAGTTGCGCTCTAGGCAATAGCCTGCCAATCACATTTCACCCTGTCCATCCTTGTGACAAATCCCGTCATTCAAACCTCACATTACAGACCTGTCCATATGGTTACATGTCTTCTGTCACTATGTCAATCTCAGCCAACAGAGCTAAAACACAGGTTGGACAAAGAGCATGGATGCAAGCCCCACGAGTCAGGAAAACTCTCCACCAAGCTAAAGGTTTCCAGTCCTGCAAATGAGTTGACTGACAGCTCATGATTGTCCTTCCTCGGCAGTGACACTGTTGGAGTACTCCTAACTACCAGCGCCTCGTCTTCATCGGGCTCTCGCCTTTTCCTCATCTTCACTCATTCGTCTACCCCCCACTCGCTTACTCTTGTGCTTTTTTCCTCTGCATGCGTGTGTCAAAACGTCAATTTCGGCACGACAGGATGTGACAAGGCCCGTTGCCCAAGGGGACGGCTGGGAATAGAGGGCTGCTCAAATTGATTTTGATTTCATTCCAAATCATTCAAAGTGTTTAGTTCTAATGGGAGCTGATCAGAGCGCAGTTCAGAGCACGGTACCGGGTCTGGACATTAGTTCTGTCATTCGGGCGATCAGGGCCTGTCGGGTCCACTCCTTCGCTCGAAGACGGCGAGGGCCACGTCATATTGTGACTCTCATCAGCCGAGCTCCATCTAAAGCCTGCGGTTTACATAAGAGACACAGAGCAACATGGAGCGATAATCTCTACCTCACATGAGAGGTGCAGAGATTCACCCACCAGCGTCCAGAGCTGTCGCAGGACAAGCACTGAATGCAATCAGGCTTCTGGGACTGGAAGGAAAGACAGAAGTCTCACTGTGGAGTGTGGATGGAAAACTGAAGTGGCAAGCTAAGGAAAGGTTTCTCTGAAGGTCTAGTGGGGATCTGATGGGAATTCTGTTCCTCACGCTCTGCAATCATGTGCTTTTTCAAAATGTCACATATTTAGAACAAGTCCTTCAGCCACTCTAGTGTGCAGAGCAACCCGCTCTCCCAACATTCATACAGATACCGTCCATGTTTCACTTTTTCCACATCTCAAAGGGTGTTTACACACCTAGTCCTTTTGAACCCTCCAAACACTTCAAAGCGGTTCAGAGTGTGAACAAACCAAGCCATCTCAGACCACCCTGAAGTTAGAAGGGCTTAGTTCGTTTCAACATAAGGGGCCCTGATTTTAACGATCTGAAACGCAAGTGTCATAGCGCAAAGCGCAAGTAACTTTGTGGGCGGATCCGGCGCTGTTGCTATTTTCCTGGCGGGATAAATGCCTCTTGCGCCTGGCGCAAATCTGAAAAGGGGTTGGTCTGGAGTAGCTTCATTATTCATAGGTGTGGTTTGGGCGTAACGGAAACAAACCAATAAGAGCGTCATATCACATTCCCTTTAAGAGCATGATGAACGAGGTGCGCTTGTTCCATGGCGCAATTCTACTTTAACGGCGCATTTACCAGACGCGCTTCAGCATCGGATTTACAGCCGAGGAGATACGATGTTCTCGTCAGGGCCGTAAAAGAAAGAAGAATGGGACATTGGGGATGGGACAAACCCACCCAAATTAGCTTCGGTTAAACATGCATATAATAATTTGGGTAAATGTGTAAGCTTTATGCCTATTTTTCCCATCGTCATTGACACAACAATGATTTCCCTCATGTTTATATATTTTTCCTTATAATAATGTATCATTTGCAAAAAGTAAAATGCATATGTGTAGCTGAGAGAATCATCTACAGTGTATGCGCGTTGTTCACACTCTGTATTATGGCCAAGCATGCGCGCTTAAAATAGCATCTGAATGTACGTGCAGCGCGCCACTGACTTTAGACCAGGTTTTTTTCTGGTCATTGGCGGAATTGTTTTCTGGAACTGCAAAATAGCACCAGGGATTGTTTGCCGCCAAAACATGCCTCCTTTTGCGCCAACCTGGCCCAGGGAGCGTCAAGTTCATGTCCTAGTTTACCGACATGTGTCCGTGGAGGAAAAGCCCGCTTTGCCGCGAGTGCAAATAGGAACGATAAATGCGTCAGTGTATAAAGTCATTTGCGCTGGGTGCAAGATAGAGTACTGCTTTTGAAGAAATATCGTACTATCATGCTAAGAGTGTAGCCTATTCTGATGCAGCTTCTGGTCGCCTCCGTCCCAACATATTGTACAACACAAAATACATGAGCCCGTCTCATCCTTTGGCGTCATATAGGCTATGGCGCAGACTAAGCCTACCCATAACAGAGCGTGTTATATTGACGCTGAAAGGGTGGCCATGTGCATAGTATTTCGACAAAATGTCATATGGCGTCACCTATCACCTAATATGGACGCCAAAGGAAGAGAATGTGTTGAATACATTCACACTGTAAATGCAGCTTGGTAGAGTTACATTCACTGCAGTTGCTCAGTCATGAATGTGTATCATTTGCAAGCCTGATGCATAGCATTTTATTTGTGTGCTGTTCTGAGCACGAAGTGCACACACTCTAGAAGCTTGCAGCGCGTGAGTACTGAGCTATGTTATCTTTCGCATCTTGTTGGGATTTAAAGGACATGCTTAAAGTCACTACTGAATTGTGCACAACCCTAGACCAGCATGTAGACCAGTTCTCTCGAAATTACAGTGGTTACTAAAAACATTGAGATGGGATTAAGATTGGATGGGAAGTTAGGGTGTTTTTACAGCCAAAGTTACCATATTTATACTGTGTTTGCTTGTTTTAGCAGGAACCACTCAAATTTGTCACCTTACTTTCTTAGTCATCATCTCAATTACAGTCTAGGTGAGCTGCTGCAAAAGAAAATGGACCAGGATATAGTTTTGGAAGCTAAGCAAGATGACTGCTGCTTTGTGGTGGGTATAAAACAAGATGCCGTCAGCTGCACAATTGTTATCTCCATGTACAAGGGTTTCTAATTTGCAAAGCAGTTGATGGGCCAGAACTTTCTGAAGCCGACTCAAATGTGACAGCATCAAAGAGTGAGCTAAAGCAGACAAACTTTACAGCCTCTCCATCAGATATGAAATCCCAAGAGAGAGGGTGGAAAGGAAGACTAGAGATGGAGAAAGAGAGAGAGCGAGAAAAATCTGAGAGCTTGAGGGTTATTGTGGGACAGACTCCTAATTTGCACATGCAGCATCATCTATCTATCTCATCATTATCCATCTATCTATACATCTATCTATTAGGGTGGAGCTGAACCCTAATTACAGATTCGGAAAGGCAGAATAAGCTTTAATAATAATTTTATAACAAATAACAAATAATTTTTTTTTAAATAATAAATAACAAATACTTATTACAAATATTTGTATTCGGGAACAAGAAAAACTATATATCAAAAAGCTGCATTTCCTCATGAGACGTGTGTGAGTGACGTACAGGAAGAGGTGACTGTCACAGGCTGCTCCACACAGCAACAGAAAATGCTCGGCTGAGCGAAAAACAAAACACTTACCTGCATTTTTGTTGAATAGACTTTCGTACCTTAAATGGGTTCTTGAGGCAGTTCATAACTTTTGGGAGCGGAGTTCGATCGGGAGATTATTCCATGTTCGCACGGCACAGGCCGCCCGCGCCATTGGATGGGCACTGCTATTTATACTATCTATCTATCTGGCTGTATGTATGCATGTAGGTACAGATAGGTAATGTCTAAAACCAAATAAAAAATAAATAAAAAAATACACACTAAAAGGTTTAATAATCCATGCTGAGTGTCCTAGTCACGGATAGCTTCTATGTCAATCAACAGATTCTCATCAGTCCAAGCTGGACTTATTAAAAACTTTCATCAGTGTGACAGAGGGGCATCACTCCCCAATAGGGTGTGAGCGTCCGTGTGGAATGACAGCAGGGCGAAATGCCAGTCTTCTTAGGGGGCTTGACTATGCCAGAGCCCTGGTGCCTGTGCCCTTATGCCAAGGTCAGGGGTGGTGGAACATTAGATCCAGCCAAGTTATTTATTTTATACATTTTGTGCAACCTATCGCATAGTCTTTCAGAAATGTCTTATTAATGACATAATAAAAAAAAAACACTTGGTTAAAATGTATTTTAGATAGAAATGTATCAAATATGTATTGATTTATTAGTATTTGATAAAACAAACACATATTAAAGGGGTCATGAACTGACTATTAAAAATTGTTATTATATTGTTGTCTGAGGTCAACTTATGACGTTCGCTTGGTTTTTGAATTCAAAAACATCAAAATGAATAAGTACCCTAGTTTTGAGCCTAGCTGAAAAACGCTCAGTTTTTATGGGCGTCTCGCATCTGAAGATTTAGAAGTAAATGCCCACTGCTGTGAGTGGATAACAGTTTTGCATATTATAATGAAGTTTCAACTCACCCGTTGATGCACTTGGGGGAATTGTTTTGAAAACGTCCAATGTTGTAAAATGGCAACTGTAATGATCGTACATACATGTTCGAACCCAGAGTCCGTGTGTTGCACAATTCCTGTCAGATCCAATATAGACGGCACAGCACCGTTCTTTACTCTTAATCGGTCTGCAAATCCAGTCTTGTTTACAAAACAATCCTCAGTGAAATGAAGCGAACAGACAGACAAGTGTTTTACCTCATCAGCTGGAACGTCATTAAAAATAAAGTTTATCCATGCAGTCCTATTGGAATCCAGAGGAAGCATATGCAGCGACTGTCTTCTTCCACAACCCAGGCACTGCACAATATTTTGTATTGCTCGGTAGCTCCGATCCGGTTTGTCATCACGAGTAGGCATCTATGTTATTTAGCTATGCGGTGTAATGCGCGGAATCGGTGGGCGGGGCTAGGAACCGGCCGTGTTGAAGTAGGGTTGATCTTCTTCGGCAGGGGTGGTGTTTTATCCTCTTTGACGTCATAGTTCCCCACTTTTAAAAACGAGTCGTTTGCTGAGCCTGGTGTCAATAAAAGCTTTTATTGGACTAACAAGGACGTTTTTAGTTCTGAAACTTACAGGATATTCTTATAATATGATGACCTCTTAGATGCCAAAAGCTCAAGGAAAATTTGATTTTCTCAGTTCATCACCCCTTTAAACTATTCAAATTCATGCAAATTCATTTTACATTCTTAACAAAAATGACAATCATCAAGTAGTGCCTTGTACTACTTAGTAAGTCTCTATGTTTACTTACACAAAAATGCAGTCAAAAACTATGGAACCCCTAAAAAAAAAATAAAATAAAATAAAAATGTTTCCAGAAACATTTGAGTGAATATATGACATTAGACATTACTTGACTCTTAGTTCATTATTTTTAGACATCACATCTAGCATGAGAGCTCCATTCAGATGGAAGGTGCAAGCTCACCTGCTCAGCGTATCTTGTTAAGGCAGTTTTTATTCTGCTTTAGATAAGAGGCCGGATCCCCATGAGGTCAGCACTTTCTCTCTTTTCCCCTGTGTCTCACCACTGCTTTAAGGTGCCTACTCGTGCCACGAAGAGACAGGATCTAATAGATTGATACACAGGTTTTGACATGCTATTTGAGCGTGCAGCCGCCCTGTAATTGGCCACGTCATCATGCATTAAATTAACGATATATAGAGAAGTGCCCAGAGACGAGTGTCTTTGGCCGATCCATCAGCCGTCAGGACAAACTGCATCTGACGGCTCTCTCCGGTGTGAAGAACAGCGAGACAGGGAGTGAGAGAGAGAGGAGCAGGAAGGAAGAATTTCAGCGGTGGGCCTTTTTATAGTTTTGCTCATGCTGATGAGGATGTGAGATTGTGTGAGAAGGTTTTTATTTTTAAACTCTTTCCAGGTTGACTTCACTCAATCATTCATCCAGATGATCAACATGTGTGGCTCAAGGTTCTTTGTTCGT
Organism: Hybognathus amarus; assembly: GCA_030378365.1. Taxonomy (NCBI): domain Eukaryota; kingdom Metazoa; phylum Chordata; class Actinopteri; order Cypriniformes; family Leuciscidae; genus Hybognathus; species Hybognathus amarus. The sequence goes on along the minus strand of JAQIUQ010000065.1, from coordinate 446,645 downwards.
ATTTGTAACTATAGAAAATGCCTTCTGGCTACAGTATATGTAGTAATATTTGAACAGAAATAATAACCTTATATAAAACTAACATATATTATTACATTATATGATGCTCAATAAGATATTGGTAAATTGCATTGGTAAAAGTGTGTTTGGGAGTGGGGCCATCTATTTATATAACCAATTAATTATATATGTTATGCCTTAAAGAGGATAGTTCACTCATCCTAAAGCTATTTTTCTGAATACATATCTTAAAAAAAAAAAAAATGTTTTAACAGAAGGTCCAAGCTGCTACTTTGTATTCAATGACAATTTGTATTTTGCAGTGAATGAAATTAGACTTGATTGAACTTATCATTTAATTATGTTTATCATTTGTCACAGTCTTCTCATTGAGAATTGGTATTGGAACAAAACTTTAATTGTTGTTGCTGTTAACGCCAAGTGTAACCCCTCAAGTATCTCACTTCCTACTGAAAGCTTATATACATCTAACCTTTCCTCTAATAACCTGGAAATCCACTATTTCCATGCATAGTGCTTTAAGCAACCATGCGGTGATTAGCTGATCTCTGAGTCCTGCTGTTAAACTCAAAAAGAACAAAGGGTGGATGGAAAATATGACATCCCTTTTTTATGTAGATCTGGATTCAGCCCAGTCTAAGAACAATTATTCAGTTGGATTATCTCAGTAGTGCACAAATTATTAAAAATATCACCTCTATGCTGCTTAAGGGTGCGAGCAAGATGGAGGTGTATAATATGGAAACACTGACAGAAGCCATTTTGATCTTTAAATTCCCTTAAAAAAGAAGAGTGACCTTTACATAGAAGTTATATAAAGGTGCAATTCTATGCAGACTTTCTGGATGTTCAGATTTATTAACATGAAATCTGAAATGGAGCATACTTTATTGCACCATGCTCTGCCGCAGGACTTACGGGGCCAGTGCCATTTCAGACTCTTGATATCACCATACTATTATTTCATCATTTCTTAAACCAATCCTAAACTCAAACATGGCCATAAGTGGTGACGACGTCAGTTTAAAAGGGGAAAAGTGCATGCGATGTATATTGAAATGCAATCATTGCAGTGACTCATATCTACCAGGTTCTCAACCATAGTGTTCTTTGGCTGAGGTTATACACTTACAAATACTCACTCACCTCAGCCTCTCACACGCTCCCACCTTCTCTCTCACACACACTCCCACCCCTTACACTGCTCACACAACACCATTATAGGTCTAGTCAAAGGCCCAGGTTTATTTTCCTTTGCACGGGGGATGTAAGCATTGAAAACACAAGCTGTGTTTGAAGGAGGAAGTTGGCGAGAACAACAGAGGATGCTTTATGCCGCCAACACAATGGGGAGAGGATCACAATGCACCCTGCCTCCGAGCCAGTGGCACACAACGTCGGGATTACAGCAAGTGGGATTAAAGCACTGCAGATGGGTGGGGGAGTCCACTGTAATACTGATGCATCACAACGAGCTCAAGAGATGCTTGCTTCACTCCTAGTGGTGACCCAAATGTTTAAGTTGAATAAAGCTTTGAGAGAAGTGCGTCGTGTTGTATAGATATCGAATGTGGCTCTTGTTTTTTCCTCCCACCTCATGATTGAACCAAAGTGTGCACTGGAGATCAGTGAGACACATCCAACAAACATCATATCTCATATTCAACAGTGAAGTGGTTGCCACGTTCAATTACGGAGCATCAAAACAGTAAGTCGTGCAGTTCCTCTTGATACCTGCTCAAACTAAGTTGTTAACATGCTCTTCCTGGCACTTCCCGCTCATGACTTATCTCCCATGCCTTCTGTTGACTCTTCATCGCCCACATTTCTTAGCTCTTTGCTGTGTCGCCCACCTGTCCCACGTTATGAACCTCTAGGTGTCCCTACAGAGGGCCATCTGCCAGTCATCACAGCAGGGGTGTAGGGCGCTCTGTCACGGGCCCTGGCCTGGTCAGGCTTGGCCCCTGTGCCAGCAGGAGGCAAGCGCGGCTGCTGATAAGGGTGCTCGTCACCCTCTGGCCAGGAGCCCGTGACAGAGCCTGGCACCATCTCGACTGTCCCTCAATACCTGAACTGCATCATTCGCCATTCTCCCGTGCCTCTTCATTGCCTTGTCAAGATGCAGGTGAGTTAAGAGAAGAGATCTCCTTGGCCTTCACCCTCACAACTGACCCATTCTAGTCGAAACACTCAGCTGCCCGGGAGATCCTCGAAAATGAGATTCAATTTCATCCTCACTGATGCTCGACAGCTTTTTTTTTCTCTCCCCCTTGCTCAGGGTCGGAGTCATGAAGTGGGAGATCCATAAGTGGGAGAACATTTGATTGCTACACTGTTAGCAGAATGAACAGGGAGAGAGAGAACATGGGGACAGGTGGGAGGCCTTACTATGAATCTTTTTTGGATCTTGCTGAGATGAAAGAAATGAGTTCACCCAAATATGAACATTGATTTAACTCAATCTTAGCAATAATACTAAATAATAATAATTTAAAAAGTATTACCAGGAAAGTATTACCATAACTAGCAATCAAAATAACTCATACACTATGTATATTTCATGTGTTTGGAAAAGCTTTATGTGATGAATAGACACAGTTATTATCTCAAGGACCCTGCCTATTTGGATCATTGAGTTATTGATCTTTATAACTGTCCCGATCATTCAAAAAATTGATTAGACTGTGTGTGAACTTGATCAACCAATTAATTGATAAGATTCTAGTCAAAAGAATGATTCATTCACAAATCAGGCATCACCTGTTTTTAAATAAAAAGACTAAAGTTTCAACCTTTTCCTCAAATAAATTTATAGTTTGGCTTCAGAAGACCTGGAATATAGCACATGGGTCAGATGGATCATTCTTATGATACTTGACAGTTGGGATGGGAGTGTACTGTATGAAAATTTCATATCACGATTATAGTGACCAAAATTATTGTTATCATCAATATTATCATGGTTTTGTTAAAACGAGATGAAAGTGTTCAAAAACAACTTATGCCCACACTGAAAACACTTTTTAAAGCAAGATTCTATTCTGTGGCATTTCCTTCTTTATAATGACATTTGTCAATAGCAACACATTACCAGCACAGTATCACGCGCTCTATTTCATTAAAATACAACTTTCCGTCTTTGACTCTTGAGCCTCCGTTTTTGATTGTATTGAAAATGAAATCAGAGATGATTTATTATTTACAGTTTGATTGTTGTGATCATCTTGCCTGGATGAGTGAATTAACAGGTAACGTTAAGATTTAAAACATTAATCTCAATTCAATATGTCCCTGTAACTTAATTATGTGGTAAAAAATCAATATAATAAGTGTACAATAAATATACAAAGTTGCATTATTATCTCTTAAATGTCACTCTTAATTGAACGTTTTCATTTGTCTTTGGCTCAAAGCCACTTGCTGCAGACGTTTCTTCGCGGAAGCTTCACGTTTAAGTGAGTGACATGACATATTTCACCTCATAGTAACATTTTGTGCCCAATTTTTTCCCACAAGTAGTTTTGGTATTGGGGTCACAAGCCGCATTTCCACTGCAATTACCAGGAACTATTTGTCCCAGGAAATTTTTTCATAGGAACTTTTTTGACCAGACCGCTTGCTTACTGCGTTTACACCACAGACTAAAGTACCGGCTGGAAGATTATGTAGTGATGTTGAACTGCGTGCGACTGCTCTTCCTAGTCTGCGTGTTTTGTTTTGAGTTTTGTATGGAGAAGAGCAGTGCTGCTTTTGCGTGCGATTGGTTTACTAACGAGGTAATGAACAAAACGTCACAAAAGAGATGAGGCACACAAGAGTGTATTCAGAAAGCTTGTAATGCTAGATATAAAAGTAAGACGTTTGCTATCAGCAGAATTGACCGTGAGATGGATGGGACGACCGCGTGCCATCGGGCAGAAAGAACAAGTGGTAAGAACCAATCAGCATGTTCAGCGCACAAGTCCCACCCCGAAAGTTTCCTGAACTCTGAAACCTCACCAGCAGGGACTTTCTGGGGAGGGGATCTTTACCCGTTACTCCATTTAGACCCTGGTTCCTGCGGTGTAAACACACCAGTACCACCCCAAAGTTCCTAGTTCCTGGGGAAAATTCCTGCGGTGGAAATGCGGCCAAAGTTAACTATAAGTTACAGCAGAGGGTGATGGTCACACAAGACGATTGCGATTTTAAGTGTTTCCCCCTATTTCAGTGACTTTTTTTTGTGCATGTTCTGCAGACAGGGTGACCATCCTCGATTGTGTTTCCCTCAGGACTTTTGTAAAAAACAAAATATGACCGCACCTCAGATTTGGTCCCCTTAAAAGGCTGAAAAATCTCCTGATGCATGGTCTTCCGCCCATTCCTTCTCGAATGAGAAAAATAAACGGAATTTGCGCACTGCGCTCCTACGTCAGACTGTGGACAAGATTTAGTGAGTTATTAAAATCGTGATAATCAAACATGGTATTAATGATGAGATTTCAACTTTAAACGATAATACTAACCCCAGGAAAAAACTTTTCGGGGTTTATAGTGAGTCGTCCCATCCCTACTTGACAGTCCCGAGTTTTCATTCACTTACATTAAATTGAAGATTGGCCATGTTATTTCTTCAATAATTCACCTTTTGTGTTGTTTGGTAAATGTCATACAGGTTAAGAAAGACATGAGGGTAAATAAATTATAATATAATGACATAAATTACACCAAGCCATTAATTCACATTAGGAATGTTTTTTGGTACTCATTGCAAAGCAATGAGCATCAGACATGCATGCCATCATATAAAGTAAGAATTCAAACATAGATCGAATAGATGGATGAATGGATGGATGATAGATAGAGCTTGTATAATGAATGTTTATACTTTGGTGCTCAAATAAACTGAAAATAACAACGTGTTATGCGCATAAGTGCACTAAATGCAGAAAAATGGCATTGTGAAGTCATGAAAGTCAAGAGACACTTGGGCTTCTGACAGACTCTTTTCTAACTGTGCCATTTCTGGCTGGCAAGTCGAGCAATTCCACAACTCCAATTCTGTTCAACGCTCATGTAATAAAATCACTCTCAGTATTAAGAGGATCTTGGCATTTCTTTTTTTTTTTATTTCTGTGCAACAGTTTACAGCCCTCCAGGGGAAACAGAGCCCAACCTATAAAAGTTCCAGCCTAGCATGAACTGAAGCCTTTCAAATGAAGACGTATGTCATGGAGTCAGAATGAGAGAGAGCTAGAGATCGAGAGTTGAAGAAAAGCCAAAGTGAGAGAGGACAACTTTTTAAGTGTGTGCCGTAGATACCCTTTTAAACAAAAAGACTAATAAATTCCACCTTTCTGACGTGATACAAATGAAATTGTGAGCATGAAATTTTAGCCATTTCTTTCCCAGATGATTGGAATGAATATGGGGTAGTTAAAGTTTAATATCCTATTATTTTGTGTCTGTTTTACTCTCACTGTCCATTGGAAAGGTTACCTTTAGCAGAGTATGGAATCTTACAGAGACCAACTAGCAGTGCTGGGGACAAAAAATCTATATACCATCATGTTCTCATTTGAGTATCTATGTGTATTAATCCACATTTTTCATGTAATATCGATTCACTGTAGACAAGTTCACAGGAAGAGAATATTTATCATATGATACGACATATATTTAGTGACATTTGCAAACATACAATGCTACACCTTTTCTGAAATAATTTGAGCGGGTGGTTTGCAGTGAACATAATAACGTATATTCATCTTTAGACAGTTTATCACATCATCTATGGACAATTTATTAACCAGAAACAATCCAAATGCTTCTTCTTGCTCGCATACCAACAATAGTTTGAATAATCTCACTGATATTTCTTTGCGTATGATTCTTTATGATTAAAGTTGTTGCTAAATGACATTTCATAATCTTTTTCCAATGACAAACAGCAGGCTGACCTTGCATTACAATGCTCTGGATATAGGTTCACAACATTTAAGTTGACGCTTTTGGCAATAAATTAGTGTGTTTCATGGGAATCGAAACCCATGTGGGAGTTACTGGAACACTGATATACACTCACCTAAAGGATTATTATGAACACCTGTTCAATTTCTCATTAATCCAATTATCTAATCAACCAATCACATGACAGTTGTTTCAATACATTTAGGGGTGGTCCTGGTCAAGACAATCTCATGAACTCCAAACTGAAGGAGTTAAGCAATTTTGATCATGGCATGGTTGTTGGTGCCAGATGGGCCTGTCTGAGTATTTCAAAATCTGCTCAGTTACCGTATTTTCTGCACTATAAGGAGCACTTAAAAGCCTTTAATTTTCTCAAAAAACGACAGTGCGCCTTATAATCCGGAGCTCCCTAGATATGGATCAATTGGTTAACAACGCTCTCGCGTTATTAAATTCGCCCGCAAACTCGCGCTCGTGTCCATCTTATGCCCGCTTTGTCACACGGCCAGTTCAACCTCATATAAATCAGGTTACGTGTGTAAATCACGTCCCGCTCACGAGCGCTCACTCTTAACAGACTCACGAACAGACACACTGTCCCCGGCACTGCTCCCGCGTCACAGAATTTTCATAAAGCGCTCCCCGTTCACAGTAACCAGGCCGTCTCATTCAAAACAGCCAGCTGTTGCTGTCAGCGAGCCGCCGCACATTGAATACTCATATGAGTCAGGCTGCGAATGTAAGTTACTTTTCCAAAACCCGCCTTTGCGTGATGCTAATCTGCGGTGATTGGTCAGATGACCTAGCCAAGTTGTGATTGGTATTCTCTGTGCAGAGTATGTCGGAATAAACTCGGTACTGATCCTTCCTTCAGTATCAGCCGGCTCGCAACCATCCTTTATAGCATTTAGGTTTGTGAAGCAATCATCTTCAAAATGACGTGAACACAGAACAAGGTTTGGGCTATACTTGTGTGGTATACTTGTATATATGAACTGTAGCCACTTAGTCTTCAAATGCTCCTCTCCTGGCAGATGAAAAAAGTTCGCTTTTGCATCGCACTTCAAAACACAGCGTCTCGTCGACATGATTGTTTTCCGGTTTTCCCTGGCGTCTCAGAGCGCAATAAGTGGGCGTTTCTTATTCAAATAACTTGTCAAGTTGACGTCAACTAGACAAAGGAAAAGCATCGTTCGTTGAACGATTCATATCAGAGACTCAGAGTCGACTCTTACTTTTGAGAGACAATAACTTTGTATACGGTGAACTTTTAATTTTTAAAACTTTGCAGGATGTTTTCGTTCACTTAGATCTATGTTACACACTACATGAAGGGCAATTTTCAAAACTCCATAATAGGTACCCTTTAACAAATATCGACAGGGATTTTTTTTACGAGCAGTTCATTCATACCTATGAAAGATCGCTGTGAAAATACAGACCGTAAGTCAAAGACAACGGTACTGGGATTTTACACGCACAACCATTTCTAGGGTTTACAAGAAAAAAAATGGTGTGAAGAGGGAAAAACATCCAGTGTGCGGCAGTCCTGTGGGACAAAATGCCTTGTTGATGCTGGAGGTCAGAGGAGAATGGGCCGAATGATTCAAGCTGATAGAAGAGCAACTTTGAGGCGGATGGGCTACAACAGCAGAAGATCCCACTCATCTCCACTACAAATAGGACTAAAATGCTACAATTTACAAGAGCTCAACAAAATTGGACAGTTGAAGACTGTAAAAACTGTGCCTGGTCTGATGAGTCTCGAATTCTGTTGAGACATTTAGATGGTAGAGTCAGAATTTGGTGTAAACAGAATGAGAACATGGATCCATCATGTCTTGTTACCACTGTGCAGGCTGGTGGTGGTGGTGTAATGGTGTGGGGATGTTTTCTTGGCACACTTTAGGCCCCTTAGTGCCAATTAGGCATCGTTTAAATGCCATGGCCTACCTGAGCATTGTTTCTGACCATGTCCATCCCTTTATGGCCACCATGTCATGTACCCATCCTCTGATGGCTACTTCCAACAGGATAATGCACCATGTCACAAAGCTTGAATCATTTCAAATTGGTTTCTTGAACATGACAATTAGTTCACTGTACTAAAATGGCCCCCACATACACAATATCTCAACCTAATAGAGCATCTTTGGGATGTGGTGGAACGGGAGCTTCGTGCCCTGGATATGCATCCCACAAATCTCCATCAACTGCAAGATGCTATCCTATCAATATGGGCCAACATTTTTAAAGAATGCTTTCAGCACCTTGTTGAATCAATGCCACAGATAATTAAGGCAGTTCTGAAGGCGAAAGGGGGTCAAACACAGTATTATTATGGTGTTCCTAATAATCTTTTAGGTGAGTGTAGACTAGTGATACCACAGCACTTGTCGGAGTGTCGTATAGCCCTCAAGAGTCAACATCATACAAAAAATCAGATGAGTATGAGTATATGTATGAGTATATTCATGATGAGGTCACTATGTAGAATGTGTTCCTCCTTCATGAGATCAAGGATATAAATGCCCAGCATGCTTTGTTGATATTGCTGGAATAACATGATAATGGCTGAAATGTTCCTACCCTTCAGACGCCATATGAGATTTTTAAAGGCCTCACGGCTCTGTGTAGGGCGTTTCGACGCACTTTCCTTTAAAAGTGCTTTCTTTAACGATGCTGAAACCCATCTTCTTACAGCTCAAATTTTATCGCTTACTATAAATCCCAAGAATGGCAGAAAGGTGCTGCTTAAAGTGATGTGCGTGGAACTTTCATATGAATTGTGGCAGTCAGAATGCTGACTTTGACAAGCATATCAGCATCGTCTCCTGGATCCCGCTTCAGAGGCGCAGTTGAAAAACATCCCGAGATCTACCTGGCCCGCCTCCTCCGTCGGACGGAGATAGCTACGACGATGGGCTGAAATCACACCGCACTTCCCCCATCTGTGCCGAATCCTGCAGTGACAAGCATGAAAACCTGCGTAATCAAAGCGTAATTGATTATACTAATTGCCAGGGCATAATTGGATCCGAACTCAATTAAAAAGCCTGAGTAATTGAAATGAATTACAAATGACGCATTTATTACCATCGGAATAAAAAAAAAAAGCAAGCGAGAGAGAAAGAGAGAGAGAGAAAGCAAAAAGCTTGCAGGGTTGGGCTTTGTCTGCAGAGCTTGGGGTCTTGATGCACCTGCAATGCTAAATCATCAGCGCCTCACTAGATAGCGCCGGGCCGGGAATGCTTTGTGCTGTTTTTGCAATTCCTCAATGCGGATTTATATCTTTTGCTTCAGGAAAGGTTGTAATATTTCACGGCGCACAGCACAGAGTGCGACTCAGTACTGTGCTGAGCGTTCAGAATGAGTGCTGGAGGGGGACGAAGGGGAGGGTTGAAATACAGTATCAGCATATATTGTAATTTTATTTTGATAAGGCCACGCTTAAAAGCCGAGGAGGCTCCCAAGCGCATGGAGGGCGAGCGGGTTTATTTATTTTACATATACACAAAGCCTGCGGACGCTTCCTCAGCCGTCATTAGCGATCCCTCTACGACAGGGGGATATCAGCAAATGAGAACAGGTGCTCCCCTCCCCCCTCGCGATTCAACAGTAGACTTGATAACGTAAACCACTTTGCAGCCACTTCCTGAGATGCAGCATGTGTGTAGTCGGCATCTCCGCATGCCTGAGTGTGTATGTGCACATGAGTGCGCATTTTTTATTCTCCAGCCCTGTCAGAATTTCCTTTCAAACTCGTCTGATCGGGTCAAGTCTCATCACGCTGTCACCCGAGCTCGCTTTTCATTAGTCTGCCTCCTTCTCTTTCTCTCTTAGCCTCCCTCCCGTTTTCTATCTGTCTCTATTCGCCTAGCCAAGCAGAAGAACTCAAACACATGCGCAAATTAAATCGACTTCCAAACTCACTCTCATATACAAAGCAATTTAAATGATATTCATTAGAGCGATGACAAGTCCTGATGAGGCTTCCAGGAGGAGAGCACTCCTTCAGCGATTTCGCCGACTCCGTTTCATGCTCACCGATGCGTGATGCCCGTCGCCATACCATCACTTAAAATACAGAGAGAAGAGAAAAAGAGAAACTGAAGAAAACACATATCCTACAACACAGTGGGCTTGTCTCGAAACAGCTCCCACTCTTTCCCATCCTTTCCCTTGCACACGTTCTCTAGACCTCTTTCTGTGTCTGTCTGGCTGTTTGCCTTTTGCGCCCTGTCCAAACATTTGACCTTTCTGCTGACAGATTAAACTTCACTCTTTTTTCATCAGAAAACACAGAAAAGGGACAATTTTTATGCTACTTCCTGCCTATTTTGCCTCTCAGTCGTTACTCTATTTATGTCCATGGCAATTAACTGCTGTCAGCTACTCTTAATGTATTAAAAAGCCCAGCTTTTCCTCTCGCTTTTTTATTTTACCCTTCATCCGGACAAGAGCCAATTAATTTGGGCTTTTCTCTCGGCCCTAATTAACCCCTTCAGGACTGTGATGATGGCTAATGCCACTGATTGAGGCCAAGCCTGAAATTACCCAGAATTACCCGACTGCTGTGAGCGAGAAGGGAGATTACCACATGCCCCATTGTTCACAGGGCCGCCATTCAGTTAGCACACTTACCCATAATTCATTAGGAGGAAAGAAACAAAATGGAGTCGATAACGTAGCGAGCGTGTTACCTACATTTCTCTTTCTCGCTCATGGCCTCCTTTCCTCTCTCTTTGTCTGGCTCAAAGCTTTGGCAGACATGAGAGCCTGATGTTGTAATCAATATATGTGAGCTGACGTGAGTCTGGACATGCGTGTTAATTAAGCAGCTTGTGGGTGGAAATAATTTGAGTGTGATAATGAGTTTTGAGAGGGGACTAGAACAAGATAACTGTCTCTGGAGTCCAGCCACTGACACGCAGCGCTGTCTAACAGGCTCCACCTACTTTTTCAGCCCATTCTGACAGAAAGGTAGCAATCAACCAATCACAAACAAGACCCATGTTAATGTGTGTTAAGCTTTTGTGTGGGGATTTACTAACTGTCAAATGCCATCCTTTGTTAGAGTTAGCACCTGAATGTTGGAAGGATCATCTTTAAAATCCACATCAATCAGGATCAAATATAGAGATGATCTATTAATAAATAAATTAAATTGTATAATACAAATATATCAAATGTTATATTTTTAATACCTTTTTATATACAAATAACATACAACTTTTTTAATATACACGTTGCTTATTAAATTAAAGTATTCACACATTTTTTCACGTATAGTGTTTATTTTATTTCACTGTTCAAGAAAAAAAAAAAAAACCCTCAGGCGGATCACCGCCCCTGCCGTTTCACAAAATATGACACTCACTATAGTTTGGCCATGCTGACCTCTTAATTCTGTTATTCTATTAAAGGTGGGGGTAACATTTAATTTGTGTGTGTGTGTGTTTATGGAGCAGTGAGGGGTGTTCAGGTTAAATGGCACTAAGCACTTTCCCTTATCACCCCGCTTTAGAAGATTCACCTCCGACCTTTCTGAGAGGTCTTCTTTAGTCTGAGCCCCAGGGCAACAAACCCTCCAACATCAGCAAGCCAAACACAAGACAACCAGCTCACATCACTTCCCTGACTGCCCTCAAGCGACACTCTCAGAGCTTTCCTTTCCTTCCTTTCCTTTCCTTTCCTTTCCTTTCCTTTCCATATACAACTGTTTATTTCATTTCCTTTTCTTTACTAAAACTGTTTATTTCATTCAGGAATTCTCTGTTAAATTTTACCAGTAGAGATTGAATTAAACTTCTGTATCCTTTCTTTTCCAAACTCAACCAAACCAAACAATAATTTAAGAAACATTATGAAACATCAGATTTCAATGTAAAAATGGAAAGAAGAAAGATGAAATAGTATGCAAGAACATGGGTCAATGTTGCTAATTCATGAATATATTTTTTTCTTAATCAGTATATTTACATTTACATTAAATCATTTAGCAGACACTTAAATGAGGAGAACAATAGAAGCAAATAAACTAACTATAGGACAACAATATTCACGTTCTGTAACCCTTCTCAGTTTAGTCTAACACAGTACACAATAGATATGAAATAGAAAAAAATGTATTAAAAAGCACTACAAGGAAAGCAACAAACAGAAAAACAGATAGTTTTTATACAAATTTAATAGGTCCTCTTTGCCATGTAAAACTTTTTCTAGATTAAATCTTTATTATGTTTTTGTGAATTACTTTCTGCTAAATGTTACTTGGAAATGCTGAGAAGAAGAGGTTGTGAATACATTCAACTTCTGCCATTCACCCCTACGATTCGGGTCAAAGGTCAGAGGTGAGTGACAGGACAAGAGGGCCATGCCAGGGCTATGTTTATTTAACTCTTCAACCAATGATGATGTCACCACATTAATGACAGGATAGTACTTTAGTGAAAATAAATAAATAAATTATATATAAACTCTTCAACTCTTCAACCAATGATGATGTCACCACATTAATGACAGAATAGTACTTTAGTGAAAATAAATAAATTATATATATATATATATATATATATATATATATATATATATATATATATATATATATATATATATATATATAGCAAAATGTATTTGAAATACATGTATTTTATGTTAAGTACACTAAAAATACATTGATGTATTTTTGTACTTTCATGGTACTTTTCAACTTAAATAATTGATTTAGTTCAGATAACTTATTATTTTTGAGTTCCTGATGATTAAATCAATCTCCATTTTATTAACTCACTTTTTCCAGTTCAATCAACTTAAAATTGTAAGGCAACCAGGTTACTTAATTTGTTTGAGTTAAACCAACAGTATTTTTTACAGTGTATTGCAACTTCACTAGGTAGACTTTAAATATCTTGCAATGAAAGACTGATATTATACAGTGATCATGCTATCCTTACTAATAGTGATATTAAAACATATTTTAGGCTATTAAGAACTGTGCATTGTGCAATATAGAATACCTCCAAAATTAACTTTAATTAATATGTATATCAGTAGGTCTCATGTCGGTAAATATGTTGATGAATTTGTAGTATACTTAGTATGAAATAAATGCATTTTACATACATTTTGGTATAGTTTTTTTTTTTTCTTTCACTAGGGTAGATAGACATACAGTCATAGATTATCTATTTTTCTTTGCCTGACCTATAACATTTTAATTCCATTGCATTCTTATTCTTTAAAGAGCATTCTGATTCACACAGCATTTAGCCTAATAACAGCTTTGTGGCATCTAAATACCATGAACACACTGTACTGAGAATGGCAACATTAAAAATGAACAATTTCAGTTTGTCTCTAGGGCATAGGTGCAGTGCAAACAGAAGTAATGCTGTTTTGAAGGCAAATTAAAATGAATTAGTATATAAATGAAAACATGGTGCAGGCGTCAGCAACTCCCAACCATCTCAGACAGATATTATTGTGTTACATGTGGTAAAAGATTCACCCTCAGTGTCTTTTAAATGCATTTTATAGTGGCCTTTTTTCATTCATCTGTGTTGGTGGGCTTTAACGTCTGCTTATTTGTGATGAATACTTCAGCGTATGTGTGCATCTGTATTGTAGCAACTAACTGCTTTTGCACTGTAGATAATTCTTCCCCCCGGTATGTTTGTTTCATAGACGTGCAGGCCCACGTGGGAATGCGAGCGGGTTAGGAGGGAGTGAGTGTGCGCTCACTGAGACCTTATTACCTTTTCCTGCGTGGAGTGTGTTGTGTCTCGAGTGATTGGTGATCACATTTGTAATGGCACACTGCTGCACAACGCCATTATGCCCTTTGTCATCTTACTGAGTCACTGACAGCCAACCGGCTCTTGGAGACAAGAGGTATAAATGACAAACACATACACACAACCATGTATGTGAGATGATTCTGAGACTACAGGTGTGCGTTTAATGCTTTTAAGTATGCATTAAACTCTCTAACTCCTAGTCCCCTAATATGTGTGGCATATTGATTTCCTGTTGTGCAAAGAACCGTTCAAGCCCCATTTAAGATTTCTATCCCGTACGTAGCCGGGAGCACACCAAGGCCCCGTAAATTAGGGAAATCGCACATTCATCACACGCATTATTTTAAGATACTTTGGGAACGTGACAGCTCGAAGATCAATGGTGGTGCATTACAAAACGCTACGACGCCTCCTGTTCTTTCTCTCCATTACTCTTTGGGGTAATGTTGGGGTCATTGGACACGCCTATGATTTAAAGGAGGGTTTCTTGTGCTAATATCCAGTTTTTCCATGTGTGTATATTGTTAGCGCACGGAGCGTGTGATTGAGAGAATTTATAAGGTGCTCTAAATTAGCATTTGTAATGGGAGTGCTTGCAAGGTGAGATTGCAGATGGTGAGTGAATTACAGTGCATGTAAATTACACAGGTTAAGAGAGACAGCTCGCCTCAAAGGCATCCACAGACAAAGTGAAGACTTGGGTCAGCTCAGCAGTGAATCAATCAGGCCCGATTGTGGAAGAGCGGATGGACGTTGCCTGCGTCATTGTAATTTGCTATGGCCAGTCCAAGGCCTACTGAAAACTGTCTGCGCATGTTGGTTTGCGATAGTGCGAACACACATTTTCACCGCGCCATGCGTAATCCGCAATTTCGTTTATCTGAAAAGTCCAGCAATACATAAAGTCCCACAGTAGCTCAATAGCATTACAACACACCATTCATTTGTGTTGGAGAGGGCTGGTTCGAAGAGTTTCACTGAGCTTTAGACACTCTGGTCTTTTGTAGTGGCGGAACGGAGATAAAGCCTCCAATGTGTGGTTCGCTCTCGCACACGTAAACCTCTCATTCTGAGCAGATTATGTACACAGACCAATTACGCTCCTCACATCCTGGGAAATATACTCATTGTTGAGGTATTTAGGCACAAAGCAATTATGGGGGACGTTTTCTACACAAACATACCTTTGGCTCTGCATGTCTGTTTACAATTTGTTTACTCCCCGTCGTGAACTGGGTCAAATTCAAAGCGCAACACAATCTCGAGACTGATACACCATACGTAGTGTCCTGTACGCCGGATATCGTTAAAGCTTGAGTAACTTTAAAAAGACGCCATTGGTATCAGGGTGGAGTGGGATATTGTTTATTTGACTGTGTGGGAGTTTGTAGGCATTTCTTGATAGTTAAATGTCTCCATGTATAGTTGTTTTCAACCCTAGTAACCCCAAGTTTGGTGGCTCACCAGGCTGGGAGAGAGGAGAGAAAATTGCTTTCAATTTCACACACGTTTCTCTTTGCGTCTAATGAGTACCTTAAATATGGCGTCAGCTTGTGAAGGCTGGCATTTTCACACACAGCAGCACCTTGTCACCACACATGATGTCCCCTCTACCTGGCTCCTGGCGTCTTTGAGTATGCGCGTGCGCACGTTGAATGCTCTCTGACAGATCTGACGAGGAACATATTCAGTAACCAAACAGAGTAAACCATTTTTGAGAAAGTGTCCCACCATTATGAGATATTTCTTATATATGCCCCTACCTTCACTGATCTGTTAAGAAAGGTTCTTTGACACACATACACAAACACCAACGCAGGAATCAGCACATACAGTATGTCATTTCCATTTCCTTTCAGTGCAGAATTTTGTAATCAAACTCTAAATGCGATTCTGTTGTCATCCTGGATGAGGCCCAAACAAAATTGTCCCTGCAAAATGGGAACCTGAGCTAATTACAACAGCGAAAATGGTGAAAAAGAGACAGTTAATGCCAAAGCAATTATCTGCTACATTCCTTTGTAGATAGGGAATGGCGCATCGTTCTTCACACCGCCTGATGCTTCCCTAGTTAAACCATATTAGGAGACGTTGTGAGCCGATGTGTCACCAGGCAGGGAATTAGATGAGAGGAGTGATGGGATAGATCTGCCAAAAATATATGACACCACTAAAGTCTGTCGCATCAGAGATAAACACTTAATGTTTGTGAGACCAGCAGCAAAGGTCTATGCGCGCGCGCACACACACACGCGGCTGATTTTAAAACGCCCATGCCTGTCAGAGGTCCGGTGGTCTACCCTTACCGCCACACAAACATATTTTCACACACTTGTCGACTGCTATTTAACTGACAGCAGTTCTCTTTAATCTGCTCATTTCTTATCCCCCGGCACCCGACAGACTTGTGAGCCATGACACATCAAGTTATTGCAAAAAACCAAAACAATTTCAATTTAATGCTGCAGTAGAAAAAAGGTTATATGAAGTCATATAATGAGAGCTTCATTGTCAACAACAACAAAAAAGAAACAGCACAGAATGCATAACAGTGCCTGTGCTGTTAACATGCCAATATTTTACACATAAGATTTCCATTCACTGGCAGCTGTCAGTTACTTCAGTAAATTAACTGCCAAAACGTAGCAGAACTGTCAATTGAAGGTAAGGTAACCATGGTTACCTTTCATATCCCCAAAATGATGAAGCTGCAATGTGATTTTATGGAGGAATAATTAGACAGAACAACAAAATAAAAGATACCAATCAAAAAGGCATTCTACAATGTGAAACAACAAACGAGAGTGTTTATAAATAAAAGGTTACATTGTGGAATTCCTCCTTACATTATAAAGTAGCATCTTTTTATACAACCATTTAAGTGAAATGATGGAACAAGTACAGTCTTGTACAAGAAGTTTAACCCTTTGAGCACGAGGTGGAAATAAAATGTGATTTTTCTTCTTCTTCATTTTCATATCTTCTGATTAAATAACATATTTATAAAACTATTGTGCAAAACAATTTCATTAATGTCTTCATATATTGTGCACCAGTAGATAGTCATACTCATCTTAAATTAAAAAATATAAAATGATGCATAATTTAGACAGAAATTAGTTTATGTATTTATGTACACATTTTTACACTGACCTGAATTCATAAAGGCCCCTGATTTGAGCAAACTAAAAAACTGCTATTTTGGATTCACACATATTTATGCACTGCAACCTGTATAAGAGGTGATATATCGGATGATGTAACTTTTAATGGGTAAACAAAATACCCTCTGAATTTTCCCACTCAAATAGATATCAACTTGATTTCCAATCTCTAATTTATCTCTTTATATATATATATATATATTTACTTTTGGAGGGGGATTGTAAATATGAGAAGTATTTAGGCGTACTCAGAGGGTTAAATTTTTTCTGCTGACACCAGCATACTTCAGGTCACGTAAAAAAAAAGTAGAAAAAAGAAAAAGAAAATAATAAAGCAGAAGAGAGAAGTAAAGAGAGAGAGAAGAAAAGCCCAGATTTAGTTATCAAATATTGAACTAAACCATTTCATTAATGCATGCAGCTTACTGCATCTCAAGGATGCCAAAAAGAAAATAAAAATAAAATCAATTTACACAACTTTCAAATACATACAACTTCATTTTAAGTCTTTTTTATTTACCTTCATATTTTACCAGTGACCTCTCCACTCAGCACTGCACAGTTAGAAAATTATCAATTGTCATAATTTTCTCTGTTTTCCTTTGTGAACTAAAAATGCAGAAAATGAATGTCTCTAGGGCCAAATGAGTGTTCCCCAGAGGAAAACTCCAAATGATGTGCCAAAACTAAACAGCAGTTTTTTGGCATCTATGTGCAGTTAGTTCTTCGTTAATTACTTGCAGTTCTTTCTTTTTCCTTAAGAAATGTTAGTCAGAAGGCTTGAAAAAAAAAGGACAGGAGATAAAGAGATGAGAGACAGAGTTTTTGTCCTTGGCCATCGCTAAGGTTTCTCAAGTTCACTAACATACATAAGATGGTCCTCAGGGGATTTACCATGGGTCTTACTCAGATGGAGCTTGACAGCATGCTTGCTGGCAAAAGTCCGGTTACACAGTTTACACTGATATGAGGTGCCATTTGCCTCCTCGTCTGGGGAAGGGGAGGGGGAAAGAGAATGAGGACTGGGGTTGGGGATCGAATGGGCCAAAGAATGCACTTGGGCTGAAAGCAGTTTCTCAGAGAGTCCCTTGGTGTGGCGAGAGATCTGGCTAATAAGATGCTCTCCAGACAACTTAGCCAGGTCCCTGAGCCGGAAGCCCAGATGTGATTCAAGATGGCTGACATAGGTAGAGGGGGAACGGATTTGTGATGCACAGTCACTGCAGAAGAAAACAGGGTGGCCAGAGTCTAGATTTTTCAAGAACTTTGTGCCACCTGTCCGCCTCAGCTGGTATTTGACGTTGGCCAGCCAGTGACTGATGGTGGTCATTGAGAGCCCAGTAAAGCGAGAGATATGCATTCGCTCCTGTGGACTGAGGTCCGACATAATGTACTTGCCATCGCCTGTTTGCCGCAAACTGGAGGCAAACTGTGCCTGAAGGATAAGTAGATGCTGAGGATTCCAGTTGGATTGCCGGCCCTTCCGTTTTTGAGCGGGAGAGATTTCCTCTGCTTCCTCTGGAGTCGATCCATCTATATCCGAGCGCTCTGAAAGACTCGTTGGTGTTGAGGATTTAGAAGCATGGCTCTCTGTTAAGTTGCGCAGCATATCAGAGATGTCGGAAAGGGCATTTTCTCGCAGAGGTGAGTTGGACATGAAGGAAACCACAGCAGATGAGGCTTTGGCCATGGTGATGGTTGATGATGGTGAAATTGAGGTGGGAGTGGAGGTGGAGGAGGACAGGGCAGCAGATCCCAAAGAGTTGGTCTTATCGCTCTTGCCTTTGGTCAGATCAATAGGCTGGTCATTGTTGATGTGGTAGAAATAGCGGTCTAAATGCTCATTGTTCTTTTTGGTCTGAGATGGAGTTGATGCAGCAACAGCTGCCTTCTCTGCCAGGCTGTTGCTCATCTTGAAGAGCATGCTCATGGGATCAAGAGATGGCAGGGCAGGTTTGGCAGCTTTGCCGAGGTGAACATTCATGACAGACTGAAGCGCACTTAAAGGGTTGACAAATGGCTGCTCTGGAGGATGGTCAGTTATTATAGCAGTGCTGCTGCATAAGGTCAGACACAGAGGTTTTGACAGCATGGTCAGTGCCATTCTCCAGAGACTCTTTTGTGAGGGCATCACCATTTGAATCTTTGTGAGTATTTCCACCCCATTAGTCTCAGGGGTTTTGGCTCCTCTCCTTTCCTTGGGGGACTCCCCTCTGGCAGATTCGCCTGCATCGCTACTGCAAGGAGAAGGTGTGGTTCGTCTAAGTGGGGAGGCCCTGGCTCCAGGATCCCTCATTTTCTCCTCTACTTTGGCCACTTTTTCTGTGACTTTTTTGACTAGCTCCTCCATGGCATGGAAGTTGTTTTTGGGCAAAGGGGATGTTTGGCAACTAGGAGGAGAAATAAGAGGTTGGCTTTTGGTAGGAGACAGAATCTCTTCTCCAGAAAACATATACTTCAGGGGAGAACTTTTCCCTGAGTTGCGCAGGGACAGTTTCATAATGTTTGGAAGCTGGTAGGCAGCGTGAATACTGGGGTAGCCTCCCCAGCTGGGTGTGCCATTCTGTGCTTTGTTGATAGCAGATGTTACTGTATTCTCAAGAGACTTCAATATGTCAAACCCCCCCTTAGGGCTTTCTTCAAGATCTTCCTCAGTCAAATATGGATATTTGGATGAAACTTCAAACTTCTCGTCGGTTTCGCTTTCTGTTGCCTTCTTGTCTTTGCTATTATTTGTCTCCTTGGTACACTCCACTTCCTTCTCCTCTTTTTTAATCTCCATGGGTGTGATGGCAGGGGAGATACAAGGGGGAGGAGGTGCAGGTGGTGGTGGAGAAAATGCAGTGGCAGCCAGTGGCACTGACTGTACCTTTTCTTCATTGGTAGGTATTGTGTTAGGAGTCGTTATGGACATCGACTCCATGATAGGTTTGCCTTTCTTGATGGCAGAGTTAGTGACCTTGATGAAGTGTCCTGTGACCATCATATGGGCCGTCAGCTCCTGTAGTGTGTCATGCGAGCTACCACACTCCATGCATTTCAGGATCTGGGATTTCCGTGACTCAAACTGCCACGCATAACTAGCACCGTTCTGGTGTCCATACCGATTGTTGGGTGTGATGTAAGGATTGGGGGTCTTTTGCAGAAGGTCATTGGTGTCAGATAAAGAAGGCTTGGGGGTGCCGCCATTGGAATCTGGTGAGCTGGGGAGTTCTAGCTCAATAGGGGCTCTTTTACGAGCTGAGGAGATAATCTTGGCTGCCACAGGAGTTACAGGTTCCTTAAGAGGCACTTTCTGGTAGTGTTTCGTCTTGATCATGTGAACACTAAGGTCCTGCAGTGACTCAAAGGAATGTCCACAGTACATGCACTTAAGAACTTTCTGGGCATCCTCTTTTCCTTCCATCTCCAGGAGGGAACGCTTGCGAGGCTTTGACCAGCGCTTGGTACCTTCACTGTCTGTCTCATGGTTGTCATCCCGGTAGTGGCCCGTCTCATTCATGTGCACCGTGAGAGTCGAACCAGAGTATCATAGGCGGCACTGCAGTCTTTGCACCGGAATTTGCTTGCACCAGTGAAGATGGAGCCATACAGTTTGGTGCTCTGCCGATAAAGCTGCACAGTACTGAAAAGGTTTGGCTCAGAGGCTGGGTGCACCAGTCTACTCTGGTTCTGTGAAACATTCTGCAAAGTCTTTGCAATGGCTGTCTGGTGCCAGTCGTAACCACCACTACCACAGCTACTGCTGCTGCTACTACTGCTGCTGCTACTACTGTGGCTACGTGGGGGCTTTTCTGCTGGTTGCTGAGACACATTCAAGTTCAGCGATGACCAGTAAGAGTTGGTCAGGAAACTAGTGTAGATAGCTTTCATCTGCTCCAGGCTGTCTGTCCCTAATTGCGTCACCTCCTCACTGATTGGTGTGGCTGTTGTCGTCATCATCATTGATGAAGTTGAAGAAAGAGAGGTGAGAGGCTCCTTGGCTGAGATATCTTCTTCGTTCTTCACTGAGGCACTCTCAAAGTCTGACATGCGGTCACTGGATTCACTCAGGTGTGACTCGCTGTCCATCTCATGGCTGGAGAAATCGGCCGGTGGAGAGTCATGAAAGCCTGGCCTGTCTTTAAGGAGCAAGTCTTTGTCCTGGCACACATACTTCATGGCAGGTTCCTCCTCCAATGCTGAATCCTCTCCCTCAACATCCTCATCGAGTAAGGCACCCTCCTTTAGCTCTTCTGGCACATATGCTACAGGTAAAAAAGAAAAAGAAAAAAGAAAATATGTTATCACTTTGTCCAAATGAAGATTGAACACACTGCATTGTATGGTGGATAGACAGCTGATGAAATGTCAAGCATCAGTGTGTTTTCGCCAGTAGTGAAAAATAATCGCTCAGAATTTTTTATATTATAAAGTGTTGCAGTAATTCTTTTTCTGCTTTCCAATTGCATTACATTGCCACATGGAATGAAGTTATGTTTCTCTTTTTACTTTCTGAAAAGAAAGTGCAGCAAAAATAAAGAGACGTTAAAAGAACGGAAAAAAATGACTCTTCAAACCGAAGTTGCCATCTTATTCTTCTCAAGGGGCAACAGCTTGAAATTAAAACTAAATTTGAAATTAATGAAGCACATTCTGGAGGTGGCATTCGTTTCTAAAGTAATAAATTACTTGTATCAACCTCAGAGACAGCAGTTCCTGTCTGTCAATTAATATGTCTTACGCTTCTTCAGCAGCACCTAATGCATTCTCAAACAGACACACACACACACACACACACACACCATTTAAATTAAGAAAGCATTCTCACTCATTACACAGCAAATGGTTGCCTGCTTGTAAATAAAAAAAAATATATATATTGTATGTATGTACAATGTTTCCTACATAAAAAATCCCTGTACCAAACACATTTGTGTCACTTACTAAGATTATAAAGTTGAAAGTTATTATATACAGTTTAGCTTAGAGAAAGCAAATGCTCAAGAAAAACATGGTCACGTTTTGTGCACGCCAGCCTGAAAGATAATATATAAATATACTTTTTCATTTCAGAGCAAGTGATGCAGAATGAAAGGCAGAAAAAGAGAAAGAGACAGAGAGAAATGCAATGCATTGAAATAATTCCATGCATTCCTAACTGTGTCAGTTTATCACGCTTTTGACCAGGTATGTAAACAACGGAGAAAGAGGACACTCTATTGGACACACTGGTTTTCTGTGAACACATTCAATCATGTCTAAATACCACAAAAGTCAAACTAGTCATGCTAAAACTTCAACACACAGCATTTAGATTTAATTCTAAATACAATGTAAAATTGTATACAAGGGACATTCATGGGTTTCTTCAACAAAGACTGCATATAATTAGAATCATTAGAATTTATGAATCATCCCCTTAAAAACATTATATTTTTTAATTTAGGTTAGTAAAGAGATTTAATTTAATCTTAACAAGACAACACTGCTGCGATGCTTGTGTATGATGGTTGTGTAACAACCACAAAAAAGTAAAAAGAATGCCATAAACATGAGGACAGAAATTTTGTAGCCCTTGGCA
Organism: Hybognathus amarus; assembly: GCA_030378365.1. Taxonomy (NCBI): domain Eukaryota; kingdom Metazoa; phylum Chordata; class Actinopteri; order Cypriniformes; family Leuciscidae; genus Hybognathus; species Hybognathus amarus. The sequence continues at coordinate 424,149 of JAQIUQ010000065.1, read as the reverse complement.
GAATGATGTCAAGGGACTGGCACAAACCCTTTTTTAGTTTGTAGTTGTAATGTGCATATCTGGCTTCAGGCATTCTGTGCTGTTGCAATAACCCTTAACACGACTGAATTGTTTTTTTTTTTGTAAGGTAGTCATATTATTACTTATAATTAATCATTTTTAATTAAAAGAAAAATCTAAACTGATAAATTCCAAAATTATGTAATAGGATTTAGGCCACAGATATCAAATGGTCAGCTATTTCATTTCTGAATATTACTAATTCTCTCTCTCTCTCTCTCTCTCTCTCTCTCTCTCTCTCTCTCTCTCTCTCTCTCGTGTGTGCATATATGTGTACGCACACACACACAAGGAACGTATAAGGGGACAATATTAAGAAACTAAACAAGTAGTTTCAACAGAACTTTATTCCAAGTAGGCAGAAGAACAAAGGAAAAGCGCATTCAATAGTGATTTTTTTACAGCATTATTATTAGGATCCATCTTCTCACACACATCACAGTCAGTCTGTGAAATCAAATCACCCCCTACACAAATCACAACCAACTGTGATCGTGCAGCACACACAAACTCACATGCACACGCTTACACACAGCCATCTGTTCTGAATCAGCCAAAACGACAGCTGTTTAAGAGAACAATGCCTTCGTTCAGGAAGCAGGAGAAGCTGAGCTTTACATCAAGGCCAAATAGCAAGGTAAAACCCCAGTCCCTTCAAATACATACACTTTAAACCTCCTCTCAATGATTACAACACACACAGGCACATATGCATGCATGCATGCACACATGCACACACAGAAAGATGGAGATTTTAGCATGGAATTTTTAGCTGCCACAAAACCACTATATGTAAAATGTAAGGTCAACCTTGAACATAATTACACAAAATGATTAGCTGGTAATTAAAGTTAAAAAGGAGGGTGAGTGTGCCAATGGAGGAGGGAGGGAGGGAGAGAGAGTTTGCTCATCACTTCAAGTACAAGCAAACCTGTCTCACTGTAACCTTGACCTGAACTTGACTATATGTAGAGCACAAAGTGAGTTTTGCCAGTTAGTAGGTGTACACCCTGCAGCAAACTTGAGAAGTGTGTACATTTATCTGTTTTTATTTATTTTTTATTTTTTTCAAAATTCATTATTCCGACACCAAACACAGAATTAGCACTGCTTAGACATCACGACAAGCAGCCGTAAGCTCCCAAGGTAACATGAGAGGGATGGAGAAAGAGATGGAGTAGAAAGCAGAGGCAGGCAGTGAACGAGAGAGACCCAACAATCTGCAACACACATCCCGAGTGTTGGTGCATGTCCTGGCTGTATTCCAGGTTCCTAAGCCCCCAGTGTACCTATAAGTCTGTGTGATCTGGCTGGGAGCAATATTGAGATTTCATCCCTGGACCTTGAGAAGCCAGTGCTGTGGTCCAGGTCTACCCACACCACACAGGTGCTGTTTTAATTAGAAAACAGGATGCTTGGATCCAAGAGTGGTAAGGTGGGGGTAAAATGAGAATGACCTCCCAATGATTTGGCATCAGATTGGAAAAAGAGCTTGATCTAATTTACACTCAGACATCCAGGGAGATGACCAGCAGAGAATGCTGTTTTCTAAGGGAGTGGAGAGTGTAACCTTGCAAATTTAAAGGGACGTCTGGGTCTGGACTATTAGAGCACATACTGTCTTGAAAAAAAAAAAAAAAATCAGAGTAAGTGGAAAACCTTAATACATATAACAGTGATAAAATGAATCTGCAAGCCTTTTTCTCAAATGAAAAAGATTAAATATTAACTATGTAAATATGACTCTTTTTCACAACCATGTGTGACTATATTGTGTGATTTCATTTTCAAGAACTAATGAGCACTTTTTAATTAAAATAAAAATGTCTACTGTCAACCAAAAGTAAAAGTCAAATGTATTGAATGTGACAAAATCTCTTTACTCTGTCCACTAGGATCTAGGAACTAATGTGGTTTTTCTAGACACACCACTAATGTACGAGTTAAATATTTTAGAAAAAGTCAGTAATCAGTAACATTATAAAATATTTAAAACTTTTTGTCCTATTTCAATATATTTTGCATTTAATTTTGAGCAGCCATTACTCAAGTCTTAAGTTGTGCTGTTTAATATTTGTGGAAACTTTTTTACAAGTAAAACAATGCATGCAAAATGCAAAGAGTGTTTACAGTTACTGCTGACTAATATAATGCATCCTTGTTGAATGAAAGTATGAAATAAAAAAAAAATAATTTTTTTTTTTTTTTGCCTTTGGTGCACCCTGTACATAATAATGTAGATCTATGTATGCATGTGGACCAAGTTAACACCCTCATGGTGCTTCCATTTGTTCTTGTTTGGAATCGAACCTCATTATACAGACATAAGTTGAAGTCGGCAGCTCGGTCCAATACTTCTGGGTGTGGAATGAGCTGGAGAGAGTGAAAGAGTAAGTAGTTGGTAATTAAAGCTGCTATATATAGCCCCTAAAGCCCACATTTATAATGGGAGGTATCTCTCTCTAATATGCCACTATCTGCAATGTGATATCATTCAGGAGGAAAATGGTTTGTAGCCTTAAGCAGACAGGCTGTCTGTGTGCGGCTGGAGAATATGAGAATAGCACCAATCCACTTCTCTTCTCCTCTTTCCTCTCGTCCTCCGCCCTCGCTCCTTTCCTCACCTCCCTCCATCTCTCCACGGCTATCCTGACCCGCGTTAATGAAGTTAATTGAATCTGAGATCAATAATGCTTAATTATTGCAATTTGACATGCACAGACAAATTGGTGGGGAGGCCAGACGTGTATGCATGCATGTGTATGCTAGTGTGTGTGTGTGTCCAGCACCGGGGTGGGCGGAGGGCACGGCTGGATAGCAGAGGAAGAGAGAGAAGGATGGACGAAGCAGACAGGCGTGCAGTCGATTCCAGAGACGCCCCATCGACCAGGCCTACTGACTGATGGAGGCCCTGCTCCAAGGCTAGCTGGAGAAAGAGAGCTCACCAGAGACCACTTTCACCAGCCTGGCCTGCCCTGCCCACAAACAGGACATTGAGATGGATTGGGTGGACAGAGGAGCGTAACACAAGAAAGAAAATGGCAGACACAGATAAGAGGGTTCTACCTATGGAATCACCGGTGTTTTGTTTGTAGAACGCGTGGCTGTTACTAAGTGATGGTTACCATGGCTATAACTGTAACAAGTTTTGTTTCCCTGCATTGTCAGATGAATCAAAGGTATTTTAATTTATGAAAACATTAAATGAATATTCTGGATTATTTACAACTTAAATGTTTATGGACGACATCTGTGACTTTAATTGCAATGTTGATAGCTGCATATTTTAAATGTTTATTCGTGATGCTGCACACTTGCCTGCTAGGCTTATACTGCCAGTGCATTGAAGTAAACACGTTTTGCGTTTATTGAAATTATTGACTGACAGCAAACCACAGATGCAGTACACGGACATTAAACTATGAAGAATATTCCCAAAATATTCGCTTTAAAGTAAATGTGAATTGTCATTTGCAGCCAATTTTACGTCCACATTTCCAAGTGAAACAGGACATTGAATTTGGGAAAAAAATAGAGTAGGATTTTAGCTAGAAAAACTGATTGGATAGTAAAAACATAATATTACAAACTATAATGCAGACAGACTGAATGATAGTTTGTTAAATATGAATGATAACAGCAAAAATATAAATTTGTTTAAAACAAGCTTTTTTTTTTAAATAAAATGTACCATGAATCATTCCCAATTAGACCATGAACATGCATATTAAGAAATTAAATTAAGTTCATTTTGATTATTTCATGCTCAATTTAAGAAAGAATCATAGCTACTGTGATATCAAAAACCTTGAAAAAACAATGAATCACAGGCACTTAACACCTTTAAAAAACTCTTATCTTTTGTTACAATAATGTGGAAATATGAGGTGGTGGAAGAGTGTAAAAAAGAGCGAGAGAAAGAGCAAGCTGGTGTGGATTAAAGAAAATGAAACAGGGCTGGAGGTGCATCGGCGCTGGCAGAACTGAGAGAGAGACTGGTAAACACAGACGCTAGCACGGCTAATCGCCCGCTCATGCCACTCAGCGGGGAGAGCCCCTGACAGTGTGTGTATGTGTGTGTATGTTTACACACCCCCGCTCTCCCCTGCATGTGCACAGCAACCGGTAACCACGCTGGAGAACAGAACTTCCCCCTGCTGCCATAGCACCTCCACTGGAGTTAACACTCCTACACGGCATCAAGATTCGACAGCCTCGAACACACACGTGAGCGCTCAGTCATACAAATGATCCTGTGTGCAACACAATATCGTACAAACAAAAAGTTGATTTATATTCAGAAACTGGCTCGGTGCTGATGCAGGTGTTTAGAAACCCCTGGCCTAAACCTCCGATGAGCGCGTTTTAGCAATGATTATTACAATAACTGCTCAACTGAAATATGCTTTATTCATTGACTTCAGTGATGTGTTGACAAAATCGCTCTGGAGCCGCAACCTCTCGAGACTCCTCCAATAAAAAGCTTACATGTGCTTTTTGGATCTATCTTCTTTAGAAATTTGAACTGAGAGGTTAAAACAGCACAGCATGGACATTCTCAGGAGTCAAGAACACGCTCCACCTCTTCCAAAATGCTATTAGTTACTAATGAACACTAACGTCCACCCTGAATGTCTCCTACGATTCTGGCTAATGCTTCTTCTGAAGGTTTGGCTGAAATTGCTCCTTTAAGAAGGCTCACATCATCAAATAATCATTTCCATGTGACATAAGAGACTACTATTTCTAAGCAAGATGTACTGCATCGAAATACAGAAAATAATTTCCACTCTTAAAAATCCCTGTGCCTTTATGAAAGCAAACTTAGAATTACTAATCAAGCTTTATCATCTCCATATAGGGCTAGCTATAGATCTAAAAGTATGTGGGTTGAAGGTTTACTGATATATTTCAGTCTTAAATCATATTTATTATATGAGTGAACTAATACCTAAATACCTACTTTTTATCCAGTCACATTGAATTAAATGTAAATATATATATATATATATATACATATATATATATATATATATATATATATATATATATATATATATATATACATACATACATATAATTTGCTTATTCTAGATGTTACTACATGAATGTTACTACATTTTTTTAGGTAAAAATAGTTTTATAGTTTGGGGTCGGTAATATTTTGTAATGTTTTTAAAAGAAGTTTCTTATGCTCACCAAGACTAATTTAAAAAATAATATTATGAAATATTGCTAACACTTTACAATAACGTTCATTAATTAGCATTAGTTAACTACCTTAAGTTAATAATGAACTGCACTTCTTCAGCATTTATTAATCTATAGTTAATATTATAGTTAATTGAACATGAACAATGAACAGCTATATTTTTTATTTACTAACATTAAAAACGATTAATAAATACTGTAACATGTAATGCTCACTGTTAGTTCATGTTAGCTAATACATAAAGTAATGTTAACTAATGAACATTTTTGTAAAGTGTTACCGAAATATTATTATCTAAAATAACTTTTATTTTATTTAAAAAGTCATTTATTCCTGTGATGCAAAACTGAATTTTCAGCATCATTACTCTAGTCTTCAGTGTTACACGATCCTTCAGAAATCATTCTAATATTCTGATTTGGTGCTCAAAAAACATTTCCTATAATTATCAAAGTTGAAAACATTTGTGTTGCTTAATATTTTTGTGAAAAACTTGGTAACGCTTCCTTTTACAGTCCAGTTACTCATGTAAATACTATGTACTTATTTTAGTAACTACAATTACTGGGTAATAACTAGTACTAACCCTGAACCTACCCCTAAACCTAACCCTGTTCCATGTACTTACTTTATATTAGTCAGTACTTTCTTAGGTAAGTACACTGTAAGTACCCTGTAAGTACTATACTGTAAAAGGAAGCGTACCAAAAACTTGATGTGTAACACCACGTCTACGCCAGACGTGAGTGGTGCGAAGCAACGACAAAGGACGACAGAATCCATTATAATCAGTGATGTTGTCTACACTGGATGTGACATAAGGCAAATCCCCTTTGTCACGTGCACAGAGTAGATAACCTTTAGCTGTTGCAGAGCAGACGTGAGCGACAATGGTTGCGTCCGTGTGAGACAAGGTGTAACTAACTCCATCAGGTCTGTGATCTAAATTTTAGGATGTCACACTAGAAATCAGTGGTTACTAAGGCTGTTCTCTGAGGGATGAGTAAACGTTCTTGAGGACAGACAGAAATCTGTGACAGCATTTGCACATTTGTCCATATCATATATACATATTATTTACTGATTTTATTTATTTATTTATTTATTTTTTGGACTGGTTAAATATATGGTAAACATGGGCCCAGATATGAACTCTAGTTAGTTAATAATCAGTCAAATGTGTGTGTGGCTCCTCTGTTGTCTGAAGGAGCTCTCAAACAGACACCACAAACAATTATAAAGCAGGAGGAAGATGATCTCCAGCAAATGATCCACCCGCCTTCCTTTGTTATTCAGATGGGCTCCACTTGGAGAAGTCACATTCCTAAAGCACGGGGCAACCGGAGGTCAGACACATCTACACAAACACTAGGAACTCCCAAGAGGCCGAAAGAGAGCAGGGAGAGAGGGAGGGGCGATTGTCTTTGAATGAGTTTACATGTTTACTGAGAATCTCTCAGTTTTTGTCGGTGACTTGTGTTGTTCCTCTTCCTCTTTCTGTAATCCCTCCCATAATGTGTCTTCCCTCCCTCTCTCTCTCTCTCCACTCAGAATCACAGCAGTGTGTCAGTCTCCCATTAGAGAGGGTTGCTGGGTAATGGGAGAAAACAGATCTGCCCTGCTGTGATCCCCAGGGCCTCACTCGGCACGACTACCACACACACACACACACTCTCACAAAACACATATTAACACCACAATATAAACATGGTTATGTGTCTGCAGGAAGAAGGGAAAAAAAAACATGCACAGAAAACAAAAACGACAACAAAAATATTTTTTAAAAATCGACCAGGCTATGGGTCTCTGCAGACTCATTCTCATGAAGTAGCGTGTGTATGACACGCCAATTCGTATTTCTATTTTTGGCGTGCTGTCAACACACATAATCGGTTTTCAGTGTGTTTATGAACGCCGTTGACTTAACGTTATTACTGTATATATAAATATATGACCTACCTCAACCCCGTCCCTAAACCTACCCATCACTGGGGTAAATGGCATTTATGACTTTTCCCTTACCATCCTCAGGAAAGAAAAATATCGCTCCCCAGATGTAGATCTACATTTTGCTCCGTTTCGCTCGCACATTCGGCGGCGTGTACAGACGCGGAATCACTCGGACGTTAATGGCGTAGACATACACGCGGATAGCTCAAAACGCGTATAGATAACACGCCACATTGACTCTGAAAGTGGCGTGTATGTCTGCAAAAGTCATTATGTCATGTTGGTCTCTGAATGACTGGCTTATCAGTCTAAAAGGATAGTTCATTTAAAAATAAATGTCATGATTTACATTCATTCTTCTGTGGAACACAACAGAACATATTTAAATAAATGTCTCAATGCTATTTGTATGGTCTATACAAAAGAAGTCAGTGGTAACCAAAAAAGCAGTTTAAGATTCTTCAAATATGTCTTCTGTTATCTTCTGCAGAAGAACGGAAGTGATACGCATGTGTCAGAAATCTCCACTCAAACCACTACTCCCGCAAGACCTGTGTTAGGGGTAGGAGTTAAGCCTCTAGCGCCGTTGTATTACATCATCTGTCAACCAGCTCTGGGCTAAATAGATTTTTTTAAAATAAATACATTACATTATATTGACCTTATTTCTCCAAAATGTAAAAACTAAAAGTCAATTTCTGGCCATTTCTGTTATAATGCGCTACTCCACACATGATTATAACTTATTTTTACAATCAGCGCAATGCATGATGGTATGTAGGGCTTGGGTTAGTGACCATCGGTTGTACACTACTTTTCAAAATGCATTCTAGGATACATTGAGTGGACTATATAGGGTATAATAATTATCACTATACATTCGGACAGTGCTAAAATGGCGAGCTCACTATAAAGTCCACTATTGGTTGATTTTGGACACAGCAAGTCATAAAATAGAAACACCACTTTCGGACACTCCTCGATCATCTCTCGGCGCCGTTGATTACATCATCTGTCAACCAGCTCTGGGCTAAATAGATTTTTTTAATAAATACATTACATTATATTGACCTTATTTCTCCAAAGTGTAAAAACTAAAAGGTACATTGAGTGGACTATCAGGGTATAAAATCATCACTATACATTATACAACAGACACTACAAAATGGCAGAGCTCACTATATAGTCGACTATATAGTGAGTAAGTGGTGAATTGCGGACACAGCAAGATTTGGAACATGAGTGTGAGTAAAAGATGACATCATTTTTGGATGGAACTAGCCAAAAATGATAAACATACTGTTGCATTTGAAATAGTTAGACTACTTTTAATTAAACATGCAATGACGGGACGCTCAGCACAAAACGGTCTGTCTGAATGTGTAACTGTAGCAGTGCTGCTTGAATGTGTCATATTCCTAGCATGCTAATTAAAGCACCGATGCTAAAACATCAAAATAAATATATCCAAATGCCTAACAAAAAAAATAAATAAATAAATCTCAAGCTCACTTATGGACAAGTCATCCAACAAGCTAGAACTGTGACCCATCCCTCCCTCAAACACACAAAGACGCAAAATAGACAAAATCTCTGATTTGAAACAAAAAAAGTCACTGTGTCTCTCCCACGTACACAAGTCCTGAACTTGGCAGATGCGTTCAGGGAGCAAAATAATAGGCATTTTCCAACCCATAATGCAGAGTGTTAGCCAGTGGCAGTCCACTGATTTAGGTACTACGACGAGACGTCAATCTGAAGGCCTTAGAAGAGAGAGAGCGAGAAGGAGGGGGATGTAGATGCACAGAGTGGGCCTGCAAAGCGAAGATGAGCGAGATAGAGAGAGCGAGATGCTCCTAATGGGAGACATGCAGTCATCTAGTCGCTGACTCCCTCCATTCAGCGTGTCACTGGGTATCCATTACCTGCCACTCTCCTCTGATCTCTTTGGACAGCTCTGATCAAAAGATGTCATTTGACCTACTCGCCCGCTCGTGCCGGCCTGCCGTGGTCACGTGGCCCGCGAGACGCGAGGCTGCCTCGACCGTAAATAAAACGACATCATCGCTTCAGCGTCCCGTCATGTTCCCGGGCCGATTATGATAATAGTGGATCTGTCAGCACGTAAACGGACAGGGCAGCCGCGGCGCTAGTGCGCAGGATATAGCCTCTCTGCCTCCACCGCCTCAGTTCCTGCTTCGCTCTTTATTGGGGTCGACTTTTCCCCCTCTCTCCCCTGCTCCACTGAGTTGGATGGCACCTGAGAAGCAAGCCCCGCTTGTTGAGGATGTCAGGGTTAATCTGTTTGCATCGAGCTGGGCCGCGGAGAGCAAACAGAAAGAGATTTGCCTTATTCTGATTTGGAGGGAGACAGGGCAGAGGGTGTAGATGAGCTGGGAGGGGACTGATTGCCTATGATATTGCTCGTGCCGCGCTCGAGAGGTCCTGCTCGGGCTGCGGGCAAACATGGAAACAGACCCACGTAATCTAAACAAAACCAGACGTAGAAACAACACGCCGGCGCACGAGCACATCATCGAAGATGAAAAAAATTACACACAATACCGCAAGAGGAGACAGACACAAAACGCTTGGGCTCGGTGGAGGCAGGATTGTAAAAGACAGACGGACGTGCAGGGTTTTAGAGGCGAGAAAAACGGCACACAATAAAGCGAGAAAACAACACTGCTCGGAGGCAATTTAAACTGCAAAACACAAACCATTAAGTTTGTGCATTATCTTTTAATTTAATCTGGAATGATTTATAATCCATCACGCAAGGCTTCAACCATATCCAATTATTCTCTGTGCCTTGATTGACAACAAAGGTGATTTATTAAGCTAATAAAAAGTGATGTGCACCCAGCCCCCCTCCTCCCCTCGACACTCCCCACCCCCCTGTGAAAATAGCCAGTAGAGAGACATTCTGCTTAACATGGGTGTCAGCGGTCACTGCCGCCCTTGGCCAAGGGGCTGGGGTCACGTTTTGTCGCTCCTGGAGGTGTAGTTAGAAAGTAGATCTGAGATCAGGACATTGTAATAAGCTTGGTTTTTCTAATGACTTTCATTTTATCTATATTTCAAGGTGTAGTACCCTATCGATGCATGACAGGAAATTAACAGTCGCCTGATTCTTGTGAAGTACTATTAACATACTATTTGTTTATCTCAAAAGACCAGAACTGACATGAATGCATATTCAGAGGGAGAGAGAGAGATGCTCTCTGGGTTTTGGCAAAGAGAAATGACATTCTGTCTTGGATTACGTTCATTTTGTATATGTATGTGTCATCTTGTCGCAGCTGCTAAGGGCTAATGTTGTGCTTTGGATATTATTTCTGATTATTAATGAAAAGCAGAGGACAAGAACGCCGTTTTTCTTTGGTACGCTCATAAATAATATTAAAACTGTGCCAACAACAGGGCCGGCCACCTAATGAGCCTTTAACCCTGTGAGTCAGCATATGCCTTGTTTTTAATTTTAGACCTATAGAGCTACGAGGTCACATTCACACAGCTGTGTGTGGAAGTAGAGCAAAGAACCCGTACAACACACTTAACCTCTTTTCACTGAAAATAAAAGATGTGGCTTTAGGGTACGGGAGAGTTTGTGTGCAGATTCCTTCAACTGTACAGTATATCGTCACGTGAACTGTCGATCGCACGTGTGTGTGTGCGTGCACGTGTTCTGAATGGCTCATAAACCACAGGAGGACACATTAATGTCCACAATGTTCAGCCTGCCCTGGTAAACACACAACCCCTCAACTAATGATGCAATAAGAGAACAAGCCATCACAGCCCCTCCGCAAGAGAGACACACATACACACACCCGCTGCAGCCGACAACAGATTTAAGATCTTAATATCACATACCTTAATAAGGGTGGGGAAATATGTTGGTGGTCTACCAAAGAAGTATTTACTTTCTTTTCCACAAAATTCTCAGAAATCTCTGGGAATAGCCAAGAGACGACAACAACAGAAACACAAGTTCTGAATGGACGACAGTCACTGAATGGACGACTACTAATTTTGTAAACGGCATATTTTCCTTAGCATGTGTGAAAGTGAAGTTTGAAACTAGCTTCTTTTGTCCAGATAAGCAGACACGGCTCTGGCAGTACATTCTCTCAGCTCATAAAACTGGGGCCCAGGGCAGAGGACCCTGTTCACTCTCTTTACAGGCTTCCTCTGTTAACAGAGAGAACGGCTCTAGCTATAACTGTCCCAGCACCAGCCGCGGACCTTTGCTTTGTGACGTTTAAAAATGTTGCCAGGCTACACTAGGTCACTGTGATGCTATAGAGCCCATTATTCAATATATATATATATATATATATATATATATATATATATATATATATATTAGACTGTCAGTTAAACGCGTTATTAACGGCGTTAACGCAAACCCATTTTAACGGCGTTAATTTTTTTATCGCGCGATTAACGGTCTTTTTGTCCTAGCAAACTTTGTAGTTTTTCACATACTTTTGCAACAGGACGCGGCATGCGTCCTGATCCATTTCAGCGTCTCGCGCTCGTCATCCACTCAAAGCCGGCTCGCAAGCCCGAACGAGTGTGTGCGGCGTGCCTGATGTTTTGTTTCCGGGTCGAAGAAGCAACGAAACGTCCTCGCGCGGCGCAAGCAATTGAAATGAATGGGTTTCAGAGCGCAGCGCGAGGACGTTTTGTGCCGCACACACTCGTTTCAGCTTGCGAGCCGGCCAAATAGTAACGTTATGTTTTGAGTGGATGACGAGGCGCGAGACGCCGAAATGGATGCCAATGAGATTCTGAATGTAAAGTTTACTTTTAAAAAGTTGCCAAATTGTCCCATTGACAAGACCAAAGCGATCTGTTTTGTCATTATGAACTGAGCTATCATCATCGCAGCACGTCCAGCCTGAAACACCACTTGATGATGGCCAAGCAAACACACACACACAAACACAGATGATGCAAATTCTCCACCCCCTCGTCAATATCAGGACCTCGTCAGTATTTCTTTCACCCTTTTATTGATGGACAGTGTTGCATTGTGTGAGAGATTATTTAGGCTATGTTAGAGTGAAATTGAACACTATTCCAATGTTGTTTTCAATAATAATAATTAAAAAAAACATTTGCACTAAACAAGCCAATCCACTTTTCCATGTTGATAAGAATGTAACAAAAAGAAATCAAAAGACATTAAGAATAGATAAAAATGTGCGATTAATCACGAGTTAACTATGACATTAATGCGATTAATCGCGATTAAATATTTTAATCGCTTGACAGCACTAATATATATATATGCATACACACACACACACACACATTTCCATTTCCATTCCACGACTTACAACTTCTATATATGTCAGAGGTCGCACGTCTCTCTGGAGCAACTAGGGGTTACGTGTCTTGCTCAGGGACACATTGGTGTCTCACAGTGGATTCGAACCCGGGTCTCTCACACCAAAGTCATGCATCTTATCCACTGCGTCATTACCGTCCCCACTATATGTGTATATATAAATATACACATACAGAACAAGAGAAAAATCTATATTATATACGTAGAAGAAAGTTGTCTGGAAACTCGCTTGTGTGCTACGTGCCGAAGTTAAATACAATAGGATGTAAACAGGATGTGCAATTAAGACACCACCAATCCAGACAGTTGGGCTGCTACATAACACACACACAGAAATATACATGCAAAACAAAAAATACAGAACTACAGAAGTAATTTTAAACAGTGATATCTAAATAATCAAAATAAACAAGCAGGTTCTATAAGTCTCATCCGGTTCTGTATAATTATGTATGTTTTTCCTTAAAGCAGAAAATCATTGCATGCTTTTAAAGGGCAATAAAAATAGTTTTAAAGCCATTGCACTATGTCTGCATTTAAATCAGCTGATTGTTGCTCTTCATTAATAAATAATTATTATGGAATTGCTCTCTCTGGATATCACTTTTAAAATCAAAAAGAAAATAAATCTGTACAACTGTATTACATAATAAAAGTGGATTTCACTGAATAAAATATAAGGATCATTTGTAATATTAATTTATATGTTTTTTTATAAACTACAGTTAAAAAAACAGTCACTATCACTAAAAACAACATTATAATATTTTTTATTAAGTTTAAAAAAATACAATAAACTCAGGGATCTGTTTTAGTGATAAGAAACCAAAGTGCTGCATATCAATCATTTTGCAGAACTCTTCGATGAGGTTTGTTTCCCTCTGTGTCAGATTGCGTCCTGCATATTTTTAGCTTAATTTGATATTTCAAAACCTGAGCTCTTATTTGGAACAAAACTTTGATTATTATGTTTGTCGTTCTATGATTTATTGCACGACTGAAATTAAAATGCAACTCTAGATCTTTTAAAATGGCATTCACTCTAAAAGGGCATTCATTTACTTTGATATTGCATTACAGACAAGTTATTCCTAAAATCACAGTGAATGATGGATAGCTAGTACTCTATAACCATCAACACCTCTTAGTGGGGGCCGCGCTCTGATTGGTCGAGTGCCGCAGGGCCCTCTCCTCCCCTCCCCGTTGAGTCCTAGGGGCCGCAGGGCCACTGATCTGGACTGGGAACTGATAGAGTATCCATTTCAAAGGCCTGGCCTATTCCACAGGCTCTAAGGGGGGGGGGGATGAAATATAGCAGGAAGAGGGACGCCACATTTAAATTATCTCATTATCACACAACGACAAACGAACACAAATGAAACAGGCCAAAGAGTGATCATAGCAAAACGCAGAGACCTTCTCTACGTGTGAGTGTGTGTGAGAAAGTGCGTCAGAACCTCAAAGAACTAAAGGCTCGTATTTAGATGTTTAGATGTACAAGCTCCTTTAAACTGCCATTTAAACACACACACACGCACACACAACAACCCTCAGGGCTTATGCTTGGGAAGATCATTAACCTCTCCATACCCAATTAAAGTGAGAGTCTGTGTGAGCGAGTGTGTGTAAGAGTAAACGTTTGCTTCCATATGTGTATGTGAAATATTGGATCTTCTCCTCAGTGTGATTAATTTACAAAACATTCACATCACAACACACAGTGAATAAAATGTGCGCGCACACACACACACACACACACAAAAGCTAATCAGTGTGTCTGTTGTGAATGCAGTAAGGATGAGGAAGAGTTACCACCTAGCATTGTGTTTGCAGGATGGGAACTCCACAGGGGAGCACAGAAAACCGAGCCACGGCCATGAACCTCACAATAACACCACAATACAATCAATACGACACACACACTCTGCACAACTCACGGGTACAAAAAAATAAAAATAAATAAATAAAAACACGGTTCTTGCAATAACCTGCAGCTCAGACGCTGCTGCACACTACAAATGGCTACGAAGAATCAGTGTTGCCTTATGAAATACAATAATAAATTCAGTGAATGCTGCAAATGTATGGCCGTGGTCTCCAGAAATGAACTGAGGTACTAGTAACTAGTAACAGTAACACACACACAAAACACCTCCCTCGCCTACCGAGAGGATGAGGGAACTTAAATGTCACAGATGTTCTGAAAACACCTGCGACTTATTCAAAAAAACTAACAAAAAACTTGAGAATTGAGACTGCTCTGCTCATCTGCTCAAATCCAATATTAAGGATTAAGAGGACTTTTATTCATTTTAGGTTAGCATAATGTATATGACTGCAAAGGGAGGACAGGAAGTGCAGGATCAGGATATGACGCATGCTGGAATCGAACTGGAGTTGCTAGCATATGTCACTGCATGTGTGCTAACTGCTTGCCCTTTGATGTTTGGATTAATTGCGTTTATTTATTACTATCATTTCAAATGTAGTTTTGCCGTAATAATCCAATGGTCGGGATCACATAATGTATCATTATCACAATAACTTTCCAAATATGTCACAGCCTTTCACTCCAGTGGAATAAAAAAACCTGCAAGACAAAGACAGACAGCATGAACACACCCTTCTTCCTGAACAAATCTTTGTGTGAGTATGTGTGTGTATCAGGGAAGATAAAAAAAGACTCTAAAGTTTGCCAATTTTTGCTTGATACCATCTTCTCCCTAGTCTCGTGGTTTTTTCCACTACCACTTCTACTCTCTCCTTCTTGCAGCACCTCCAAACAATAAATAAAGAATGTGTGTATGTGTGTGTGAGCGCAGTGCTCTGTTGATAATCCTCCAGAGCTGCAGCTTATCTGCATTGTAGAGAGGTGCGAGGCAGACAGTCCCTATCGCAGGTATTAATGTAGCGCAGTTCCCTGTGTCACGATGGAGAGATAAGCAAACACACAGCAGTCCCAAACACTCCACACACACACACAAAACATAGCCAGAGGTATAACAGATTGTTTCCCCTAACCTACAATAGAAACACAACTAACAGAGGAATGGTGAAAAATTGAGAGCAGCTTTAATATTGAATCCAATATAAAACACACATAATAACAATATTAGTGCACATATACATATATATATATATATATATATATATGTGTGTGTGTGTGTGTGTGTGTGTGTGTGTGTGTGTGTGTGTGTGTGTATATATATATATATATATATATATAGGCATTTTGCAGGAATAATGTGTTAGGATGTTGAAAGAGTGATTTGGGAGTGTGTGTGGACACAATGGGACAGTTGTTTGTTCAGACCTCCTACCCAACTGTTACACTCATGTGCAGCATGTATGCAATTTAATTACACAGCCAAAATTTGATTCAATCAAAGCCTTCGGTTTGCATCCACACACACACACACACACAAATACCTCTTGCTCAGATGTGCATGTGCACTTAACACGTTACGTAAAGATACGCCGTCAAGATGGCCAGCGTCATAACATTTGTGGTTTTACACGCACAGCTGGGAGCGCAGAGACGTACTCTGGCACAAAAACATTCCCCTACTGAATTCCAGGGTTGGGTGACTGGATCGAGCCAGAGGAATTCATAAACAGTGAGGGCCTTATCAGCCGCGAGAGGGACATCCTCTCAAGCGCACAGCAGGAGTGTTGTGGACCGTGTCATCAAAAAGCGCCACAGACAGCCGCAGGAGAGGGGGAGGAGTAAAATGCACTCATTAATTATTAGTTTTATTTTAATTTTTTTAAATGTGAAATGTAAAAAAAAAAGAAATGTATTAATTAACAGTACAAGATAAAAGATGCTTGTAAGAAGATATATCACATGCATAAAAATAAACACATTTAGATAAGTTATAAATACATAATAGATAAAAATTAAAAATCTAGTTTAATCCTACTAATAATGATAAAACAATTTTTCTTAATTTCAAAAAAAACAAACAAAAAGTGTAGCAGAAACATTGTATTCAGAATAATTTATATTCGTTTAAAGCCACTTTTTGAGACTGTCACTTTTCACAGATGCGATGGCAGGCAGGTACTTTGAGGCCATATCATATGACAAAAAAATAAATAAAAAAATACCACAGCAGCCCCGAAATTATTTTTATTTATTTTTTTCAGCGATCCAGTTGTACACAGCTAACCATGCCAGGGCCATTTTAGCATTTGGTTTCAGGGGCATTTGTTTTTAACATTAACGGGCCCCTGTCAAATTAGGTCTCTGTATTGAGAGCAGACAAAATTTGCATCAGCAATCAGTCGTGAGAGTTGTAATGTTTGACTTCAGTGCGTAACTAGCAGCTATAGGGACTGACCCAGGACCAGGTCAATATATAACCTCACAGTGACTCAATAAATCACTTAAACCCATGTTTGACACAAGTGCAACAGCGAAGAGAGATTACGCTGATAAGCCATTTAACTACACATTTACTGAAGCCAGTGACTGAACTTACGATTGATTATGTACCGAGAGCAGAGCAGGGATGCTAGGAAAACATTTCAAACATTCAGAAGTGCCCTAACATAGACTAGCACACAAATTACAAAAAAAGTCTCAAAAAAAATCTTTTATCATCAAATGAGTGACATAGTAACTCTGAATAGTATATTCACCACGATATTGTTATTTATACAAGAAATCCAAGTGGGGAAAATGGTTTATTTCAATAGCCATGGGTAAATGCCTATTTTAGGATCATTTGGTGTAATTCAATACTTTAACACGTTAAAGGTGCTTCATCTAATTGGACTATTTTCTCTATTTATTTTTATTATTCATAACAAATAAATTATAAGTCTCGCATAAGTGCTAAACAAAAGTCACCAATTACTCAAACTCAGAAAAACATCAATTACACACTGTTGCAACACTGCTCTGCAACTATGGACAACTAGTCTTAACCCTGTTTTGTGTCAAATGTTCACAGCTCTTCTTCGTTTACATTTTTTCGAGCATGTCCAGCTCTGTATTTTTCTCATTATGTTTTGTGTCACTCTCATGTAAATAACGCAAATGCCCACCAAGTGTCCACATATACACACACCGCAGTATAAACAGTACAGCCAAATATATAACAGTTGACACCTTTTCATAATATCAAAGAAAATGCTCATCACTATTCAGCCAACAGAGTAATAGTTTCATGTCAAACATATCAAACACTAATCATATATATATAGCCTGAACAACACCTTTTTTAGCAACCATCCTGTGAAAAAAACAACTCTGAACGCTCTTACAGACACGGAGTTAAGAGCCTTTGACATTTCCATCTCTATAATTTTATCAGAAAGGTATGTTGAGGATGTGTGAGAGTAGTCGTGTATTATCTGAGGCATATTTGTGGACGGGCCGGCGCAGTAAAGCTATTTTCTCTCCATTTACACAAAGGGCAAACCATGTCAGTGTGACGTCCATGAGTGCGTTATGCAGTGTTTTGACTGGACTACTTGAGTCTGCACCTGTGTGAGAGAGACTAGAGTGACTCTTTTATCTGATAATGACTAACCAAACACTACTTACAACATACATCACGGCACTCCCTCGTGTTTCAACTAGCTTGTGGGAAAAGCACCATTTTAATATTTTAAACACCTCTATTCGCTATTCTGAGCCAAAATAATGAAAGGATATGCAGGACATCAATTGCTGTGTGAATTCTGATATTTACAAGAAACTTTGATATTAACGTCTCCAATCGAGAACACTTTGGCTTGGGAGGTGATCACATTGTTCCGACTCTTATCGGTGTACGTAGAGTGAAATGATGGAGAAAGAGAGAGAGAGACAGACAGAGACAAAAAGACAGGCCCATGGGAGAGCTGCTGCTAGAGGCAACATGACCTCACATTACCTCAGGAGACATGTAGGTGCAGGAGACACTGCTGTCTAACCAAGTGAACAGAGACACAGGCACAAACACTTCCCACACACCATGTTACTGCAAATTATTACATGACTTCACAGAAATACTTGATTTTGATCTGTTGCAGGCATTCTGCAATCAGATATTTTCGGATAATTACAGCTAAACTATGATTGACTGTCTGACAATTTATTATCCTATTTACAGCACACAAACAGCAAATATTTACACACAATGTTTTGCCTGCTATCAAACCCAAATAAATGATGTGAATATAAGGCAAAAAAGGTCAAAGGCATAAAAGACTGATAAAGAAGGAGAATAAAATGGTTAGAAATCTCAGTCTAAAACACATTTGCCAATATATATATATATATATATATATATATATATATATATATATATATATATAGTAGTATATATATTATGTTTAATTGTTTAATTAAAAAAAGCTTTCTATTTACATCTTGTTTTTACAAGCGTTGAGCATTAGCTGTGTTTACATGGACCCTTATAATCGGATTGAAGGCTCAAATCGGACTAAAAAACCTTCATGTAAACACCTTAATCAATCCGATTGAGCTTGATCCGACTAGAATTTCGATCGGGTTGAAAGAGGTGGTTTACTTCTTTCGTAATCCGATTCGCTAGAACATGTAAACAATCGGATTGAAAACCGAAACTTAAAGGACTGCGCATGTGCAATGACGTTGAACAAGCGTAAAGACGTATGACGCACGGAACGAGCTGTTCTTCCTGTTGAAGTGTTGAAGTTGAGTGTTCCGTTATTAAAAAATCTCGGTAACGCTTCCTTTTACAGTACAGTACTTATAGTGTACTTACAGTGTACTTACCTAGAAAGTACTGGCTAATATAAGGTAAGTACATGGAACAGGGGTAAGTTCAGGGTTAGTAATAGTTATTACCCAGTAATTGTAGTTACTAAAATAAGTACATAGTATTTACATGGGTAACTGGACTGTAAAAGGAAGCGTTACCAAAATCTCATTTCACTCAGTGTCTCTGAAGTGAAGCAGGACAACGTCAATGTCCCACCAGTGCTTGTTTTAGATTCTCGTCCACACATGACTTTTGGCCGTGGGGTTTTACTGCGTGATAAATACAATCAGCACGGCAAAAACGGTTCATGCTTCATCGTCTTCAAATCATGACCAGAGATGGATAAATATTAAGTGTGTTGTTTAAAACATATACAGAACCAATAGGGGAGAATAGTTATGTGCTAACAGTGGCATATTTTTTTTGCAGTGTGCGCTTATCAAAAAATCATTCCGATTTGAATCTTGTGATGCGCACATCAACCCGATCACTTTATTTATCATTCATGTAAACACCTTGATTCGGATTCATCAATCGTATTTGATTTCATTCCGATTGTGTCCATGTAAACGTAGCTACTTTAGGCGATTACGATCATCTGTATTGAGCATCTGAACGAAATGGCCTATCAGAGGTGCTAGTCAGAATTTGCTTAACACTGGGGAAAATGCATGAGGTGCATGCTTGCAAATCCTTTCATTATAACCAACAAAGTGTAAACACAATGTAAATAAAAGATTCATAGTACAATTAAGAGCTTTTTTAAAAATTATTATTATTACAGGAGTTTTCGAGAAGGTGTGGAACACGTTGTAGATATTGACTGATTATAAAGGGAGGGCTGTTCTCTTGATTTCTGTAACCCATTCACAATCTTTTAAAAGTATGTACACTGCAAAAGTTTCTAGATTGACAACTGTGTATAAAATGCTGAGACTGAATCCGAAAACTGTTTTAATTGACAGTGATGGTAACACAACGGACGAGACAAAAGGGCACAAAATGTTTTAAACTACTTGATTCAGCAGTTTTTGGTCTGGTACCGAAATTGGTATCGACTACTGAAAATTTGGGTACTGTGTCAGCGCTAATGTGAATGTTTTATTTGTTCATATTTGTGTTATAGTAGGCTATAGAATTGATTACCTTATTTTAAAAGAAAACACACACATACACATACACACAGATAAAATGTAAGCTAAAACCCATTTGCCAAAATTAAATTAAAATGTTAATTTACGGTGTAACTTGTAAAAAAAACAAACAAAAAAAACATCTCTTAACAACTTGAATACATGCAAGCATCCACATCGTATTCATTATTTTTACATTTTTTTGAATAAATAACATTTGGGTTTTGACCCAAAACGTATGTGTGGTCACTCATAATTCTGGACTGTAGGGCTGTCTGTCTTTCGCTGTATCTGAATAACATCAGTGACTATGAGTGTGTGCACACGCATTTCAACAGAGACATCTTAAGCTAGAGTTAAAGAAGGCACACCGTGTAGGCCTGAGGCTTTGTGGGAGAGTCGCAGCACATACACACACACACACACACACAGAGACACACACTGAGGCACACGGGAGAGCGAACGACATGGATTTGAAGAGGAACACTTTTAAGTAGCACGTTTGTAGCATTTGCTCGTATCAGAGCGAGGTACTCAACCCTTTCATGTGGTTCCTCTCTCCCTCTCTCTCTCTCTCTCCCCCTCACTCACTCTCATCTCCTCCGCCAGCCCTTTTATTATTTCTCTCCCTCTCTTTCTCCTCCAATCTTTTTAATTAATTACAACCTGGTCTCAGTGACGGAGAGAGTAAGCTTTATCTCCCTCTTGCCCCACTCTCTTACCGTGTTCGAGAGTAAGACTGAGTTAAAGAGAGAGAGAGAGGACATGCCACACGCCAGTGCTTTCCCTACTGCTCCACTCTCTTCCTTACCCTCTGTTCTTCCCTCTTCACTCTCTCGCAACCCTGAGCAAGTGCTAGCAAGGGTCATATCTTTTTAATTATCTTTCTTGCCTTTGATTAATTATTCCGTCTGACAATAGCGTGTTTCTAATGCTTTTCACCTGCCCGTCTTTATTGACAGTGCCTCTGTCTGAGTCAAAGCAAACAGCTGCTGCCATGATTGCCTAGCAACCAGGAGGTGATGGATGAGACCCAGAGATGGATGGCCACAATAAATCATGTCTCCTGCTATAAAACTAGAAAAGAGAGAGAGAGAGAGGGAGAGCGAGGGAGGGAGAGAAGGGTACTAGGAAGGGGAAGAAATAGAGCATACAAAAACAAAACAACCTATTCTCTCCATCCTGTTCTTGCCTTCCCTCACGCCTTCCCTATGTTTTTTGCATACTCTCTCTCTGGAATGGGTCTGAAACTCTCTTAACAGTTTGACCTGAGCTTTCAACCTCCCTAAGAAGGGTGCAGCTCAAAAGTGTGGTTTGCAGGGGCAGATGAAGCCCATAGGACTTTATAGAAGCAGACTGCTGAAACCCAAACGCTCGAGGAGTTCGTCATAGGGTGGGGCCTGTCATGAGTTGGGACACGTTCTAGGTGCTGGAAAATTCGCGAACAATGAATCGAAGTACACCCACCACGTCCGACGAGCCTGCAAAGCAAAATAATTCATCAAACCCATTTCAATGCGGCCGGGAGCATGATGCATCTCACGTCGAACAGTCGCATAGCCCCCTACCGCAACAATGGACAAATATATCAAGCATTGTTGAGCACTCAACTGCCACTGCCAGAGACGACAGGAATCTGACCAGCCCGTGAACTGCAGGCACACAGCGAGAGCGCACCGTTAAGTCGAGATTATCAGATGCTTATAGATACTGTGAAAATATGATTCGGACAGATCTCCTCTTACAGTCACAAAAGGGACGGAGGAAAACATGACAGAAATGTTTTCATTAACGTGGGCCGGGCACGGAGGATCACTGTGCGATTAGAGCGCTCAGATATGTGTTTCTTTTCTGCTTTCGTTAAAGGTCGGCTTCATTTCCTGCTAATGAAGCCCAGCTGTTCCCGCTCTTTTCGCGTCCATGACGACAATGGTCACCTCGTTCCTGAGGGCTGTCGACAAAACTTTACGACCTCAGATGAAAAACGTGTCAGCGGTGGGGGAGGAAAACAAAAACGGAAAAAGAAGTCAGGGTAACCTAGGTTACAGGGCCACAGTGTTGACAAATAAAACACTTTGAGCTTTGTTTTCAGCAGAAAAAAAACAGGCTAGTGAGTGGGTGAATGAGTGAGCAAAGGAGTGCGGCTCCTCTGGTATCTGGTAACGAACAGTGCAAGAGCTCGGCCCATCCATCAGAGGAAGCCCACGTCCTGCTCCGAGCTCTCTCTTGTCTCTCTCTCTCTCTGAGCCCTGCTCAGGTTACAGCTTTACACGGCCAGTCTAAATAATATTCAAAATGATGAATGACATGGCCAGCCTCGTATCCATCATCAGTTTCTTTTTTTAAGGAGCATCCATCTTCAGTAATGCTCCTTTGAATCATGGGGAAAGCGAAAGAGTCTCCAATTCACTCATGCAGGCCCCTGGAGAGGCAGAAGGAGGGACAGGAGGAGGGAAAGAGGGAGGGATTTGGGTTCTGACTGATACCTGACAGCCAGACGTGCGCACCGACACAGCCTTCCCCGAGTCGGACACATGTAGGCTCACTTATAAAACCCAAGACTTCCTGCGACCTCAATAAATACAAACCTTTCTAAGTGTGTCATTACAAAAAGAACCTTCACAAACAAAAACTGAGGAACAATTTGAGTGGCACTGTTAGTGGCCGTGTCTCCCCTCATCCGCCATCCCCTCCCCTGGCTGTGCAGACCCCTCGGTGGCGTGGAGGCAGTGGCAATTCTCCGAGGGGGGACAGCCCCTAACACTGGGCTCCTTGGCAAGGGCCCGTTTGATAAATGACACATGTCATTCTGTCAGGAGAGAAGGGTGGGTCCATGATGTATGACCGTGCTGAGGAGCTGGGGAAATCGACTGTTTGGCATGGAGAGCCTCTCTCTCTGCTCTCTTCCACTCTTTCGGTCCCGCTATCTGGGTTCAGGACGGTATCAAAAAGGTCGAAGAGTTGTATCTGCGTGTGTGTGAGAGCCAGAGAACATGCCGGCTGTTCTTTATTTCCCCTGTCTATTGCTCCATCTCACTCTCATACTCTCTTATTTTGTGAAGAAAAAGGAAGAGGAAACAGGCCAATGAAGGAAAGAAAGGGGGGGAATGTCTAGGAGAAAGAAACAGACCTAAAAAAAGAAAACCTGGCTCGGAGTAGTGCGAGAGGGCAAGCGTATCAATCAAAGTCAACTTCGGCAACAACGAGACTACTATTTCAAATAAAAACTACATACGGCAGACAAACGACCTCGGCGCAGGACCGAAACCCGAAACGGCTAGCCGACCGACCAACCCGAAACTCTCTACTCATCCCTTTCTCGTGTCTCCTCAAAGGCAGACTTCAACTCACCCCTCCTTTACTGTAAAAATCGTCTTCTCTTTTTCCTTCCTCTATCTCATGCTATTTTCTTTTTTAACACACTGGCAGTGGGGGCCTGACATCTGCAGAGTGCATTTAAAGAAAAAAATGTGTCAAGGAAGCGTGATCCCCCCCCCCTTCACCTCTCTCTCTCTCTCTCTTTCATTAGCTCACTGGCAGGGTGGCACTTCTCAAGCTCATTACAGCCAGAGGATTTATGGTGCCGAACCCAATGGCGGAGAAAAGGCATCTGTCAATAATTGCAGGGAGCAGCGCACACACATCTCGAGAAGCTTTGAAATCTCATTAGGTATGCAGTTATCAGGCATAAAGATCAAAAACATTACTCAACTCAGACAGAATCCTACCAAGAAACATTAATTAGCAACAGGCCCGCAGTATAAAATAAAACAGACTTCCTCTCTCGCTCTCTCTCTCAGCCTCCCTCCCTCGCTCTGCCCTCACACCTGCCTGCCTCTGCCAAGAACCGGCACGACCCAAGCAGGCGATGCGTACGAACACATTAAATAGCGGGATCACACAGGAAGGAAACGCCGGCATGACATTACGCTAAAGAAAAATGCACATCATCATACGCCAACATTCATATACGTGCACCGAGGTTACGCAGATGCAGACTTGGACAAACACACGCGCACCAGGGACTCCGGCAGACTTAACAACATCCCGAACCCCTGCGCGCCAAATTCCCCTCTTCTTCCTCTGCCCTCATTAAATAAAACACAACATGGAGGGAGGAGGGATAATTCCAAGCATCTGAGACTGATCAGGACATGAGAGAGAAGGAGTTTGGGAGCGTTTGAGGGCCTCCCCTCTCTCTTTCCTCCAGTCTGAGTACTGAGGAGAGAAGGAGGAAGAGGCCTGTCAGGCCGGAGAAGGATGTCAGAGCTCAGGCTGGCCCTGATTACTAGGGCCCCTCTCTCGCTCTCATTCTCTGCTGCTCTGCCTTTCATCACCCGCACCGCCATCAAAAAGCCTGCATGTCACACGCACACACCGTGATAAAAAGCGAGGCAAGACTGATGGCTGTCAGTTTTCAGACTCGGAGTGAAAGAGGAGGAGGGTGCCGAGACAAGCCGAGCGGTGGGGCAAGATCCCTGCCATTTCTGTGGAGGAATCGTACACACACACGTACACACTCACTCACTCAAGAGACACTCTGAAACATACCAACAACCAGCCCCCTGCCAAAATCTTTACTGTAGTCCCTGCCCCCAACTTACTCTCGGCACGTCCCTATCCCTCTTCGACGTGACAGGGATTACTTGCACACGGCCATATTTCATTGGACTACACTGGGACTCGCGCAGTTGCGTGTAGCTGCCAGAATGGACCGGCCTCACAGATATTAACACACAAAGAACTACAGTATCACTCAGAGTGAGAGAGCGAGAGTGGGAAGGCGGGACAACTCAAGCATATGGAAAGAGCGCAGGCCGGATGATTCATTAGTACTGTGATACTCAGTGCCACCTCTGTGCAAGGCTAAGCTAATATCCCTCACAGTACTGGGTAGGGTAAAAATAACTGTCTACCACAGCCAGACACATAGATCCCAGAAAACCCTCTTCATTTCCTGTCTCCTCCCAGATACCGCCCCACCGGAAGAGGTGTGGGCCACGGTAGCAGCAAATCAAGCAACAAAGCCGAGAATCTTGACCAATCGCCAGTGTAAAACAACAAGTAGATTTGGAGGGCGTATTCTGGGTATCACAGCATAATCGGCAAGGTTCAGTGTTCATTGTTGATCGATAAAATAAACAAGAATCAGAAAAATGAGCTAAAGGGAACACTTGCTGTGGTGCGTTCTCTCCGTGGGAACTATTTGTAAAACATGTTAAACTATTACAGTGCATGTAGTTCCAATTCTCTCAATAACAGAGGAAATCATCAACAAACTACAGCACACAACCCACTGAACTGAAACTACTCAAACTTTTCATCATATCCGAGCACACATAAACCTTGAAGGCGAACATAAACAATTTTGAAATGTTTATTTTTCTTGTACTTTTTGACGCGTAAATGGCAGATAAGCTACTCAAAATGTTTTGTTTAAACGTCAGTAACAACGCTTATTTGCAATATGTGTGACTTTCTCAGCTGTAGGTTAAAACAAGAATGGGGCACTTTTTCCATGTTATTCTTTAAACAATAAATAGATTAATTTAATCAAATTGAAGCAAAATAAAATCAGACAATGCATCATAAACCCATAGACGGCAAGCAAATTCAGTGTCAAATTTAACAAACACCAAATGCCTAATAGTAATAGATGCTAATCTGTTTTTGTTAATGTCCACTGAATTACACGCAGGAAGATATTTCTAATGAAACATTTTGCGAGTTTTTAAAGCTTCACATTAATGCATTTAATGCAAGACAAATATAATATATTTTGACAATGTTTTGCATTTTTAAACAGCATGAAAAAATACTTACACAGTTATAACTGATCAAATAATTATAATGAAAATAATTGAAAACAAATAAAATTATCAGTTAGTCTGCGCTTTGCGTTTTGCATGGAAAACCTCCATCAACAACATCACTTTAAATTTGTGAAAAACACATTTGAAAAATAATACTTACATTACATTTTATATGATAATCTTATAATCCAAAACAATGTGTTCTAACAGCAAGCAAACAATTACTGCCGGTTTAAAAAGTAAAATAAGTCTGCATTCAGGTCAATCACTCTTAGCAAAAAATAAAGGAAGGAAAATCATCTGGATCAAAACAATTTTGATTTTAAACTGTTTTTTTCTTTTTTTTTACTTTAATTGGATTTACTGAAAAAAAATATTTCACTTATATTATTTTATTACAGGAAAAACAGCAGTTTATGTTCAGATTATGGTCAAAGTAATAGTGTTTTTTGTCAGTTTTTTTAATCAGTTAATACTTGTGGATCTGTATTTTTTGATTATTTACACTGTCGTAACCACTTTCAAACAGTGACAGCACTTTATATTGTAACCGTTATATCAAAAACATATTTTACACACAGTGTGTAGCATAACTACTTACAAAATCACTGCGCAAGATGAATCATAAAACAATCAGCAGATAAATTGATTCTTAAAATAGTTGTTAGCTTAAGTGTGTGTAAAAGCAAGACGCACACAAACAATGGAATCGCCCTGCATTCTCATCAACCCTGCTGCAGTTACCATTCATCGTCACATCTTCACCAAATAATCTCTGGAAAAGAAAGGGTGAAAAGAAGGGATGAGTGAGAAGAAGAGAGAGAGAGAGACAGTAAGGGGGTAGACAGGGGAAAAATGAGGGAAGGATGCAGCCTTGTGAGCCAATTTAAGAAATAAGTGCTGATGCATCAGCTATTGACTGTGTGAACGCTCCTGATAACGCTCAAGGCGAAACTGTGAGGGAAATGACAGCATCAACCGCCTGCAATAAACTGCAGCCCGCGAGACCAAGGGAGCCCTAATTGACAGCTGTCAAGCTAATGGGAGCCATGACGGAAGATTCAGGAAAAAAAATTCTGTTTATCAACCATCAACCCTGGTGTGGATCCACAGGGAGGAGAACTTCCCCTCCCTTCGTTCTCTCTCTCTATCTTTCTCACTCTGTTTGGCTGTTAGGTTATTCAGCTTTTTTCCCTTAACCCCCATCCCTCTTTCCTTCGTTCTTTCTTTCTCTTCTCTCCGTTCCTGCGCTTTTTCCCGCCTCTTCTGCTCTTAACCCTTCTCATTGTTGCTCACTTCTTGCGGTGAAAAAGGCGGAGGACAGCCATAACTAATCATAGTGTCAGTTGGCTGCCTGGGAGCGCAGGGTTTGGGCCAGAGCAATGTGAAGAGGACGAAGACTCAGGCCCCATAATCCACGCACACACACACACACACAGCTGAAGAAGAGACACCTACACAGGGCCAAATGCAGTTATATTTCCAGCTACTGCGTACATAAAAGCAAAGAAAAATCTGCGACTGTATACAATAAACAAATTTCAGTGAAACAATATATCCAACAGGCATGCTGCTCACTCTCCTGCTGAAATGACAATCAAGCTATAACAAAATGAGTTCATGCGCCTCATTCATAATGCTGTTAGATAAGGAAATTCAATACAGAAATACTCAAATGCCTATTAAAGAGCTGTAGGTGATGTTTAATTAGATCTCCTGTTAGATTTGAAGATTTTATTCTTACGCTCATTACATGCAAAACATCTAGATTAAAATTATATCCGTCTAGACGTGCATTAGTATGCAAACTTTTGATTAATCATTTTCTGAATTAAATAACTGTATATATTAAACAAAAAGAAAAACCCAATCATTTGAGGAGAGGAATGTAATTCTGGACAGTGGTGTACATGACATCATTTTCCTTTTCTTAATAATGCATATGATTATCATGACTAGGTGTTAATAAGGGTAATTAACATAATCAAGTCACCATGATGTTTCATTATAATTTAAGTAATTAAATTGCAGCAGGGGAAGAAAAAAAAGAAACTTGGACCAAAGTGGACGACTCTTCATTGGCAAAAAGAAGTCAAAGGAGATTCAACAATATTCTTTCTGCGATTTTATCTAATCATAACTAACCTATTAGTGTGTTCCATATAAGCATGTGCTAGTGATCAATGTGTGAATGCGACCGTATTTACGAGCCCACCGGTGCGGTGTTCCCCATATGATCTCACGCATGCAATCCTCCACACCCTTGCCGGAACAGGCTTTGAGTTTGATTAATCATTGCTCCCTGTCTGCAATCAATCAAACACACACAAAATCACAGAAATCAGCTCCTTTCCCCAACTGCAATCCATCTCAGCTGCAGCCTCCGTAACATTCGTCACAACCCAAATATTTTTATAAATCATATTAAGCCGCTCTAAACACAATGCTGAGAGTTAACATTTATTCAAACGCAGATGAGATAAACTAACTTTAAACACGATATGAACGCCATCATAACGACCAATGTCAACATCGTTTGTCTTCATACATCAAATCCGCTCGGTTCAAACGCATGTATAGAGATTACATTTCACCAAACTATGTCTGTAGTTTGGACACTTTGGTATTAAGGGCACGTGGATGTTTCCAACAACGTTGTGCTTTAGTTGCTAGCTTTGATTTTAAAAACCGAGACGGACAAAGAGATAGCTGGAGGAAAAAAAGTTTGATGTTCTCTTTTACTCCTCAAAACAATTGATATGTTTGGTCTGGCAAAAGCTTTGAAGCCTGTGAACAAAACCATGGTGTTTACGCTGCATTGCCTGCACCTGAATGGTTGATTTTTTTATTTTTATTTTTTTTGGCAGGGGGTGAAATCACCCTCACTAGACAGAGAGTGCTGTGTCTGACTGTTAAAAAAGAGAGATAGATGAGAACAAATGGGGAGCAGGCACAAAAAATCGAAAGGTGCGTCGCCCACTCCCACCCGATTACCTTCACAACCCGATTTTCGGCGCCTTCTGATTCTGTTTTGTCACCTCGCCACTATTATTGCTCTTAGTCTCTTGACCATTAAAATCGCTCTATTTCAGCCAACATGATTACCCAGGTACCCCGGCCCATTTGTCACCTGCAGCAGCAAATTGAGTTAGTGCACCAACTAAAGGCATGGAGGACTGTGTAATATCAACTTGATTACATCAAACTAGCTGCAAACCTAATTGGGCTGGATGACAGTGTGCGGAGCTTGTCATCTCCAATCATTAGGCCTGTCAGGAATCCATCAGCTTTACAGCTAATTAGGTGAACACTAATGAAGCTGGCAAAACAACTTTTCTTTTTCTACGGCTGAGCGGGCCTTCCAGACTTGGTGGTGGGAGGAGGGAGGAAGGGAGAGACAGAACGAGGGAGCGAGAGAAAGAGACAGAAAATGTGAGGGAGGGCGAAATTTTCTCATGCAAAGCTCAAGGTTGCAGGGGACTGGATTTCCCAAAGTTCCTAATCAAGGCCCATCATCTGCCATCTTTCCTTTGCTCTTTCCATCACAACGGCGCAATCAATTTGTCATCACTCTTTGTATGCCACAGTGCAGTCGTCAACCTTATAACTTGCAGCTGTGAGGGCTGCTGGGAGGGAGGGAGTGAGAAGATGAGGGAGAGACGGAGGGGAGGGGCATTGGTTTGAAGAAAGGAGAGAGGGAGTTAAAAAAGAAAAAAAATATCACAGGAAGTTGCCTCGTCTAAAGAGAGAAAAAAAGGCTCTCAGCCTGCTTTCGTATTTGTCTTCATCCGCTCATCAAAGGCATAAATGCCTGATTTTCTCTCTCTCTGAAATGAGAAGCTTCTCAGTCACCCTTGTTCCCCTCCTCCCTCCTTCCCTCTACCTCTGCGCGTCCATTAGGCAAAAGCATTTTGATAAAGTAAAGCACAAGCCTATCGTATTGGGAGTGGAGAGGAGGGGAGGGGGACAAAATGAGAGCACTCACTCTGCCAACTTCTGATTGACCATTAGAGCTATTGATGAATGTGGCTGTCAAAGGAGAGACAATTAAATCAAATATGAAACAAAGTTGCTTTGACGGGTCAGACTGATGGAGCAAACCATTCTTCCGTCTCCAGATTAGGTTATTAGTTTTGTGTATGTGTGTGTGTGTTTTTGTAGGAGTGTAGGTGAGTGTTTCATGCTCCGGTGATAGTCGTGTGCATGCAAGAGTGTCAGTGTTGATCGTACTAAACTGTTTGAATCTGATTATCAATAGTCTACTTGCTTATATATAGATACCATCTTCACCTGAAAGTTTCAGCAATAAATATTGTGCCGTGTATCACACAGTCACAGCGTGTAATTCATCCATGAATAAACAAAGACTTCTTGTGTCCCCTAAAGTTAGACAAGGATTCAAAAATCACAAGACGTACGTATTCTAGTTTTGAACACAACAAGAATATCAGTCACTGCTTTTAAGTGCAGCTAGGCCTACAAAAGACATTAGCAACAGTTACGCTGACAGATTTCTATTTTTGTTTCTTTGACTACATCATTTTTCCTTGTTGCAAATTTGTCGACCAACAATCAAAATGTCATAAGGTATCCATTTACGTGTTATTTTTAGACAGCTCATTACAAACAAAGCAGATTTAGATGTCGCCTATCATTATTTAAACGGTCTGTTTTCCCGTGTTCCTCATGTTAGTGGTCTTTGAGCCGTGGAAGTAAATGTGGCCTTGTGCCCTGGCCTATGTGGGGGAAAAAAGTAGAAAAGCAGCAATTAAAGATGTTTTAATGGGCGGTTGTCAGAGCAGACGTGACGTCACGGGGTTGTGGCGTTGCCGTGGCGTTGCCATGGCGAGTGATTTATTGATGTTTATCAGGAATGAATAGATCAAAGAGCAGCCGAATGACAGGCAATCAATCAGCCGTCAAATCAAAGATGGGAATTGTCCATTAAAGACTCTTCTTAGACCCCTCGTGTCGGCTACAAATTAATCTTTCCCAGAGACGATAAAAATATAAATAACAAGAAGAATAAAGTTGGCTTTTTGTGATCAAATGTTTTCACATAAAATCCTCCAAAACAACGAAGGCAAGCATCAAAGAGAGTCATGACAGTCAGCTGACACCTAAGCCCTCTTTTCCCTGCTCTTCTTTATAGATCTCTAATTCATGGAGTCAATATCTACGCCTGACGAGGAAAGAGAGCGGTGTGAAACAGAGAACAATCAAAAGACTTGTAGTCGACTCAGCCTCAGCTGCATGGGGCGAGTAGAATAGTCAGTATTCACGAGGATAAAGTTAAATATTGTTTCCTCTGATGAAAGGAAATGTCACTATGTGGCCTAAAAAAACTGCTAGACTAACATGATAAACTTAATAAAAAACGACATAGAAAAAAGAAAGACAAACTTTTTTTTTTTTTTGAATACACATCATACCGTTGGAACACTGTAATTCCAGATCATTCACACACACATTCAGCGTTACTATGAAGATAGCACAAAACAATATATAATAAATAAATAAACGGGGAGGTGAATAGGAGCAAATGAGGAGGAGGAAGAAGAAGAAGAGCCGTACCTGCCGAGCGCCGGGGCGCTTGCTGTTTCCTCCGCGGCATGTTTCTCTTTCAGGGTTTTTTTTTTTTTTTTTTTCAGGAGCCCCTGAGATCCCGAGAGCTGCTCCGCTTCTGCTCTGATACACGGCACCTGGGGCGCTTTCACACGCCTGACATGTATCGGCAGTTTTCAAACCAAAAAATCAGACGGTAAGATCTGAAGAGGATGAAGACGAAGCGGGATTTTCCCCCTTTCCTCTCTCTTTCCCCCGCGCGTCTTTTGGGTTTGACGGAGAGTCGAGCCGTTACAGCGGGGAGAAAAACCGCTCGTGCCTCAGTGCGATTCTCACTCACTCCGCGCTGGAAGCTGCAACAGGCAAGCTTAAAGGAAAACGAAATGATCGCGTCACTCAAAGTCTGCAAACAGAGGCAAACATCAAGCACTGTCATATTAACTCCTTCCATCTCGAATGGGTTAGCTAGCTCATGTCATGTGGGTAGGCATATGTCTCTCTCTCTCTTCTCTCTCTCCCTACCGCAGCCAACCACAATGCACTCTAATAGTAAAAGTAGCAGGTCACAAACACTATAGATATGCAATGATTGACACTAACATAGGAGTGCATCAAATCGACAATCTGACTTCATGTTTTGTTTAAGCGTAAGACGCTTGCAAGGCAGGCTGCAGTCGCCTTTATCAATGATTTAGGAACGTAATAGAGCAAAGCTTTACTTACCCGATTGCTTGAATAAACGTGTTATCCATGAGGAATCCGGTCCGAGTAATCGCAAAAGCAACAACAAAAAAATAATAATCTGCGCGGCTCTCGCCGATGGCTTTCTGTAAAAATCCAAAAGACTCCAAGTGTCCACCGCCTTTCAAACGTCCATCTCTTTTATAATAAACAAACCGGGGAATAGACAAAAAGCTTGAAGGAGGAGATGGACGGACTTGTCGCCCGCGCGCTGCCTCGTTTGCTTATTTTGTCCGCGCGCGCTGGGAATCCGCTCAGAGAATCGATGCGATAGGTGTTTGATTGGGTATTCCTGCTTGTAATAACGCACATCAGAAGGAGGGGATTGACTCGGGCTGCGCCTCAGCTGCTGCTGCTGCTAGAGCATGGATCACTGAGCTATTGCCAAACACTTTCTTGGCCGCTAATAGCACTTTTTAGCCTTCTTTGTGGTGGTAGCAGATATTTAAAAAAACAACAACGGGCGAAGCAGACGCGTCTTCCTCGCGCTCGCGAGACGCCTTTTCTCTTCTGTAGGCTAATGTCACTTTCGAAAATCCCTTATCAAACGCTTTCTTCACAGAATGGACTTTTTAAGACGGTAAGATCAAAATTTTCCAAATATGTCCATTATCAATTAAAAAACAGTGTTATGAAGAGCTGATTTTCTCGTTTCTGTTAGCGTGAACTGTCAAGCGTAAACTCTTTGTAGTGAAGAATCAAAGTTGTCCGTATTGGATGAGAGAGGGAGATGGGAACTGTGTCCTCTGTTTACTAGCTGAGGGTGAGTTGTCAGATATCGCCTCTTCCCTTAAAGTCCTCGTGCTGTCTCTCCTCTCACTCATCTGACCGCAAAGGGAATCGCATCGCAGCCCTCGAAAGGGGGCAGTTGGAGTCGTAGCTTTCACTAAAACTAGAATGTCCAGAATCTCGTGAATGTCCGCGCGCCGAGCTCACGGGGGAGATTGAAAGGGAAGAGCAGTCTTTCACGGATCCGGGATGTTTTTGCCCAATCTCACTCACTCGTGTGTGCATGCCGTTAGATCCGCCCAAGCATCTGTCCGTCTAACCATTGGCGCATCCATCAGTGTCACACGCACATACACAGAGACACACACACGCCGCACGGAGTCGCTTTAACTACGGGAAGCTTCTCTTCTACGACGTATAAAGCAAGATCACACTGTTTTGTGGGCGATGCTTTCCGCTTTTATTGTAAAATAAGTAATGATAAAGATATAATGCTATAGGCTACCTAGGCTAATGGTGCATCGGAACGCTGTACCATGAGGATGCAGCCTATTTTCAAACTTTAGTGGACGAATGTATCTCTCTATTAGCTACTTAGCCTACACCTTATCTTTTGTTATAGCAACTATTAATATTAGCCAACTGACGAGTAATGATAGCGTATAATTGTTTAAAAAAACTAGTTACAAATCTTAAAATCTTAAAGCAATTCACTAACAAGTTGATGCAAAGAAATTCTTTTTTTTTCTTTGTTTTCTTTTAATAGCCGGCTTTTCAATCTCTTTGCCAGTTGGCATGTGAATGTATTTTTTGTGATTTGCCATGTATTACCGCGTAAAGGGTATGGAACCGCTATTCTGGACCGCAGGCTATACTGTTTATTTTTTAGAGCCATATTTCAGCGATGGCCTCAGTGTTCGAACATGTGCAAAACAACTTTAATTATGAACCACAAATTTAATTTCGAAAGTTTGAATGTCTGTAAAACTACAATAACCACAAATAAACTGTGCTAATGTGGACCTGATTTAGTCTCAGGTCTACTATTAATCATCAATTACACAGGTAAAAACTCCATTTAAATGTTCTTTTCAAGCTAGCCTATTAAATTATCTTTATCTAAACTTGAACATTTATACAATTAGTGAACGAGAAAATCGCATCTTTATAGGCTAAAACTATATATAAACTAATTATAAAACTATATTAAAAAACTAACATCCATATAAAAATGTACTGTGTGTGAGAGTGTGTAACAGAGAACAGCTGCATGAGTGCATGAACGTCAGCGCGCAGTTCATTGTAAACGCCCCCTTTTATGTGCAAAATTCCCCAAAATGTTTTATATTAAATAACATCGAGGTATGAAGTTTTACAATGCTATTTTGTCAAAATTCACTGCATTGACTGTCATTATGCTCAGTTGCCCAAAGAGAAGAAAAGGTACGTGATTGTCTTGTGTTTCACTTGATTTTCTGTGGATTCCTCAGTGTGTAAATCCTTCAAGAGTTTGTCCTGGTTTTGTATGTCTTTAACTGTAACCACTGTTTTTAATGTCAAAACGAAAGACATCTGTTTAACGTGAAACAGGCCTTTACACCTTAAACAGTCTTTAATTATGTTCTTGCAACTTATCTATTGTTATTATTAATAGTAGGCTAATAATTCACAGTCTTTCAGAAAATGCAAACTTGTGATTTATTGTTGTTGAGGGAGAAGGGAGTGACATTACAGAGTTTCTAAGACTGTAAACGAACTTAAACATCATTCTTAAAACAAAGATAAACTTCTATACTTTAATGAACCCTTTGCTATTAAATTAATATCCTAATTTCTGGGAATGTTGGTCTCATTTTTCTTTTTGCATATCTGCCACTATGAAAAAGAGAAAGAATATTTGTATCATAAATAATGAGTATAATATTTGTATCATAAATAATGAGTTATTTGGAACCACTTGGAGGCTCGTTTAATTGCCACATGCGCTGAGGACAATATGAACGCTAATATGTTTTATTTGCCGCAATATGCTAATGGCTGTGTTAAAACATCCCTAACAACTGTTGTTAGTTCAGTTTAAAGAAATAACTTTTATTGAATAACATTTCTTGTTGAATATGAAATAATGAATGCTTGTGTAGGCTAATCTGAACAAGAACACACGTGACGATGTGAAAATAAGTCTTATTCTCCAAAAACTCACTAGAACTTTGACATTCAGAAAAATAAAAATCATAATGTGCTAGAACGAAAAAAAAGTCTTTTTTTTTTCTTTGTTGTTCTCTCCACATATTAGTGGAGCTCTAAATAGTTGGAGAAAAATCGTTTTTACCTTTAAACTGAGAGCAAAGTCTGAAATTGCCCCAGTGGATCAGTCATTAAAGTTTGAGCATTACCCCGGGATGACTTTAATCATACACGTATATTTATCCTATACGTTTTAGTCTAAACTAATACTTTATTGGAAAGTTCCAGCCTATTTTAATTACACATATGTCTAAATACCGGAGATTAATGAATTTAATTTGCCCTAACTAATCCAAATTTCAGCCTCAGTTCTTTCATTTCATTATTTCTGGTTTCCAAAAGTGTCCGATGCAAGCACGAAATGAAAGAAGAGAACGTAAACGCTGAGGGAAAGTGCTATTTTGCGCACTATTTTACATGCATGAACTTCTGTTCGTTTGTCTTTCTCCTCATTCGTCTCTGAACATCTTTCTTTTGTTAGATATTTAATTTAATCTGAGCACTCGTAATTTGTGGCGTGCACATAAGTTGATTATTAAAAAAAATAGCCTATATAGGCTAGGCTGTGCGTTTCATTCTTTTAAGCATAGGCTAATTTTGCGAGGTGGGATAATACTTTGGGTGGGGAGGAAAAAAATCCGTCAAGAGCTTAAAACAACTTCAATCAATTCAGCCCCTTTGTAAAGCTAGAATTATTATTATTTAAAAAAAAAATCTTATTGTGCTAAATGCAGAAAAGTTCAACACAATTCCAGACGCTTCATAATCCCTCTTCAGTTTAACACCTGTTTTCCATTTTGTGATTTTTCTCTATGTACACAAGCTGACACGACACAGATCCACAGGAGGGATCGCAATTCATCCAGAATTTCAGTACGATTATATAAAGCAGTGCCAAGCAACAAACGCGACAAACGATGAGTTTTACTCCTGCTCAAATGAATGACTGTAAGGTTTAGTTAGGCTGTTTATGTTGAAATCAGTGAGTTTTTGTTTCGTTCTTTTGACTATACTGAAGCTAACTATTAATTTAACATTAGTTGCCCCATCAGTGAATATCAGTAGGTTGGATGCATTTTATATTGAGGTAGCATGGCAGGATTGAGATGTTTCTACAGTGAGAACTGGTGCATAATGGGGATAATGTTCCCAAAAGATGGCAAAATCCGAAATCCTTGTCCTTGTGGGGGCAGGTTAGTCCCCATGAGAAAAACTGCTTATAAATCACACTAAGTGATGTTTTTCTAAAATGTAAAAATGCAGAAAGTTTTCTGTGATGGTAGGTTTACAGGTAGAATATACAAAATAATACAAACACAAATCATCAAGTCCCCATAAAACATGGAAACCATGTGTGTGTGTGTGCGTGTGTGTTTTAAATTTAAGCGATGCAAAATTACTTAAGGGTAATTTGTCTAGCTTAATAGCATCATTACTTTAATTAATAGTCTTTATTTAATATATATATATATATATATATATATATATATATATATATATATATATATATATATATATATATATATAAAACTACTTATTACTACTATATTACAGCACATTACTACTTTTTAAAGAGTGATCAGCATTAATGAAACCATCGTTGAATATTTATACTATACTGACTAGCATGTTTATTATATGTTTACTAACAGTTGAATGAGATCAATATCGAAGTTAAAGTTAAGGTTTATTGGCCATGTGAGATTGCGCTAACCAGGGATTTGAGTTGCTCCCAACATTAAACACAAAACAATTAACAATGCAATACAATATAAAATACAACATATAGCACTGCATAATATGGTTAGTCCTAGGGCAGCAGCAGGCTCTCATTGTTTCAAGGAACATCTCTTATGAATAAAGGTTAATGTATGATGACACCACCCATGAGACTATGAGACCCAGCTGTGCTAGACCAGGGTCAGATCAGGCTAGACCCACACAGAACATGGTCAGCTTGGTACCCAACTCATTTTTGTGGTTTGAAGAGAGTAAATATATTTATCATCATATCATTGTCCTATGAAAATAATGGCCAGATCCTGGCCAGCTATAAAAAGCATGTGTCGTAATTAGAGCTAGAGATTTCCCGCTTCTGGAGCTCACGCTCTTCTGCACCATCGCATCTTCACGGCACACTTGTTCCTAGTAGTGTGTGTAAAGAGGCATCAGAGAGATCTACTCAAGAGAGGCAAAACTTCAGTAGCAAGCAGCAAATGCCTATTGTATAGCAGATCCCACATTAAACACAGAATATTTTTCTATATTCATCTGTGGCAGTTTTACACTTTTTTTTTGCTCCACACTCTCATTGAAAATGAATTGTAATCTGATTGTAATACAGGTAACGTGCAGTGCAGATCAAAGCCATTTAAAATGTGCAATATAGCCAGACATAAAAACACGGTGTAAAATACAACATACGACATAAATAGTATCATGCCAATTCAAACACTGGCCTAAAAGTGTCTAAAGTCTGATCTCTCCTAAGGCATCATATGACTCTTATATGTATACTGTGTATATAGGTAATTAGAACGCATTTAGAACTGGTTCACCATGCGCCTAGTATGGCTCACAACTGTTGTTGTTCAGCCCTGAAATTTAAAGTGCCCTCAGAGGAAGAAAGGGACTGCTGGCCTCTTCAGAGGGGAACAATATTTCCTCTGCCTCTTACTGCTGATGTGTGTCTCACACTCCGGTATGTCCTTCTTCCTCAGAAGAGGAACCTTACGTGTTGGGGGCTGCTCTTTTGTCTCTCTCTCTCTCTTCTCTCTCTGACTCCTTCTCTCTCTCTCTCTCTGGGTGTGCTAGCTTGCAGGGTTGAGAGGGCAAGTGCTGACCAGCCCTCTTTCTCTGCCTCTTACTAGGTCATGGAGCACCCCCCTCCCCACTCCCATACCTCTTTCTCCGGCACCTTCCCATCCTCTGCCACCAGGGAGAGGGTAATTTAAGCCCTGCTTGATATATCCAATTCATCACTGTCCCACAGACCTGCTTCAAAATTAAAGTCTGATCTACAAAGTTAAAGCAGGTTGAGATAAAAATTGGCATAGGTCAGAGAAGGAGGGAGCAGACAAAACACGTGGCGCTTTTTCATCTCTTTTGATTTATGCTTTCAAAGAGAGCAACAGAAAAATTAAAACATTGCCTAGTTCTATCAGTTGTAGCTTATGTTTTGGTCATTAAAGCCAAATCGGGTTAGATTGGAAGAAGAGGAACATTTGGGAGAAAATGGGTTTCTTCAGCGGTTTGATGTAAGGGTCAACAACAAATATAAAGAAGTATATACAAATATATGATACAGACACAGAAAATAATAATAATAATTGAAAAAATAAAATCAAGTTTAAATAAATAATTGACCCAAAATAATTCACCCAAAAATGTTGTCATCATTTTACCCTCATATCATTCCAAACCTTTATGATGTTCTCTCTTCTATGGAACATAAAATTTAGTGACCAACATTCTTCAAACATTATTATTTTCTATATAAAGGTTAAACAACATGAGGGCGAGTAAATGAAGAATTTATGATTTTTTGATAAAATAATTATAATTTTTTATAATACCGATTTGATGAAAAGTTAAAATATATTATATTTTATTATTGTATATTTTAATTTTCAAGTGTAAAACGTATTTTTAGGTTTCAAATATCATTACATTTTGGGGAGTCACACAAGCACAAATTATGTGATTTTTTTTCTTTTTTTAAATAAAAGACGTGATATTTTAAAATTGACACCTAAAAATATAAAAATGAATTTTCCTGCAGAAATGAAGACATGCTCAACACAGAAATCTATTAAATTTTGTATGTAGGATTGTTCCAAATAAACATAAAATGATACACATGATAAGCGGGCCATTATGGTCTTTTTATTCGTATTTTAATTCACAGCAATTAGACTACATACCAAAGAAAATCAGTTCAAATTACATGGTTTAGCTCAATAGTTTCCTGGTTTGATGTCTGCACCATTATTGACTGTATACAGTTTTTTGATCTTGAAAGCATTTTCCTCAGATTATCATTGCAGAAACAGACAGTGATTGAAGCTCGTGGAAGCTCTCAATTCGAAGCTCTCGCAGGAGATATATGATGGGTGAGTGTGATTATACAATAAATGAGCAGATGTGGGTGAAGAGCTTGATTATGAGTGAATGTTTGACTTTGATGTAGTGGTGAAAGAATGACCAAGTAAAAGAAAACAACTTTCACTTTAATGGGCCCATGGAACTCTGTCTGATTGGACGGAATGACGTAAAGCAGGCATGAGTCAGTCGTGATTGAAGGAACATGAGCATGTGTGTGAGGGACATGGAGTGGTTGGGGTGGAGGTGCTAGTATCAGCTCACAATAAAGACTGATTGTTAGTGCGTGAGAGTGCACATGATGTGCGTGGGAGAGGAAGCGGGTGTTTGTGCACATTTGAGCATGACCATGGATATAAGAACTTTGTGTGTGTGTGTGTGTGCGCGCAAAATGGCACATTTTCATTCATTTTGTGTGTGGGAATAAGCCTGCATGTGATTGCCTTGCATCTCTGTGTGCGGGACCTGATCCACGGCGCTGTATGGTAAACAGGAACGTTTTCCCTGGAAGGAGGAATTTCCCCCAGCAGCCCCCTATAGCAGTAATGGTGGTGGTAATGAGCTGCAGCTGTCAGAGCTCTTTCCGCCTCTCGTCCCTGATTCATGTTCCTGCCGCACAACATCTACAACTGGAACAAATGTTTACCCCAATGAAAACCAGACAAACACGGCCAGCCCGGCTCACAGCTCCTAACGGAATAACTAATAGCCCCGGCTCGGTTTTAGCGCTAATAATGATGCAAGTGAGCTCTGAAACGCAGACCTTCAAGGTCAACGAACTGACCATCAAACAAGGCTATCATTATTTTAAAGACGCTGGTGTTGCTGAGATTTAATTGACCAAAGTATTATATTTTTGATATTATTTACCACTTGTTTTTGTGTGAAAGAAAATGTTTCGAGTGCAAAGGAATGCAGAATTCAATGCATCCATATATTGTTTCGTAAAATCCAGTGGTCCAATCAAGGCATATGTGTGTTTTTATAGAGCAGATGGAGCTTGACTCATTCTGGCTTCCTGACTGGGTTACCTCCCAGTATTCTGCTCCCATGAGGTTGATATTACTAGAGAGCACAATCTATATCCATTGGAATGAGTGTCATGATTCAGGGATTGAGATGAGTCACTGATTGTGACTGAGCTGGAACGGCATAATCCGAAATGTGTTTTCATAACTTTTTATAACTTGCTGTCATTGTACTGCTGTTTAAATATAGCTGCTGTCTTTTTGCATTCCACTTGTCCATTTTTCCCTCCTGCAAATGGCATTCGTTTTTTATGGTGGCTGTTTTACCTTCTATTCATAATGAAGAATCGAATGCATTAAGTGATGTAGAGAGATAAAGAGCCTCAGAGTGTGTTTGTGTGTTTACCCCATGCGGCCACTAATGCTACGGCTGTGTGCCAGCGATGACATTAATCCATTAATCACACTTTTTTGTGTATTTGTGCAGGCCTGCTTTATTAATTAAATGTGATGTAACGCTGACACAACCTCTCTCTGTCGGACTTCCTTCCTCATTAAACACAAAAACTGCCATCAGCCGCCTGTCAAAAGACCCCACCCTGGAAATCAGACTCTGGAAACTGTAAAACGCATGGTAACTGTGACACAAGAAGGAGGGGGAGATTAGAAGTTATGGAGCAAAATTATAAGGGTTTACAAACAAGCAAGGGGTGCTGGAGAAAAAAAATCAAAGATCAACCGTCCTTCCTTATTCCCTCTCTCTTTCTGTTGTCTTGTCAACCGTGTGAGAGCCACTTCACTATCTGGTGTTTATCTTACACTGACATTCTCTGCTCCATCTATTTTTCAGCCCTCCTAAGCAGAAGCCTCACCTCGAAACACTCTAGGAGAGTCTAATGACAGAGAGATAAAGAGAGAGAGAAAAGGATAAGAATGAATCAACACAATCACAGGGCAATTTGTGACTATTTTACATTGTGGCTTATGGCCGTTTCCACTGAGGGGTACAGCATGGTACGGTACAGTACGGGTCGGGTCGGTACACCATGATCCGGCTTGCGTTTCCACCGCCAACAGTACCCTTACTAGATAGGCGTGGTGTTTGCCGGAAAGAAGAGATCAACGTCATTTCCGCGCGAAGAAAGTGACATAGTAAACAACAATGGATGACAGACAGCAGATCTTGTTTTTGCTTCTCGTCATGTTTGTTACAAGAAACAAGCGCGGGCATTAGGCGTGTTCTCAATACCAAGTAGCCAATGCAAAGTCCGACTAATGGAACAGCGCATTCTCGAACGCGGCATTCAGCTCGCTCTGGCTCTGTGACTCTCTGTGTTATTTCTGTATGTACATTTTACGCAACAATAAAATGAAATATGTTATAAAACACCACTCTGCTTCTTTTCGATTTCATTTCAATACATTATAAACATTATAAGCACACAAATGTGGTTCAGGCAACGCAGCCTATTGATTATATTCACTGCATGTATGTAATGTTATATTTATAAAAAAAAACTAAATATAAAACACAACCCTGCCTCTTTCGTTTAAATTTAAAAATATTAAACATATTCCAGGCAATATAAAATGTATTGCATATCACATTGGTACAAATGTTGCAATAAACAACATTGCCGATGATCTTGTAATAAAATAATAAATGACAAAACTCTCTTTTTGTTGAATTTCAGTTTTATCAATAATAGCCATTATAAAAGTATAAGTAAAAGGTACAAAAATATATACAGTAAAGCTTTAATAACATATGGACACAATTCAGTCAGTCAAATACAAATTCATTGCTCAAAGACATGAAACTTCACTTAAGCCTTGTTCACACTACATGATTTTAAAGCGTTGGGCTGAACTGTGCATTTCACACTACATGACTTGCTCTCAGTGAAATCAGTTGAATCAGGAGTGTTCAAGTTGTTTAGCAGTTCACACAACACAACGTGATTGATCCACAACAGGAGGTAACTCGCTGACACGAGTTGACAACGCAATACATGGATACACCCACGATCGGATGACAAGAGCAAGCTGTTTCAGTACTATGGTACAGTCTAAATCCTGAAAATAATCAAATAAATAACGAGTTGACAACAACTCTGTCACCCAATGATTCTATCTTGTCTACAAACCACGTTTTGTCACGAAAACCACGCAATAAAACAAACCTGAAATGACGCAAAACAGCACGTGCGCCTATACCCAGCGAAGAGAACACAACACGTGAATGGACGTCAGACAGAAACTAGTGCTGCACACTGTTTGCGCGACAATCTTCTGCTCTGAGAAAAAAATGCAAAAAAAAAAAATAAAAACTAAGATTTACCTGGTGTCTTCAATCCATGCGTTGCTATGATTGGCTGTACTCATGACATCACTGAGATTGAGTCACGCGACGGCTCTGGGTGCGTTTCCCGTACAACAACGTAGTTCACTGTTTCACTACCATAGTACGATGCATCGTTGGAAAAATCAACTAGCTTGTCACGACTGTTTCCCGAAACCTACTGCCGCAAAGTATCGTTCAACTACGTTGGTTTTCGCGTGGTGGAGTAATAACTACTTTTAATGAAACTGTTTGAGATCCAATTAACGCTAGGTTTGTTTTATATAAATTACAGACATGTCATCTGAGGACTATTTCTAATTGTTCTCAGTTATTTTGCTTTATTACCAGACTCAATATTTGGCTCGCTCTTACATCGTAGAGCACGTTCGCACATACGCACTATTCAAGCTCGTTACTTCAAATCTTTTGAAAAACTAAAAGACGTAAATTACATTTGTATGTATGCTGAATAAAAGGCACCGGTTGTACTGAATGTCAGCTTGCTTATTTTGCTCAAGATAGGGATTTATTACCTCCAAATGCCATGCAATATAGAAACGATGCCTCTAACCACAGGTCGAGAGCTGTCCGTTCAAACCATACAAATTTGCGATGCTGTTTGCGAATGTTCATTGGAACGATGGTTTCGGGAAACACCGAATCGTTGAACTATGCTAATAATGACGGAACTTGCGACCATTGTTGGCTAACGATGCTTTCGGAAACGCACCCTGGATATCTAGCAGGCTAGATATTTTTCTGGGCTCGGTGAGGCGTCTGCGAGCGCTTTGCTGCGTTGCTTGGCTCTTTCATATTAACAGATTGGCGAGCGTTCATCGTCCGCTGAATCCCCGCAATTTGCATGCGATAACACCCTGACCAGTTGGCGAGCTCTACGATTTGCAAATTGGGCATAAATCGGGCTTAAAATCCTGTAGTGTGAACTTGGCTTTACTCTAGCCTTCTGCCCAAACTATTGGCCAGGAAATGAATTATAGATTCACGAGACCAAAGATCACCTGTTAGGTTTATGCAAGTAAACCACTGCACTACAGAGACGTCAGAGTTGGCCGCAAACATCAGAACGACTAGCCGAGGAAAGGCTGTTCCAGGCAGGGGACACAAGCACGAGCGTCCGGTGATTGCTTGGAATGGATCTCAGTCAAATGATCATAAACCTATAAATAAACCACAGATTTGAGCTTTAAAAAACTACTTTCTCGCCTGAAAAACTCTCAAAACTACATTTCGTGACACAATAACAGTAGTATTATATTTCAACTGTATTCTTCTAATGCCCTTGTATCACGTGCAAGTGACGATAATCTGTCAACCAATCACCATTCTGCAGTGAGTCTAGCTCCACCTTTTAGTACCAATTGTCGAACCCGTA
The DNA here is from genome assembly GCA_030378365.1 of Hybognathus amarus. Taxonomy (NCBI): domain Eukaryota; kingdom Metazoa; phylum Chordata; class Actinopteri; order Cypriniformes; family Leuciscidae; genus Hybognathus; species Hybognathus amarus. Next base: position 379,797 of record JAQIUQ010000065.1, on the reverse strand, counting down.
CCGTACCACTTTTTGGGTACCCTTCCGTTGTGGTACGGTACGGTTCGGCTTTTTGGGACAATTCACAACTTTTGACAGTGGAAACGCAAATAATTGCGTACGGAACTGTACTGTACCGTACCGTACCAGTCAGTGGAAACGAGCCATTATTGTATGAATTTGAACGTTTTAGGGGTGTAAATGGTTAATCGATTATTGATTAATTGTTGACAAGAATTTACTCGATTAAATTATATTATTTGTTGGATAATTGAACATTTCTAACGTGACGCGAGATTCTCACGCGGAAGATCCAACACAAACTCGAGGCGGCAAAAAAGAAACCGAACATGAGCGGTTAAGGAGTGGACTAATGCTGCGTTCCAGGCAGGTTTCTGAGCACGTAAATCACAACTTCAAACCACGACTCACGACGTTGTAGCATTCCAGGCCAGTCACGCCAAACTACCTGAGGTCAAGGAATTGTGGTAGCTAGATGTAAACAAACCAGCATGGTGGACCTTACGGGGCTTATACGCTTTTGTAATAATTTCTGTCACGAATGGTGCTAACTCCTTGTTTATTTAAGGTAAACGGCACATAAGGCAAGATAAGCTGTTATACCTTTTATTTTACTTTATTTGTATATTTGGAAATGTATGTAGTATTAATTTATCCCTGCCCTCAATGGACTGAAAACTAGTGAACGTAATATTGTCCTAAGTGTATTCTCAATGTGTACCGCCTGTAGAAACACTGCATCCGTAGGGGCTGCCAGTGTCATTTTGTATGGTTTCGCGGGCTATGTGACGTCAGAGCTCGTAACTGGGAGTACATCTGATTTTTTTCACGGGTATAAGGTTGGAAAAACACGGGTTACAGGTTGCTTGGAACGCGGCATAAGTTACCAGTTACAGCGTGCTAACATCGAAAATCCAGCTGTGTTCTAACAATAACTTAGCTCTCCTTATTTGCTAGGCTTCTTGCATGCTGGCTAATAACTTTTTTAAAGCTGGGTCTCAAATATTAACAGCGTTGTGTTAGACAGATTTGTGCAGCGGTGTTCCATGAAAGACAGAGGGCGCGAAAGGTACAGGAGAGCGAGAGACACGAGAGGTTGTGCTGCGCGTAATGCGCTACAGCACTCTGCAATCAAAAAGGATTTTAAAAGGCTTAGTAAAAAAAAAAATATATATATATATATATATATATATATATATATATATATATATGACCGTGTGGCGGTCAGCGTTATATGTGGCGGGCCGCCACAAATGAATGTATGGGTAACCTTGCCCTCTGAATTTTACTGTTACCTTCTTCGGGGATGATTTTTAAGTTGTGTTCAGTTCTATATCCAGGTTTAGTAATCTTATTTTTACCTTTCTTGAGAGCAAGGGGGATTATAAGTACTTCTGCTAATGTTTCAAGTTTTTCATAAAAGTGCTTACCAGATAGATTATTATTTGTAGGCTTAATATAGTGTTGGCTAAGCCTATCCTTATAGATTTTTATTTAAAATGTATTTTATATTGCTTAATGTTTCACATGCAACAGGTGAGCCAGTGTACAATTATTTTTATGTATTTTAATTTTCTGTGCACAATTTATTTTGTTAAACTACATAAATGCCATTATCTGTACTGTAACTGTTACAATAAAACATCAATTGAGCAATATAACATGCATTTTAATTCAGTATATAAGCAATATTTAGCTTTTTATAATTTGCATCCCTTGTATGTATTCATACATTCTGCTTACGTCCCAGTGACGGGTATGTTTAGGGGTGGGGGGTTAGGGATGGACCTTCATGCTTTCACAGTCGCATAAGTCAAATTCAGATCTTTATTCACGATCTTCCTGTGAGATCAGGTTGGAATAAATATACCTAAGCTAGGGACAGGTCACTAATTTGATCAAAAACAAATCTGAGCGTATCAGACTGGGTGCAATAGGGCTAAAGACACACCCGGGTAAAAGGCGCCTTTTATTTTATTTTCCTCTGAATCACTAGATGGCACAAAAACTTGCTGCAGCACTTTCCAAAACATCGATAAACTGTGATAATTTGATCTAATAATTTATGTTTTTAAAATGTACAAACAAAGGTCTTGTTAACTCATTTTCCGTTTTGTTCAAGGTAATTAAAGAAACAGTTTTTCAATAGCGGAAGACAATTTAAAAGTTTGGTCTTTGTGGTAAAAAGGCTAGGTTAGGGTTAGAGTTAGGGTTAGGCGAAGGCGCAATAATTAACATGATAGGAAATAGCTAGCTGACTTTTCCATTTGTTGACATGGTATGGTTAGATTCAGATGTCCACTTCTGATGTCCATTCAAAAATATGATATTAATCATGCCATATAGAAAATATCATGTATTGTTACTGTAAAACTATATTAAATTATTATGGGAACTCTTAAATGCTTTCAGCATGTTTCTGTATTTTTTAAATGTATTTTGTTTTTAATCTTAACAGTACAGTATATTTATTGAACACAAATTAATTATTGTATTTATCAAATGATTTACCCATGCTAACATTACACCATGCAGTGGGCTAAACAGCCCACCTTGCCACCTCATACATTTACACGTTTTTTTAAACAAAATAACGTACTTTTATGAATTATTTTCATACAGGTGTGCCTTTAACCCCATTGTACTCTGTGTGTACGTTTAAACAAGTGTGTGTGTGTGTGCTGTAGCAATTTCAAGCTAATTATATCATATGTTTTATAGATGGATTGATAGATAGGCATACTATTGTATTATTTGACTACATGAGAGAGATGAGAGAGAAAACAAGATCCCACTCAGTAGAACCAATCATCATATTGCAGCTGAACCAATGTGACACATTGCTTTTGAATAGAAATCTGATCAGAAGACAAATTCAAATACCCATATCAGTGCGCACACACACACACTATCAGATGTTATCATGTTGACTCCTGGCTGACTTGTTTTACAATGAGAGACTCAAAGTGCACCAAGAGGCTCGCCTTTACAGCCCAATGATTAGCATCCCCGTAGCTAAAGCCAGACACTAACAGAAGTGACACTTGTGAGCTGGCTACTGTATGTTTCCTGCCAGTGTAAAGGCCATTGCACACTGTGCTTTTTTTGTATCCATGATTCGGTGGCTCTGAATCTGTCGAAACACCATTTAAACACCATTCAAACTGCTTGCTACGGATGCGAAATGCAGAAAATCGAACCCAATTCAATTTTTTTTTATTTTTTTTTTTTTTTTTATGGGACACGAAAGTTTGGAAGGCAGTGTGCAAACATGAGTGACATAACGTGAGGTCGTATTTATTTTTTTACGTGCGAAAATTTCTGACGCAAATTTCGGACTGTGCAAGGGCCTTAAATCAGCACTTCCAAATATTCTCCCTAACATCTGAGAGTTATCAAGGACATGTTTAAAATACAATGGCACAACAAGGAGTTTGATTTAACATGCAAATGTGATAAACGCATGATGTGATTTCATCACTTTGTACTTAATGAAAATCAAATTAGAAAAATCTCAAAATGAAACGTATCATTCATAGTAGCCATTCTGCCTGATATTGCCAGAGATATGAGTTCTATTTTTATCTTGAAAAGCATTTCACCAAGTCCAAATTCGAACGTGTGTGTGTTTTTCCCTTCTGAAATGGGATCTAATAACTGTCCTCTTTATAAGCAGGAAGTGATGCATCTCACAGCTGATATTAGTTAATCATTCATCAAACCATCATAGATTCAAAAAGGGCTCAGTTTGTAAGTCTACAACAGGTGCAGGACGAAGGGCACTCAGGAATTCAGAAAAATAAGTGCACATGTCAAAGGTCAAATGTATGAGCGCACAATCACCAGGGCCAAATAAATAATAATTGTAAAATGGTAAATTAAAGAAATTCCTCAGATCTACTATAGGAGATCGTTTGTGTCTTGTGTTTATGTGCACACAGGAAGGTGACTAATTAAATGAGTACGTTAATTACACGTTAGATACAAGACACGGTGTATGATCTCTCTGTGTGCGCACACACTTCCAACAATTCGAAACCATGAATACAATGGCAATAATACAAATAGGCTCACACTGTGTGTGTAATGACTAAATGAAATGAAGCCTGCTGGTTTTCCTGGGCTCATTGTGGCCAGTGTTCAGCTGTATTTTAGTACTGTGTTCCCCAGCCAAATGTCATGCAAAGTGTCTGGCAAAATGGTTTGATCTGAGCAAATTAATGTTGGACATAAAAGTCTAGCTTTCTCTTGGGCAGAGGCCAGGCTTTTCAGAGAGAAAGGGGAAAGCACTTAAGTTGTAAAAGCGAGTTGTGCTTTACATTTTGATTAGGTCGTTTTTCATGACTGAAAAGAAAGAAAATAGAAAAGCTTTTGATTTCAGGGGTTAATGGGAGGTATTTATTACCTGTAGTGCTGATATAAGCTCCACAATATATATTTTTATCTCTCTAGAAAAACAAACAAACAAACAAACAAACAAACAAACAAACAAACAAACTGATCTAGTACACCAATATTTTCTTTGAATAACAAAAATTGTTTTCAATACAATAATGTGAATAATGCATGGTTTGTAATACTCCTATCCATAATTACAATGCTTCAGTCTGTGAGTATAAATAAAGGCCTCCATCATAATGTCAGTTTCAGATGCTCCGACTTGGATCATAATCTATGAGCGGTTGGCTCCATGGTAACCAGTATTAAGTGGACACTATAATCATATCATTAATTCAGCTTTGTGACCTCTTTGTCTCTATTTTTAAAATCAGGTGAGAAGGTAACACACTCCTCTGCAAAACAACTCTTCACTCTTACACAGCAGAGCAAATTTACACTACTGCACATCATTGGAGAACCAGTGGTACGTCTCTTTACTGAGAAATGCCTTTACTGAAGAAACAAAGTTTGTTTCATATCTTCTAATTAGTAGGTATGCAGCTTGCTGTGACTTGACATTATATATTGTAACAGAGATATTTAGTGTCTCTATTGTTTTGTTTCTTCTCTCTATATACATGTATGAACTGTATCTGCTGAAGCTCGTCAGGCCAAATGTGAATCGACTTAGGACAAAAATACTCGAATTATGAAGAGACCTACGCTATTTTTAATGTGATAAATTACAAGTTTTCAGATATGCTGAAATAATGGTAAACTGTAATGAAATAGCAAGGTAAATATTAGACATGAAATAAATACAAAAGACCATTCCAGGATAACAAAAAGTAGGTGCTTTAGGATGTAACTTTTGTTTTATGTACTAGATCTACGTCTAACGCTCACTCATTCCACTATCATATTGTTTATAATACACATTTCCACATACGTTCAGTAATTTTACTTTTTACGATCTAACTTGTACACTAAATTGTAGGGGTGCACGATTTCAGAAAATGTCACGAATTCCGATTCAATACCGATTTTTTTTGTTCTTAGTTTTAATTTCAAAATCGATTTTCGATTTCAAAAAACGATTCTCAATTCAAAAAACGATTTGCAGGTCTATATAAATGTAGTTTACTTTTTCCTATGTGATTTACTCGATTGCAGTAGACATAATTTAAAAGAAAAGTTTGATATTACTTTATATGTCTTCATACAGAAATAAAAACTTTTGCAACTAAAAAGTGCGAAGTGCCAAGCTTTGGCCAGCTTTTAAATACATTTAATTCAAGTTTAAAATAAAACTTAAATAAAAAGCTTTTACATTTAGCTTTAAACTGCTGTAGTCAGATCAAACAAACAATTATGCTAAATGTGGTTTAAGGAGTAGGCCTACTAGCTTGACTGTTGAAATGTGAACTCGACTGGGCACATTGAACTTCCTAAAAATATATACTAATTTCATAGAACCCTTGCGAAAATATTTTAAATAGATTTAAAAAAGCCACCGCTACTGGTAACATCTATGGTTAGATTGATTTATTTAGATCCAGTGAAGTCGTTCATAGGTGCGTAATTTGCGGGTATCTCCAATTAACTAGCAGAGCATTAATTTAGTTTGCTATTAAATAAGAGACCTGTTGTTTTTGAAATCAAGCTAAGCGCTCGTGTCCGCTGCGATCAGTGTCATGGATACAGTGTTCTCTGTGGCTCGCGCAGTCTTCTCTTGGACGCGCGCTTCAATCTATCGCCGTTGTGGAGACTCCGGTAAAATCACAAAACAAAATGCACACAAACGTGATGAACATATTCGGTTTTGATGAGGGAGAGAAAAAACTATACGAGTGCGGTTTAGAACCGGAAACCTCTGACACGCTTGGCAAAAGATCTACAGAACTCAAACATAAGATCTGCGGATCGATGCATTTATTTACGGGTTGAGCAGAGTGGCTGCACAGTTTGACACATAGACATATATGTCTATGAGTTTGACCAGCGGGCGGCAAGAACTTGCAATAACTATTTATCAGATCGGCCCTCGCAGCCTCGAAACCATAGAAACACTACCGGACCACCGGTAAAAGTCCCGACTCACCCGATTGCCACTCCGCCCCTGCACGCCATTAAAAAATATAGCCTATATATATGAATCGATTTTTGGAATTCTATTAATCGATTCTGAATCGGCAAATATTGAATCGCGATTCAAATGTGAATCGATTTTTTTGCACACCCCTACTCAAATTGTTTTGTCTATTTCACTAACCATTTTCATTATCATATTACACATTCACCTATTTTGACATTGCTGATTGTGAAAGATAAACGAATAGTTAGTGAAATGCCTTATGCTAGATAACACCATAAATGCAATGTTATCATGGTGCGAGCATGGAGCGTTTGTTCAACGTCAAGCTGATAAAAATAGCCTATTATTGTAACGTTCCCGTGCGAGTTTAACACGAGTTTCCAGAATGTTGTGTGATGCTTTGTCCAGTGTGTTGAAAGTCCTCAGTGTGGCCGTGTAGCCTACCATAAGTGCTCACTCTCAAGTTCGAGCATGCGCAAGATTTGGTAAAAATTTAAAAAATTGGTTGCAATCTAAAACATCACCTATAGAGGCCTCTAAAAAAAATACATATAGCACCTTTAAGAAACATTTATTATTATTATTATTAGTAGTAGTAGTAGTAGTAGTAGTATTAGTATTAGTATTATTAATGTTAAAAAACAACCACCACGAGTGTGGTGTCGATGACTGACAATACGGGTCATAGTATGGGATGCCTGATACTCTAGTGAGAATTGGTGTCCCCGGGACATATGGGTATAAACGGAGACGGAGGACGGTCAGCTTCTGACGGTCACGATCTGCACTGATTTACGAAGGTGCGGCTCAGTCTGAGTCTGATTGGCAGCCATGCTTGCCCAAGTCACTGCAAAATTTCCTGCAGGAGAGGTTGGAGGGCCGGCTGTCCCCTTCCACCTTGAAACCCTGCCAGTGTATCTGGCTGTCATAGCAGCACATTATGACGCAGTGGATGGCAAGTTTTAAGGGAAGCATGACCTGATAATCAGATTCATCAGGGGCACCAGGAGGTTAAATCCTCCTATAGGCCATTCCTTGGTCCTCTTGGGGTCTATCTGTAGCCTTGCTATAGTGAACTCCTTTTGAGCCCTTGGAGTCAGTAGAGGTAAGTGCCTTCTCTGTGAAGATGGCTCTTATGACCTGACCTATTTCCGGGGGATTTGCCAGGTTCACCAACATAAGTATTTAGCTGATCTAGTTGTTTTCCGGAAATGCTCATTTTGCATGGCTTGCAATCATAATGACAAAGTATGTTACCTATCTGTTGTCATTGGCAACATGTCTGTCACTGCCAACATGCTATGCTTAAACCTATCAAGCTCAGCTGCTTGTAACAAAAGAGCACACCTTCGCTGCTACTCCCATTATGTAAGGGGTACGCTGCCTCCAGTCTGCTATTTCCCCATACTGCCTTGCCGCAGTGCGATTTTTTTCATGCTGTAATGCAGTATGGAAACCATGGTTGTTATTTTCACGTCATCTAGGGAAGCAATCACAGAACGGGGAGGGAGCAGCAAGACGAATCACGACGTCCATGCGACACACCGAAGCATTGTTTATACCAGGGGTGCCCAACCTGCTCCTGCCGATCGACTGTCCTGCGCAGTTCACTTCCAACCCTAATCAAACACACCTGCCTTTAATTTTCAAGTGATCCTGAAGACCTTAATTGGGTGCTTCAGGTGTGTTTGATTAGGGTTAAAGATGAAGTCTGCAGGACAGTCAGATCGGCAGGAGCAGGATTGGGTACTCCTGGTTTATACCTATGGATTCAACATGACAGTAGACGCAAAGTTACTTTTCGATGCAGCCTTATGACCGTTTCACAGCTCAAACATGAGAGGCACTTGAGCAGCGTGTCAGCATAACTACACTCATCATGCAGACGTGCGAGAGTATTCACTCTGGAAGCGTTTGTACAGTGTCACAGCAGCGGCTCCAAAGCTACATAAGTGAGCAATTCGTTACAAAGACAACTGTACATTTGTTTTTAGAACCATCAGGCTACAGTGGAATCCTCCACCTTGTCCCGAGCATGTCACAGGTGCATGATTGGTATCTGGGCTAGGAATGCGGCTCACAGCCATGCCCAGCCTCAGTCCCTTTCTTCCCAGAGAAGTGCATGAAGAGCTGAGCAGGTTGTGGAGGGCACCTTTCACTGCCGATCTTGCTTTACAAGTTCTTCCATCCTCACTACTCTTGAAGATGGGGCGGCCAGGAGGTATACGGACATTCCACAGATGGAACATGTGTTTGTGGTGCATTTATGCCTGGCAAAACGCTGCCACCTGGCAGAATCCTCCCAAACTCCCATCCAGGGCCCTTAAGTTAACTTCGGCTCTAATGGCGAAGGCTTATAGTGCTGCTGGACAGGCCACCTACCCCCATTCATGCCATGGCCATCCTGAGGTCTATCAGGCCAAGCACGGGGTAGTTCTGAGCCCTCGGAATCTGATACAGGAACTGCACTTGGCGACTGACTTGGCTCCTGAAGTGGTTCAGAAGCGCCATCTCTTGGATTAAACTTGCTAAAATGAGGTAGATAGTCAGGTCTGTTGTATTGATGCCCCAATTCAGGAAAGTGGCCTTTTTGCTGACAATTTCAAGGACTTTAGACTTCCAACAATCCAGAAAGTTGGTAATTTATAACATTGATAGTCTTGAAAGATTGTAATGGGGAGTCTGAACATTCGCATATTAATGTTAAACAACTAAACAACCCAGAAAAATGGCTCCAATCTATTAGTTTCAGTCATACTTTCCATATGTTTATAAGACTGTAATCTCGGATAAAAAAAACACGAAAAACAAACACAAATAAACCACACCACACTTGGGTCTGACATTAGCCAGGCTAGGTTGGGGGTGTTAAAATATGTTTTTTTTTTTTTTTTTTTTGTTTTTTTGGGGGGGGCAGTTAACACTGCTCTGCCTTCTCTTATCCATACTAGACTGCATGGATAGACAGGGAGTTCTCGCCCAGAACAGAACCATATCGCCAATCCAAACTGTACTGATTATTCTTAATCATCTTTGACGCATAGTGGTCCTGACAGAAATCAAGTGTAGCGCTGAATTCTGTGAGGTCACGCTAGTCAAGCTTGGTATCAGTTGACTCTCAGCTGATCCATGTCTACCTATAGGACTACAACACTGTGTCACAGCATCCCTATAGTATAATGGTTCATTCAGTATCATCAGCAGCTTTATCATGTGGCTCAGGAGCTAATTACACTCCTTCATCCCCGGCTCTCTTCCGCTTCCCGTCAGGACTTACCCTTCTGATATTCCTCTTTGAATCAGACCCATTATTCTTGAATTATATTGTTACATTAAATTATTTTCATTAAGAACATTAATTATATCACAATTCCTTAATGTTGGTTCTGTTATGTTATGTTACCTCTAGGGGTTATCACTGACTCTCCCTGCTCTTATCCATACTAGACTATATATAATAGTATCTTCATAACATAGTAGTACAATAAGGCACTCACAAATTAAACCATTACACCTGATAAAGGAAAAAAAAAATCTAGGGTAGATAGTAGCAAGCTCTAAAGTTTTTTCACTTGTAACATCTGGGATTCATAGGCATAATTTGCAGGTCGGACATGTCCCCGCTACTTTTCTCAGGATCAGTATTGTCCCCCACCACTTTTTGAAAACATTATGAGGCACAGATGTAATACAAATAAATAGAACATCTCCAGTTAACAGAGGGCAGAACCTTAGTTTAGTTTGCTATTAATTAATAGCAGAGCATTTATTAACATAGTTAGACGATCTAGCGCTAAAATATGTTATTGATGTTTTTTTTTGTTTTTTTTTAAATCAAGCTGAGTGCTTGTTGCCGCTGCTATCTAATTGGATGGACACAGTGTTCTCTTGTGACTTGCCAAGTCTTCACTTGGACACACTCTTCAATCTATCGGCGTTGCAAAGACCTCACGAGCACAGAATGCACACAAACGTGTCCCTGCTTGGTATACAACCACTCGTGAACATATTCGGATTTGATAGAGAAAAACTATACGAGTGCAGATTAGAACCCATAGCCTCTAGATGGTTGGCAAAAGTTCTGCCACTAGACCATTGAAGACCTCAAACAGAGTGTGAGGATCTATGCGTTAACTAATGTCGGCACTGACAATATTAGTAGATTTATTAAAAAAAAAAAACGTAATGAATTTTTTTTTTGAAAAATTGTTATTGTACATACAAAAAAAAAAAAAAAAATTTTCTTCTTTGAGTTTAAAATAACTCCACACAGCTGACATGATAATTGATGACAGGTCTCACCTCACTCAGTCACGTTTAGCTTCCGTTCACGTGACGCCTAGTGTTGCCAGTCGGCGGTCTTTTATAGCATTTGTCTTAAGTTAGATTTTTTTTAAAACGCAATATACTGCGGCTTTGTAAACGATTGTTTTCAGTCTTGCTATATGTATTTTATCAATTTATCCTTATCAATTATTTTTTGATCTGAATTATCACATCTGAACAGCATGTCTGTGTAAATTTGTTTGAACAAAAACTGTGTTAAAAACATAATATTTTAAATATTGTTTTTTTTTTTACATTAATCATGGTTGTCAATTTGCCATAAGCAATTATTATTAAAAACAATGCAAATATAGATATTAGTAAATCTCAATGTGTGGCTTTTACACATAAATACCCTTGTGGCAAACAGGACGTGAGAGGGAGTGTGAGAGAGTGCCGCCAGGCCGGTGGCGTAGAGACAATGAACGACACCTGTGAGACGCACCTCACATCTTCTCACGCTCCTCTGCCTCGTCCTGCTCGCCACAACCCTGATTTAGGGTTTTATTAAGTTATAATAAACAGAAAATCAAATATAATTTTTATCCGATTAATCTAAAAAATAATCGTCCAATTAATCAATTATTAAAATAACGATTATTTTGATAATTGATTAAGCCCAACCACGTACCCATCCTCCTATGGTTACTTCTAGCAGGATAATGCACCATGTCACAAAGCTTGAATCATTTCAAATTGTTTTCTTGAACATGACAATGAGTTCACTGTACTAAAATGCCTTGTGGCTTGTTATCAAGCCAATACATTGGCTATCAAGTCAATATATATGTGGCTTGATAACACTATGGATCACAACACATTATTGAAGTTACTTTTAATTGTTCTGGGTTTTTTTCTCTCCTTTTTTAGAGAAAGTGAATATCCCGAAGAAGCAAGATTGATAATGCTTGTATATGACTGAATTCAGGTCAGTGCCAAATCACATCATCTTAACAGTCATACTGCTCACATTCATGCATTCACTTTCTCATACAGATGAACCTCTAATCCACCTGTTCCAAGAATCAGTCTAGTCACACCCAGATAACTTTTGCATAAATAACAAGCTCATCAAAGGCATTAAGTGAAATTACACATGAGGAGGACCATATGCACGAAAATTCAGACACACAGACCAAAGCGAAAGGTGTGCACACACACACACACATACTGCTTATGCATAAAAAGGTGTCTGTCACTGTTAATATCATTCTGTCTGCTAAGTGAACGTCTCAGTCACCTCTCATTTCCTTCTCCTCATCACTCGCTTCTTTTCACTCTTTCACATACAAGTAGACACATCATCATCATCATCTCACACACATCAGTAGACATCTCACTGGACACTTACACTCACGCATATCCAGAAACCAAGAGATGGCCTTTCTGAGTGAAAGAGGGAGAGATGACAAGTAAGAGGGGAGAACACAGGAAGCACATTAGTTATCGGTCTCTCCCTTTCTCATCCCATTACAGTTACACTCTTCCATCTACCCCTCACTCTTCTTCACCTCTAACAGTCTGCCCTGCTGCACTTTACCTGACTAAATGACACTTCACACCACACACATACATATGACCAGCTGAAATATTTACAGAGCTGCAGGATTGAAAAAAGAAGCAAGGATTGATGGAATAAAAGGGATATACATATGTGTGTGTGTGTTGTGTGTGTGTGTGTGTGTAATGTTCGGTTTATCAAGAAAAATATCATGGTTTCCAAAAAAAAATATTAAGCAGGCAAACTGTTTTCAACATTGATAATACTAGGAAGTGTTTCTGGTCAGGAATTCTGAAGGATCATGATGTGACACTCTCATCACAGTAATAAATTACATTTTTTAAAATATATTAAAATATAAAACAGTATAATATATTATATAAACATTATTAATGTTTTTACACTGTTTTCGATCATATAAATGCAGCGTTGTTGAGCATTTGAGCCACACACACGTAGCCTATATATATATATATATATATATATATATATATATATCATATATGCACAATATTAGGATGCACAATATATCGGCCACATTATCGGTTTCGTCAGTATATAATGATCATTTTTAATGTTATCGTTATTGGCCCAACAAGAACATTCAGCCGATATCTAAAAGCCGATAAATAATGTATTATTTCCTTGAGCTGAGGCACTTTAGATGAGCACTGTTCAACATGATGCTTTTAAATTGCTTGAAATATAATTGAAATCACTTAAAAAAATTAAAGTTCAGTTAAAGTGCAAAATATGCAGTGCAAGTCTGCTCATATCGGCTACACAACATTAAAATCAAGAACATCATAATTGTGTTTGTATTTTGACTTTTTTATAATCAGGCTCTCAAAATTTGTCTAAAAATTTGGATTTAGATTTATCGGCCAATATATCGGTTATCGACTTTCAAATATAAACAGGGTTCCTACAGGGTCTTAAAAAGCCTTAAAAGCATTGAATATATGAATTTGGAAATAATACCTTAAAAAGTATTTAAAAAGTCTTGAATTTTGATGTCTGGGTCTTAAAAATTGTGCCGTATGTCAGTGTTAATTTCATTGACGAAAATAATGATGAACCTTTCTTCAACAACATTTTTTCACTGACGAAAATGAGACGCTAGTTTTGAATGACAAAAACTATGACGAAAATTTGTTGACATTTTCGTCAACGAATAAAAACTTGATGAAAATGTTAGATAGTGTTGATCTGGAAGCGATCCAGTCAGAACTCATGTCCTGCCTGTGTGTAGCTAATGTTAAAACACAACTTAACATTGTTTGGCAAACTTTCTTGTGGCCAACTGAAATGTTTTTATTTTACCTGCTTGACTTATCTTTTACCCATTCCACATTTGAAAAATAAATGAACACAAGTTAAAGGATTTTTTTTTCTTTGCTGGTAGGGTCGTGAAATAGGTATTCATTTTTTATAATGGTCTTAAAAAGGTCTTAAAAAGACTTGAATTTATCTTGAAGAAATCTGTAGGAACCCTGTATAAAGAATTATCGGTTATCGGTATCGGCAAAAATTGTCATATTGGTGCATCCCTAATATATATAAATATACATTCATTGAAACTTAGCACTATAAAAATAGAAAATGGTAAATAAGACAAGTTTGTTGAAGTTGTTTTAGAAGTCGCCCCCACCCCCAGACTATTCCTTCAAAGACACTGATCTGCTTATTTCACTTCCTGTCTGTCCATAATCTTAAATACCCTTTTTTCCCCTCCAATTTAAGCATATGCAAAGCTATAAAATACAATTATCATGAAGTCGTCATATATTTACCTAATTTACAAAGCTCTTTTTTTCCCATTATTGCTAAAAGTAAAACATTGCAGCGAATGGGGGAAGAGCTTTGTTGAAAAGCCACAGTTGTGTTTGTCCCTCTAGACTCTCCATACACACAGACCTTGAGGGGGGCTCGTACAGAAGCTCTTCAGGGGGTTGTTAGCTGTGAGCTTAGCCACCACAAGGGCTCCAGCTCACACACTAATTATTTTCATAGTCAGCCGGGGTGTGCAGAGCTGGCCTGCGAGTTGTGCAAATGCTTATTTAAGCTGTGTAACTGACATCCATATGGTTTTTATCACCATGAAGAAACGTTTGAACTGGTTATGTTTTCATGCGGCCAAGGCTCTGACCTGTCTGTCAGAAACACTCATATGTGTTGCGTCCTTTAGGAAATTCTATTCCATAATGTTCTGGATCAGCATGTTTTTCCTTCACTGAGTCACTGTTGTACTGTAAAAGTGTTAATAAAAACTAAACCACATTTGGCATGTATAGTGCTGTCTTTTTTTTCTTTTTGGAATGATTGAACGTTTTAATGAATCAATGTTTTCCATAACACAATACTGTGTTACTCGTTATAATTGTGTAAGATTTTGCCGTTGTGATGCTGAATTTTCATCAAATATATTATGTTAGTAAAAAACTCAAAAGTCATGACTATCAAACTACTTTACAGATATTTGGAGAAACTTCTCAATAATTGTATTGAACTGCACATAATAGCAACACAGCCAGTGGAAAGTCACACACCGAGGTACTGAATGAAATGTGTAATTCTGAGTTAACCGGTGAATCAGAACCCTCTCTTTAGAGTCGGAGTCTCTGATACACTTGCTGCAGAATGCTGAAACTCCAGCCCAATTACAAGTCTGTTCATGCAAAACATTAAAGCCACAACACCACAATGCTGCATAACCACAGGCGTTGTCAGAGACAATTGTTTAGGAAATGTAATTCTGTGTAAAAACGTTCAAATGTCTCTCTGTACAGTAGTTGTACGGGCAGTATTACTTTAAATAAACATCGCAATTCCAGCATGGGTTTGTGAATAAATAGAACAAAAGGCAAAGAAGCGGATTTCCTCTGCTGATTGCAGCCAGATGTTAGCAAGGGTCTGCTGCTGCTTAACTGGCTATTAAGAGGGAAAATTTGGAGTAATTCAATAAATAAAGCCACCATAGGAACTATAGTCTAATGTGTTATAATGCAGACCTGAGAGCTTCCACACTCTTCCTTTAAGTACAAACACTTAGAAATAAATAGATACAAGTATACACAAATAGCGTAACTTTTTGAGTGAACTTAAAAGAAAAAAAAATACAGGAACTAGGCTATAGAAAGATTCATAACAAATAAAAAAGTGGTTATGTGTTTTAAATGCATAAATTAAATTACAATAAATGTAAATACAAATAGAATGTTAATGTATCAATAGATGAGTTTCATTTTAAATTGTTAAATTGTTGAGAACAATTCAATTGCTCTCATTTTATTAAAATTTTGGCATTCAAGCAGTGTATGTCAAATGTATAATTAGACTGAGTAAAAACATAGTTAAACAAATTAAAATGAGTTTGCTTTTTGATGACAGCAGCACCCGAACTGCATAAACTCCACAAGTGTGTGTAAAACCAGAAATGAAAAATCAGTATGATTTGACGTATGAAGTGTCAATTAGCTATTTTATGTCATTGTGTGTATTTTATATTGGAATCATTTTTCCAAAAGAGTTTTCAAATTAGATTAAAGATTTAAATTAGAATTACATTAGATAATTTTCCTTTTCTCAGTAACTACTTTATTCACGCACACAAATATACACTAGCACTGATACAAAGAAGATGTTCAGTGTCCCCAGTGGATTTATTATGGATCTGTTTGCTTTGGTGAGAACATGTCAAGTGTTTTCAGCATCCAAGACACACACACACACACACTCTCTCTCTCTACTCTCTCTCTCTCTCTCTCTCTCTCTCTCTCTCTCTCTCTCTCTCTTCTCTCTCTCTCTCTCTCTCTCTCTCTCTCTCTCTCTCTCTCTCTTAGACCCAAGTGTAATTAAGTAAACAATTCTAGTGTTAGGATTGCAAAAATGTAATCAATAAAAATAACTGATAGGATACAGTATCAGAGAGAGAGAGAGGAGGAGGAGGAGGAGGAGGAGAGGAGGAGAGAGAGAGAGGGAGGAGGAGAGAGAGAGAGAGAGAGAGAGAGAGAGGGAGAGAGAGGGAGAGAGAAAGAGAGATATCTAAACAATCAAACATATCCCACTCGACAGTAAAACACATGTCATTTCCTCCTCTCCCACCGTATATTCTCTCGCTCCTCCTCATTCTCTCTAACCAATATTCGTGTGTGTGTGACACAGATGATCATATCTCGCCATACAGATATCTCCAGTACTAAAGAGAGAGAGAGAGGCAGAAAGGTCAGACTCACTGAGTGAAATGGATAAAGGCTAATGATTATACTCAACCTTTATCGTAATCAATAATCATTTATCCAGCAATATTACCGCCAGCTACTGGCCATTCTCTGTTATCCCAGCACAGACGCCAGTGGCTGTATTGTCTCAGTCTGTCAGCTTTATGGGCTGGGTGAATGGTAGGTGAACATCAGGGCTGTGATACTCTCTGTGTGGCAGCCGGCTTTAGTGGTGTATATATATCTGTGCAGTATATGTGTAGTCTCTGTGCCAAACTATTTCTATTACAGCTAATGTACAGTGTGTATATATGTAACAAATCTGGCATTCAAGAGCTGATTTAAACTTATAAACCTCTAGCATTGCTATTATAAGGATATGAGTTCATTTTTGTAATTTTCTATCTATCTATCTATCTATCTATCTATCTATCTATCTCATCTATCTATCTATCTATCTATCTATCTATCTATCTATCTATCTATCTATCTATCTATCTATCTATCTATCTATCTATTTATCTATCATCGTCTGTTCTGTTGTCTGTTGTTGTCTGTCTGTTTATCTATCTGTACCATCTGATTATTCTATGACTTTTCATATTTGACATTAACAAATAATAATACATTTTAATCAAATTAAATACACAAATGTGAATACAATACATTTTAATATAGCAGTTTGTTCTCATTTTTATTCAAATGAGCAAAAAAAAACAAAACAAAAAAACAGTGATGATACCCATTTCTCTGTATGCGGATACCATCATAACCTACCTCTTTATTGCTTTTAATGACTCTCTCTTTCCTTTCATTAATTCTTTATTCAATTTCTTGGATGGCCATTGAATTAATTTCCAATTACAAAGGATTAGAAGAATAGACAAATGTGCATGTTTGCATTTGGTTCCAGGAATCGCATTTCGCGTGTAAGCGCATATGTTTGGGAGAGCGAGAAACATGTTGGCAAACATGTTGTTGTTGTTTTTTTTTTCAGATCAAATGCATCCCCTCACAATGATTTTAACATGGTTGAGGATTTTCTTTTCATAGACAAAAATCTCACATGCAATCACGCGAAAACACGAGCACACACATGCGTACGCACACACACATACGGACTGCACAGGAGAGTGTTGTGAATCTGACAGAAGGAAATTGCAGGAAAGGTCAGTGTGAGCTAATGGCTAGGGTACCTACATGCAAATAAGTCCAGAGCCTTTTGACCAGCTCCCTCAGTGTCACAGTACAGCCTTTAACTACCGCTACTGACGTGATTGGAAAACCAGCTTATGCTTTCGGTGTGTGTGTGTTTTGAGTGTAAAGAGAAACAGAGTGTTGTCAAGCACTGACCTGGATAGCCTTCTCATTTACACACACTTCAACATCCAAAACATTTTGCTGCAAGCCCATAAAACAAGTACCATCCAGACAATTCACAGCACTCAAGACTGAGACTATCAATATGAAATTGCCAATGGGCATTAATTAGGGCAATTATTCACTTTGAAAATCTGTGACGGATATCGATTGTCATTTTAAAAAGAGCTTTTGAGAAAGTTAACTTAAAGAATATGGACAAATCTATGAAATGAAACAGGCTAAACCATTTCAAGATGAAGGCAAATTGACCAGACATCGGATCCAGAGCCGAGTGCAGTATCCGAGTACGTCCTGCTCAGATACATAACCTTTAGCGTAACGGCATAACTTTGTTGTTGCTGTTTGTGTGAACATACCTTCCTTCCGTCATGTAGATCCCTGGGTAATCATTACACTTCAGTGTGTCTGTGTGTATTTATGTATGTACTCTTAGTTACTCTGTGTATGTGTGTGTTTGTGTTGACCCGGTCTCACTCAGCTCATCCCCGTGTGTGTGTCTGTGTGTGAAATACTGCACACTAATAGGCAGAGCCGACCTCATACATTCTGTGCCTCTGCGAGGGCCACTGCGCGCTGTCACTTTAACAACCGGGAATTATCACCAACATCCAGATTTGGGGTTAAGAGTGTCTCAAACAGTATATAGATACATTTTCCATCAATAAATTCACCCTGAATCCAGCCTCCTCAGCCCAAAGCATCCTGTCGCCTGATTGACGTTTTTACCACAAAATTATACCATGTCTGTCGGTGCAGGAGAAGAAACATGTCGCCATTCCAAAATTAGCTAGCCATCAACATAAAACAGGATAAGTCCACTGTGGTGTCATCTCACAAGAGTATTGATTCGGGCAGACGTTCGGGATAGAGAGCGGATTTCCCATAAAGCCCGTAGCCAGCGTGTCTTCTTGGGGAGACAGCGAAGGAGAACGCATAAATGATACAAAATACAGGTCTGGAGATTTAAAATCCTTGACACAGCTTGTTCATACTAATTTAACATTTCATTTCATTTTTGGCAACGCACTCTGGTTTTATATTTCATAGCATCACATGCTAAAATGCAAAGCTATTGAAGCTATACAAATCTACACAAGTCCAGGGCAAGATGCCACATTATTTTCTCAGGACAAGGTCAGTTTCTGTATAGGCACACATACTTTAAAGTCTTGAGTCTCAGCAAATACTGTATAAAAGTCTGATGATTAAAACAACTTGCTAGAAAGAATGAGACATCCTGGTCTGACATTCATAAAAAAACACACAGTTCTGCCTTCAGTATTGTTGACTCTTGTCTGGACGTATGCCAGTGTGTTTTTATTGTGTTTAGATATTACAAAAACATGCTGCTATTGGAATTTTAATTAGCACAAACACATTCAGAATAAATGATTCCAGTTTAAGACAGCTGTTGATCTATTTGCTGAAAACCAACATACACACAGCTAGAGAAAATACACGTGTCTAACTGGCCTTTTGTCTCAAAAGCTCATAGTTAATCAAGGTATAGCCTTTATGAAAACGTCCCACATGTGACAACTTGCCCCTGTCTCATTTATATGTAAATCATATAAACTCTGCAAACCACCAAGGTTTTTAGCTGATCACACCAATATGTTTTATCATAAGTGACAGCTGGACCATCCAACTGGAATCATGCCAAAATATTTCCGCAAGCCAATCAGATTACATGTAAGTGCTCTGACAGTGGTGAATAAAAACATTGTTTAAGCAGCCAATCAGATGCCACGTAACAGCTCCGGTGTGCCTGCGAAGCAAAAGCCTGCTCAACCAGGCACAGTCACAGTGCTGTAATGAAATCCAGACAGAGACAGCGTTTGGATTGATTTCCAACATCTTGATTTAATATCCTGAATTAATTATTTTAACTTGAATAATATATAAAGGAAAATAAATGTAGAACACTCAAGGGAACAAGAGAGGGCTTCTTTCTTGCAGAGTTATCTCATGGTCAATCTCACCCTGAGAACTACTTTCAGCTGTGTGCGTGCCTGCCTGGAAGCATGTGTGTGTGTGAGCGAGCCAATGTGTGTGAGAGAGTGTATGTGCATATGTCTGCACTGAACGATTTCCTGTAAATTACTTTGTTGGTACGGACTCTTTGTGTGTGTGTGTTGTGTTGTGTGTATGCGTGTCTGTGTGTGTGTGTATCATCACAATATAGAGAATGTATGCTTGATTGAAGTTTACTAATGCATCCTTAAAAAAAGCTTAAGCCGATACACTCAGCTCACCCTACATGAAGAGCACCCACCCCCTCCCCCACAAACACAAAAAAGGCCAAAATATTTAATGATCAAGTTTATCTTGTAATTGAATATTGATGGAGCAACACCATTTTTGTAAAATGAAAAGTTTTAAAGATGTTTGTTTTGATTAAAAAAACATGCACATATGAAGGCAGCTACAGCCCGGGGCAAAATACCCTAAGGGGAGCTACAGTAGTGTAAAATAGGAGCAATAATGATAGGGCTAAATTTGTCAACATATACAAATACTTTTGATATAGCAACACAAATGTAAGTTATATATCTGAGTGAAATTTAAGTAGGCCTACATTCAGCCTACATTAGGCCTACATGTATATATATATATAATATGTATATATAATATATAATATATATATATATATATATATATATATACGTTTTTTTCATGAGGTCAAAAAAAAACATTAAAAAGCAAAAAATAATCTGTGTTTAAACATTTGTTACGTTGTACTAAAATAAATTCAATCTTTTAGTATTGCATGCACTGACCTCAATGATCAAGACAATTTTTACTTTAAGACAGTGCTGTAGTTAAGCTATGCTTTTTACACTAGGTGTCCTTTAGTCCCATTGTACCTAATCTTATTGCACTAGAATGGCATTTAACAAATGCAATGGTCCCACTTTATATTAGGTGTATTTAACAAATATTCACTTACATAAAACATAAGTATGTGTTCACATTGTATTGCAAAACACTGCTATTGAGTTGGGATATGGGTAAGGTTAGGGACAGGTTTGGTGGTATGGGTAGGTTTAAAGGGATTCTCCACTTTTAGTTAAACAGTTGAGTTTAAACCAGACAATTTCTGATATCATTGACTTCCATAGTACTGTTAAATGAGCCTATTTCCCAAAAAAAAAAGGAAAAAAAGAAAAAATGAAAAAAAAGTGGAGTATCCCTTTAAGGGTGGGTTAAGATGTAAGGTGGGGGTCAACAGTGTAATTATAGATGTTTTATATGAATTTATTGCAACTCTAATTACATGCAGGTATTTAAAAAAATATAAAACCATGTACATAAACAATAAGTGCATTGTATCAATGCAAAGTACATAGTTAAAGATACTTAATGTAAAGAGGGACAGATGTGATAATCTAATAGATAACCTAAAGGTCGAAATGTCACATTGGTTAAACAAAATTTTAAGTGTGCACACATTTACTCTTCCATGTTCCCTGTGTTTTTTACATTGTGTCACCCAACTTGTGCTGGATGTGCAGCCTTCTCTATAGAAGAAGAGAGTACCTGAGAAACGTCTAATATTAAACACCTCTGTGATGTCTCGGCAGCTTCTATTGGCACCCCACCATCCCATTCGATTACGGTTATTGATAAGTTATTCTGTTTTTTTCCTCTCTGAATATCTGAAACAATCATCGGCTCATAAGCCTTTTTTCTCGTCTCATTCTGAAGTGAAATGAGAAGGCACATAAAAAACTCATATTGAGGCTGGTGCAGCCGTGTCAGAGCGTCTCAGCTCGATTGGTAGCTAGCTGAGGTGCTTTTCTCCTTGTCATCGTCTCCATAACCTGCGTACTTCTGACACACGGATTATAATAAAAGAAGACTACTGTCAGAGCGGGGTTGATTTAAAGACGAGCCGAGTCAATCAATCATAAAGTTCAGATTAAAAGTACAAGTATCGTTCTCCCTCTCTCTGTCTCTCTTACTCTCATTCTCTTTCGCATTCCAACAGCTTTTTTTTCAGTTTAATCTGAGTGAAAATAAAGGAAGGCCTTTAAATTTCATAGCTTCCACGGAACTCTGGCAAGTATTCATTGTGTTCTACTTTTCCCTTTCAACCTCTCCACAGGAGGCTGCATTCATTACAACTTTATATATGATGTTCTCCTTTCAAAATGCCACCAATGGCTCAGATGAGCTGTGCACTGTGATCCTGCAACACAAAAACACCGGCGTCAGATTCTTCTTATTGACACGCGCTCGCAGAAGTAGCCCGCCTGAGCGAGCCAAAGGGCGTTGTTCCTCGCTTTAAAACACTGCTTTACATTTCCCCGCAGAAAACCAGCTAATTATAATGAGTGTTTTTAGATGATAAAACGATATCGAATCAGATTGCGTTCCCTTCTTTTTTCCTCGGCAACCTATTTTATGGCGAAGTTCAACGGTGTCACCGGAACAGAGATAGCACTTAATCACCCAGACAAACACGCCATTACCCGCGAATCCTGTGAATGCAGAGTTGAATTAAATATGGTAAACTATCTCATTACACAAACACATGCATGAAATCTCTGTCTCGGAGCGATCAAAGGTCAGGGAAAGTGAATATCTAAAAATCCTTCTTTGAATTCATTTGGCGTTAAAAGCAAGCGCTCTCCAGAGGCTGCAGTCACCTGCTGCTAGCCAGACTCAGGTAATGACTATCATCTTAAAGGCCTGTCTGCCACCACGACGTGCGTTGGAATATATCGCAGCGGCCGTTCTGAACGCTTCCAGGAGGAGATCACAAAGTCATTAACTATTTTCTGTCTTTCTCAGCAGTTAGTGTTGATGCAGCCTGCTTGCAATAATGTATTGTGTAGCAAACAAGAAGGATGGCCACTTCCCTGCCTCCTGGTGCAGTGGGGGCCCGCAGTGACACGGAGGCTCAGGTATATGGATGGCCTGAGGAGGTCTCTCCATCATTCATAAAACATGCTGCTGCCGCACGCCACCGAATTGATCTTGCAAAAGAAGCAGGGTGGCATGCCGACCACTTCATTAGTCTTCCGCAGCCACAAATCACAGTCGTCGTAGCCTCACAGGGACCCGCTGTTACTGCCGACATCACCGTAACGCACTTGCGCCGGCACAGATCTCGAGCGCTCCCCAAATGCTCCGACCATGTTGCTGCTAGGTTGCTACATTGTTTATGGCGGGGTGGTCACGGTCTGGTCTAAAATATGTGTGAAGAGAATGACAACAGCAGCCAGCCTCTCAAAATAAGAAATGCACACAATTTTTGAGCTCTGTAATTGATTGCTCGATGGTCATTTCGGACGTCATGAGATGAAATCAAGTGGCTTCTCCATAAAACAATGTCAAATATTGATGATATTTCTCTTCCCTGGCCTCTGAATGAATTGCCCTACTCACTGAAGCTTTTTGATGAATGCTTTTTATTGCCTTTTCTGTTGTTGCTAGAGCAGCTGGAAAGAACTCAGCTTGGTCCTCTCAGAGTCAGCTAACCAAATTGCCGCGAGATGACTGCCACATCGCAGTCCACAAATCAGAGCAGTGCATTTTATTATGCTTCTGTTCCATTCTTTTTGATGGTTTAGTGACATTACTCGCTCTGAAGCATTCAATGATTATTTCTCTTGTGAAACAATCCCATGATAAAGTTATTATTAGGCTGCCTTTTCACTCCTTGCGACATATGTTAGATCAGAAGTCATTCATTTCTATTGGAAACACATTGAAGTTGCACATTGGGTAACAGTTATTTTATCTTTATCCCAAACACTTATACTTCTAAGAATGAACATGTAAGAACAACACAAAAAGAGAAATAATTATGTTGTTTACAGTAACACTGTAAGCTTGGACAACTCATAATATGGTTGCACCAAATGTATTGGTGGTCATTTGTCCTATATGGGTTGTGATTGAATTATGTTATTCCACCTGCCATATTTAATAAGCTGAGGGAAAATGCTTTTGCTGCTGGTGCTCCTTAACTGGCACAGTGGCTTCACAAACAATCAAAAGTTCATTATGACTTCCACTAGGGGGCAAATCCAGAGGCTGCAACAGTGAAAAGGTGGCTTTCCCAACTAATCATTTTTGGATTTTGTTTTTACCTTTCCTATTAAATGACCAAAGGAGAACCATACAAATAAATGGCTTGTTGTGCTTTATGGATTTATGCTTAACATCCACTTGTTTGATTGTACTCAAGATTTAAGTAGAAGATTCACTGAACCTGATCTCCTCAAATTAGAATATGTCATTGCGGTTTCTGGAAATGTAAAGGTTGGGAACAAAAGATTGTAATGGTAAGATACAGATCGCAGATCATGTCAAAGTGGCCTCATAGCTGAGCTTGTAAATGTGAAAAGAAAATGGAATGTCTCTTCTCTTTTGTCTGTCTGTTTCTGTGTCTCTCAGAAAACAAACTGTTCTTACATTGTGTTGTCTCTTTAAAGTTGCATGGTTACCCCTCAACCCCCTCATTCCTGCACAGTCTATTCCCTCAACTGTCATGCTGCCAGGCCTAAAAGCCTGTCTTGTGAAATGTTCAACATCAGAAATGGTTTGTGTGCATGTCAGTTTGGCTTACCAAAAATCCTAACAGTTAAGCCAAAGGCACCATAGGCATGTTCTCTTGTGAAGCTTTGTTTTTTTTGTTTTAAAGTACTTTTGGTACAGCTAAGACACTATCCCTGTCCAAGGCTTATTTATGATCACACTATATTAAGATCTTATCAGGTTAGAAGTGCACTTTTACCACAGACATTGTGATCTAGCATATGCGGACACCTCAGAAGCACATCATCAACATCACTTTCTGTTAAAACACTCAATCAAATAAGCATTAGCCTTAAAAAAAAAAAATCTTAAAGTCTCTTTACATTTCCATAAACACACATCTCTCTCTCTCTCCCTCTCTCTCTCTCTCTCTCTCTCTCTCTCTCTCTCTCTCTCTCTCTCTCTCTCTCTCTCTCTCTCTCTCTCTCTCTCTCTCTCTCTCTCTCTCTCTCTCTCTCTCTCTCTCTCTCTCTCTCTCTCTCTCTCTCTCTCTCTCCCTCTCTCTCTCTCTCTCTCTCTCTCTCTCTCTCTCTCTCTCTCTCTCTCTCTCTCTCTCTCTCTCTCTCTCTCTCTCTCTCTCTCTCTCTCTCTCTCTCTCTCTCTCTCTCTCTCCTCTCCCTCTCTCTCTCTCTCTCTCTCTCTCCCTCTCTCTCTCTCCCTCTCCCTCTCTCTCTCTCTCTCTCTCTCTCTCTCCCCCCCTCAGCCTGCCTCTCTACAAAACTCCACATTTGACTTGTGAAACATGATGAACACATTTGAAGATCAGCATGAATAATTCAGTCCACTCGGGCTGAAGTGAGTGAACATGTAAGGATGTGGGTGGGGTGGGGGGCTTGGACAGCAAGACAGCAAACAAGTCCCTCCTGGTTAGGCTTTTTTGAAGGACGGCCCAAAGTGTGTAGCAGCAACGTTACAAGTGCTGAAGGTCCAAGGGGAATTAGGAGCATCTCCATTACCAGTGTGGAGCGATTTGTTTGGAATTATGCCATGCTGCAAATATCTGGACCTTTGGGGACACTAATACATGTGATCCCACAGCAAAGCAATCTCTGACAAGTTTGCTTTTTTCCTCTCCTCATGCCACAGACCCGTCAACCCTTGGGGTTTTTAAACCAAATACATCTTTTGACTTTCGCAGGCATATTTTTTAGTGGTAATTTTGTCGACAACACAAAAATGTTTGTTAAAAAAGTGTTTTTAAATTATTTTGTCAACAACAACAAAAATGAGACATTAATAATAAAAATAATAATAATATGATTGGATCATTATTGCACTGATTATTACGTTTTCTAATATGTTATGTTTAGCATCAGTTCTTCTAACCCTAATTGATGGAATCTGTAGTTTTTAATTTCTTACTCAGGACTTTGGTGACCCGGGACGTAATTTACAACCCTCTTCCTCATTAAATATACATTACATTACAAGTTAGACATCAATTTTCTTAATTCATAAATACATTTTTTTGTAAACAACATATATATATATATATATATATATATATATATATATATATATATATATATATATATATATATATATATAAAAACTGTATATATATAAAAATATATATATATAGTCACTAACAACCTGAGGTGTGTAATTACATACGTAAATAGGCCTCTATTTTTTTCTGCACAACAATAATTTAATCTTTGATGACAGAATAAGTGCAATTTACCTTTATTCTACAAGGTGGCAATATCTAATGACCTTGACTAAGTGACGCTTCACTCATAGTTGCTGCAGGCAGAAAACAAACGAATAGGAAAAATCATCAGCAAACTTGAAATAGCTCAGTGATTTACTGCAGAGCAAAGTACTGAATGCAGTCAAATATTAGTGTCACTGTCACTTGATGGTGGATTTGGTGAAGCAGCTGTCAATAATCAAAATATTGATTTTGAAAATGGTGAATATGTTTGAGATGGCGAATATGAGCCAGATGCTGAATGTACTGGGAAATTTGCTCTGATGATGATATAAAACATCTGTTCAAACTGAACCCTTCCAAAATCTAAAAGGTAATAAAATATGCTTTATTTTATTATTCTGTAATTGTTTCTCTAATATCTGGAGGGTTTTATATTATCACGACAGGTAGAGATCCACCCTTGGTAAATCTAGATAAGGGGCGCTAAAGACCTGAATATGTAATAATGATTGGCGAAACATTCATGTATTTAAGGTTTAGAAGACACATCAATGCAGTATCCTAGGATGGCAATTCATCAGGCTCAAATTGTGAAAGAATGGTTGGGAGGCGCGGACGAAGAACCATCTTCACATGAATTGGAACCTCCGGCTCCAGGCCCATTCAGGCCACGTATTTAGCAAAACAAATATTTTCCCCTCTCCGTTTTCAAAAATCACATCGTTCACACACCTCGCATACATACGCCGTTGTAGCGTCATCATATCTATGCCAAACCTATTGGCAGCAGTGTAGGGGTTAAGGATAAAGCCACGCAAGCCAATCAGAATCCTCAGAATCAACAAGAGAGAACCTAAAACGCCGTTTCTCTCAGTTCACATAACAACACATAACCGGCGTTTTCAGAAATCTCCACTTTGCCCGGAGTTTTTTAGAAAATAATCGTTTTCAGTGATAAAAACGGCGTTTTCATGTAAATAAGATGGCAAAACGCAGAGAAATATCTGCGTTTTCCCATCGTGTAAACGGGGCCTCATTGTTTGGGATGTGCTGGAGTAGACTTTACAGAGTGCTCGACTCTTGCATTGTCATTACAAGATTGTGACCAAATTGGATGCTCCTCTTGATGGAAATAACCTCACTTTTTAAAAAAAATACAAATTAATTGTTTTCTTTGTCTTAAAACGAAACTGGAAGCCTCTATTCTCTCTGCCTTCTTTGATGTAATTATCCTGGTTTTCTGAACATCGCGCTGTTTTGGACTGATTGTTTGAATGAATTTGCTTTTACGATCATTGGACTGAAAACTTTCTTAGAGTTTAGCGGCTTAAAATTACCTGATCGCAAACAGAGAAGCTTGTGCCATTTGTAGATGCTCTCGTCTAACTGTAGAACATACAGTGACGTGAACTGAGTGACATAACCAACACATTCTCATCCCAATTCATCATATAACTGACGTTTTGGGACGTTTTTGACCATTCGTCAATATACAACGTTTTAGGGCCCCCTTAAACGTCGGTAGATGACGATCCCGGGTCGTCATACAGACTGACGCTGTACCTTTAACGTCAGTTAGGTGACGAGTTGGAGTTTAGGGTTAGGTTTAGGTCTGGGTAGAGTTAGGATCCCATAACGTCATCTACCGACGTTTAAGGGGGCCCTGAAAAGTCGTATATCGACGAATTGTCCCAAAACGTCAGTTATATGACGAATTGGGATGGGACTGCGTTGACATAACATAAATGACTTTAATGACTCAATTTTACATGCTTCAGTAATTTACTCATGCAAAATTATTTTAACGCGTTGTTACGTTATGTTTATTTTTCCTTGTGTCTTTATAATATCTTTGTATGCTTTTTGATGTTTTCTTTGAGTTTTAGATCATCGCTGATTTGCCAACAGCGCTGCCGCCTGCGGTAACTGGATGATCAGCTGGAGCCCCTTTTCAAAACTCCGCTTACGCTTGTCAGAGGGAACGGTTGCGAGCTTCGGGTCGGTCGCAATGGCTCAGACATACTGCCAGCCGCCAGATCAAAATGTTCTTTCAGTTGTTTGTTTTATTCAGAATGTGGTGATGTGGGAGAGACCTGCCCTTTTATTTGAAACTTATTTATTCTATGTTTTTGTAGTTAGGTAAGGTTTATTGTAGTTCGTTTTCTTTTCTTTGGGTTATTTACGTTGCTGTTTAATTTCGTTAGTTTGGGTTTTGTTTGTTATTTTGGGCCTTGGGTCTCTGATGAGAATACCACTTTATTGATTTATTTATCTATTTTTGTTAAAATGAATTCTACTTTATTGTTATATCATTTTGTTTGGGCAGTGGGTCCTTAAAAACGTTACTTTTGTGATTCACAATAAATTTATATTATAATGTGTTCGCCTTGGTCCTTGTTGTCTGACGGCCTGCTGGAAGCCTTTTGTACTTTTTTTTCTGTAATTTACTGCGTTTTACCCTTAGCGGAGGTAATACACGTTAAGGATTTTTTTAAGTAATCACATACGTTAATGCATTGACATTGACAGACCCAGTTTAAACTGAAAGTCATAGCTGAACTATTACACAAATTCAATTACACTCTGCTACAAGTTTTACATAGATAAAAATGTGTGGTGTAAACACCATTCATCTTCAATTCATTCCTGTGCAGAGCAGGACAGAGTAGGATGTGTTGCTATGTCACATAGAGAGAGCATCAGCGATCTATTTACACATAACTCTCTCTTTCTAAGTGATAAGTGCTATGACAGCAGATATGTTTGTGTGATAAGCATTTGGGGACTTTAGTCCATTAACAACCTCTTTTGAGTCTCCTTGGTGGGTTATTGGGCCAGTGAGTCAAAACCTTGCAGAACTCCCCTTCCATTTATATCATGTAAGACAGGCAGGGGAAGTGAGGACACAAAGAAAGAGGGACACAGAGAGAGAGAGAGGCTGCCGTGTTTTCACCGGTGTTTAAACAAATGCGATATGACAAATTGAAAAAGGGTGCATGGAAGTGCACGCATATTTGTGTGTATGCATGCATGTCTGACGAAGACAGGATGCTCCGATCAGCTTTGGTGTCATCAGATTAACAGGCATACGTCCATAATTAATGTTCAGAGACTGGACACACTTAACATGAGGCACGCTCTGGCTGTCAATCAAAAAGACACATGGCCATAAAACACACAGCTCACAGGGAAACACAGGTGTGATTGTGAAGTAAAATTCACATACTCTATCTTGCATAACAAAACCAACACATTCTCATCCCAAGACGTCATCTAACTGACGCTTTTGACCATACTTCAACATCCGACATTTTAGGGTACCCTTTACCTTAAGCATCAGTTAGATGATGCGGGTAGGTTTAGGATTATGGTAGGGTAGGGTTAGGGTTAGATAGCGTCATCTAACTGACATTAAAGTGTACCCTAAAACGTAGGATGTTGACGTTATGGTCAAAAGCGTCAGTTATATGACGTCTTGGGATGAGAACGGGCTGAATAAAACACAAAAGTACGTAAGCTTAATATACACATCACGTTTACCAAAATTAGAGTAGTTTGTAAAATCTCAGTGGGGACTCAAGCAAATATTGTATAATTGGTCAAAGAGGTTCAGCTGACAAACAAGTTGGGGAAATCCCTACATTCTATGTAAATATCATATTTGTACATTTGAATGTGTTTGACAAAATCCTTTCAAAAGACAGTAATACATGGTAAAATGGCTCACTGAGTGATAATTAAAATAATATTTGTGTTTGTCAGAAGCTGATTAAATATGCAATGTTGCAATGTTGAGAAAAGACTTTATAAAAGTGAAATGATTTCTGTAAATTAGTGATCAAATGCTGTGTGGGTCTCAGAGTACTTAACTGCCATTGAGTTAATTAATTATAAGTACTTAATACTTATAATCAGTTATACTTTGGACGAACAGTCCAACTTAACATTCATTAATGAGTTAATGAATTACTTAACTGCCATTATGAGAATAACATGTAATCATGTAATCAATAAAAAGTAATTTGTAGTTTAATTACAAGTATTTTAAAATGGAATACAAGTTTTTTTGGAATCTGAATACGTATCATAGATTATACGTATGTAATCAGTTACTACCCAGCACTGGTCTTACCACATCTGAATGTAAATATAAAAAAGATGTAGCTCACAAACTCATCACATCTGAACTCAGTTTTAAGCAGTTAAAGAGAGGAAGATGGCTTTGCCACAGAATATGGATGTACGTTCAGAATGATTGTTACCTTATGCCATGAGATGGACTGTTACATTAAAGTTTTTTTTTTCTTTTGCTGTTTCTGTCTGTTTGCTGGTAATTCTCCATACAGTAAACAGTGGTTATCAATCACATATAAGCTGAAGTACATGGCAGGACAAGGCTCACTCCTTCATATTTTTCATGAAATGTTCAGTATAAAGGGTGTTCTGGACGCAGCTGTCTATCCTGAGGTCTGGCCCCTCATGGAAAAGGCTGTGTCTGGTCCTAGCAATTTCTGCATGACTTGGCCAAGCATCTTGTCCCAATAAAGAGCAGAGGATGTTGACGGAAAATGCTGGACCATTTTCATTACGCTCACCATGCTAATCTGATTTCATGTTCTCTTGTTTTAGGTAATCACATGCCACCATACAGCATGTTCCAGCAGTGGGGCTATGGCAGATGTATTAAATGTTACGGCTTGAAGTTTTCACTTTTTATGTTTCAATTTTAAGAGAATCATATTTTCAGCCTAAACTAGGCAATATATCTGTATTTTTACTCCTCCTACAATATATAAAAAGAAATTGACCAAGTTTAAAGTTACTTTCTGTGTTTGTTTGTTAGAGAGAATTTTGTCAATATACAGTATATAACTACACATACGTCTAGCAGAGAGCTAACAAACAGCAAACATCTCAATTAATTTACTGGTAGATAGTTCAACCCAGTTTAATTCTGGCATAGATTTTAGTTCAACAAACAAACATATTGGATAATTTCAAGCAAATTAGAATATAGTGCGTGAGGTGTATGGATAATTTCAGAGTACAGTCTTCAGGATGTAACCTTTTGTGTTCCACTATTGAAAGGAAAGTCATACAGGCTTGGCATGAGGACCAGTAAACTATATCATTTAAATTTTTTGCTAAACACCTACTTTCAGAAAGTGTTCCACTTTCCTTTAATCCCATGCAGAGGATTGATGGATAATAAGTGTATACAAACTATTCTCCTTTTAATTTTCACTAATTCTCTCTAAAAGGGTGAGTTGAATGTCACATCAGAGATCCTTTCGCCGTACTTCCATCACTGCAGAGAATGCAAAAAAGGAGTTAAAAAAAAAATTAAAACAAAAGTCCCTCGTTTATTTTCCACCTTTGTCCTTATCAGTCTGCTCGTTCACCCTCTCTCATTCCTTCTCCCTCTCTCTCTCTGCTTGGCTAGGCTAATTGAGTGTCTAAACAAACTAATTAATCACTGGCACTGGTGGAAGACGGACAGGCCTGGAGAGGTGATGTTCATCAAACTCCCCCCAATTTGTTTTTTTAATCCCTGCAGTCGTTTATTTGCTGAATATGCACATATTTCCCCTTCCCTGAGATCTCTTTGCCATGGCCAAGGTTAACTGTACACACGCTCATTCACTATTTATGATTTTGCATAGAGGATAAGGGTTTTTTTCTGCTCTTATATTCACAGTATCCAGGCGCATTAATCAAAAATAATGAATAAAATGATCCGTCTGACAATGCTCATACCCTCCCAGGTTTCAAGAGAATATCCAACCAACTTTATTAATCAACATCCAGATTAATTGTAACAAAGTGTCATCCATAAATTTCCCTTTCATTTTAATAGTACTTTGCCCAACACTAACAATATCCCTTGTGACTTCAGATTTATTGAGGGTTGTGGCTATTGCGGAGAGGATGAGAGGGTGACATGGTACTGGGGGAATGGCACAGATACTGTGTTCCTCTCTACACACTGACGTCCAAATGGAAAGGACCAAAACATCTCCTCTCTGGACCAATTGAAGGCATTTAAAGATCCCCTCGGATTCGAACGCTTCCCTTCTTTAGCAAACGCTTTGGTGGTGCTGTAATGGCCATTTATTGCCCTTCGACAACTCTCCTCTACCCCCCCACCCCCTTTTTGGCCCCGCTCAACTCTCTGTAGGAGAAGGTGAGGCGTTGGAGTAAACCATTAAGGGTGACAGTTTCACTTTTTCTCCCCTAATTACTTGTTCCTGCCTATGTGGCATTTCTTAGAAAAATTTGTTGAATAATGACCGGCATTAAAATGGAGACTCTTAAGAATTTATACGCGCCGCTTAATTTATCATGTACTTTCTTTATCTCCTCAGTGGATTTATGTCCAAAGTGTCGCAGGCCCCCTCTGCCTGCTGACAGCGCCGTCATTTTCTTAAGGGCACAGCATGCATATCAGTGACAAATTTCCCTGACGCCACACACTTCATCCCAGCAAATTGCATGCAAGCAGACCAGATTCACACCCTGTTTGTTTGTGCTTTGAAGATGCTAGTTACACCATAATTGACATAACTGTCTCAAAAAGAAAGTGTTTTATGAGAACGCCTGATTTTTCTATTCAAAATGAATAGAAAGGGACATTTTAATGTCAGTTATTGGGTTAGTGTTATTGTAGTGTTATTAACTGATTATATGTAATTATGTAATCAGAATCCAAAAATTAAGTACTTGAAATAAGACTATATTATGTATTATGTTACTTTTTCGCTGATAACATGAATAGATGTTTTTCTGTCAGTGGCAGTACATTATTTATAATTCATTAGTTCTGCCTATACTTAAAAAAAGCCTACTGCTTATATACATTCAGGTCTGTGGTTTGTGGAATTGCAGATTAGACCAGATAATAGTCAGTTCCTTCACAAACCCCAGTCTCGGAATACATAATGTAATATTTACATAATATGCACTTCATATTGTTGATAACAAATAATGGGATATATGTTCTTCCTCTTTGTATTTTTATATCAACATGGTACAAAATGATCCTATCATTGTTATAAATATGTTAGGTCAAAAGTAATAAAAAATAAGATTATAATACCTTACATGTGTAATTTACAACTACAATTGTTGTCAAGTCATTTATCTAGTAATCTGTAATTTACCTAGTACTGTAATTCAACACAAAATATTTCACAAATTACTCAAACATTGTGTTGCTGGAAGCATTTGTGGTAAGTGTGTGTGATTGAGCAAGCAAACGCTTTTAAATGTGTCGCTCTCTCCCATATGCGCTGCAGGTACGACCACCCGTATGTATGACTAACTCCACAGATTTGCTGTCTCTCTCCCTCATTAAAATATGCACCCTTTTTAGTCCTGTATTAGAATGATTTATGAAACAGATCAGGCTTGTGGTTCTAAAAGCCACCTATTGCCTTCATTTTATTGCTGTTGTTTTTTTCCCCCTCTATTTTTCCTCACGGTAATATACCGCGATCTCCCAGGAGCACGTGCTCTGATGGTAGCTTTTTTCAAGGGCATTCAAGTGGGTACTCTGCTCACAGCGGTTTAATATCTGCTCAAACACATTGCGAGGACATCCAACCGTCTCCACTAACACCATTACATGCCACATTTTTGAATGCTATGCTAGATAGAGATCTAACCTGGGCTGCTCGCACAAAACAGGGACACAAATTTTTTTAAGAGGTAATATCTAAAAATGGAGCACCCCTATTGCTGAATCACATGTGATTCTGATCACTTTACAAATGAGGTTAAATTTTAAGGGGTTAAAGGGTAACTTTTTTTAGGGATCCCAAGTCTATCTACCTCATATAGTAGGTCTACCAGTGTGAGCAAATAGATTCTGGCTTTCTTGCTGGCCTATTTCCATGGCAGTAAGACAACAATGAATACATTATCATGGACTCCAAGTTAAACACTTAGATATGTGACCTAATGAAATTACAGGCTCCCCTTGTCTGTATGGCTTTGCTTTAGCCCCCAATGAGCATTTCTATGCTAATCAGATGCAAATACGTGGAAACGATGGCAGATATTTAACCCTGGAGTACTGGAACGCCACAGAATTAAAGAGATTCACCCCTCCCCAACCCCTCCACATTTTTCCACCCCATCTAGTTAATGGGGGGCCTTGGAGAGTAGGCAAATGTTTTACCTTTTTGAAAGTTAAATGCCCACTTTCGCCTTGATATTAAACCACACATACAGGCCTGAACTATAACCTTTCCAACTCCCCATTTCTCCTGTAAGCCATTGCCTGAACCACTTTCGGCAGCGGTCTAATGAAATGTAATTTTTGTTAGCGGTTCTCATGGCATTATGGAGTGTAGTTCATATTGGTCTGCAAGGATCTGGCAGTGGTGTTAAATACGGAATGGTTAGCTCAAGCTCTATGTCACATTATTGTAATATGAAGTAATTCTTTTAGTTAATGTGGTTACATCTATTCCCTGCCATTAGAACTCACGTGAACACACACATTTTATTAGTGTTTCACGCCCCTGCGATTTTCATTACTTAAGCAGGACAAACCAAATGCATTCTATCCAACTCACACAAATGAATATTTTCCTCATGCTTTTACTCGTTTCAAGGACAATGATGATACTCTGACGACCCACTGACCCATTAAGTGGAATGATGGTGCCAGTGTGTTGCTGGAGGCACATCAGACTAACATACACATGCAAATTATAAAAATAACTTGAGTTAACTGTGAGGGTTTAGCATGTTCATCTGTATGGTATGACAATGCATTCTCATCCTAGGGCGTCATCTAAATGACACTCTAACTGACACTCATAACTGATGTATGGTCAAAAGCGTCAGTTAGATGACGTCTTGGGATGAGAATGTTTTGCATACACCGTTAACATCATAAGGGACATCATAAACACCTGGCCCTCATATTAACACATCATATCTTTGATAATTATTAGTGTCATCTTTACAAAGAGAAAAAGAGGGCAAGAGACAGAAAAAAAACATCAAATGACCTTTTTTTGTGATTTTATGATCTTAGAGCGAAATTTCATCCATGCTCTTCTCTCTGGACACCTCAAGCAGATGTTATTCTGTCATCTCTCTCTCTGGGTATATCTTTCTATCTAGTGATAAAGTAGAACACAGTGAAAATCAGTGTTTAATGAAATGAAAATTTACAATAAACAAGAAAAAAATATTTCATTTTGTTATTATTTTTTTGCTGAATGAAATCATGAAACTTCTCAATTAAGGACATCTGAAATATCACATCAGTTAAAAAAAAACAAACAAAAAAAAAAACAGTGTTACATATCCTGCTGAATTACATTGTAGTCATATAATGTTCCCCATGTCAGCTAGGCCACTTCACTGAAGGACTAGACTGCTGTCCTCTTTTCCTGAAGATGCCACTTCACTTGAGGTCCTTGGTGACTTGAACAACTACTTGGGCAAGCAACAGGCGGCAGCCTTTCTTTCTCTCTTGTCCTCAAGACCACAAAAAAATACAAACCCCAGCAATGCACAAAACAGGCAACCAAGTCAATGTCATTCAAATAAATAAATACTGCACTGCTCTACTGTTGCACCACTCTATTACTTATGGCATGCTGATGTTACTAGTAGTAGATTAATTGCTTCTGCCTCTTTTATTCTCATTTGTAAGTCACTTTGGATAAAAGCATCTGCTAAATGAATAAAATGTAGATGATTTATTCATTTGGAAACAGAATCTCTTTTGTAAAATATTTTAGACCTGAACATTTGTCCTAATCGATTGTTCTCTGGATTTGGCATTTGTTCTAAATTAACATTCTCCTAAATTTTGTAAAACTTTGGTCATGGACATTGTTTGTTTTATCAGCAGGTACAAACCAATTATCTTCACATTTTGGAAATCAGTTTTCAAGAAAGCAGGCTCAAAGTTTCTGAGCAAATCAACACTTCCCTCCAAACACACAGAGATGCCTCTCGTCCACCGACGTTTGTGTGTGTGTGTGTTTGTTGCATGTTACAGCAGAGGCAAGAAAACAAGCAGACATTAGCCTGTCCACTTGACAGCAGCGTGTTCAGCTGACCAGAAAGTCCTGTAATTAAATGGCTGCTTACCCTGTCGAGTGAACTGAAGTTAACCTCTGCTTCAACACTGACAAACACGCAACTGCACATCTGCTCGCCATCCAAGCAGCCCGAGGATGCTTCAGAGGCAATGGGGAGACTAATACAGGACTTTGAGGTCTCTTTGAGGAAGTGTGTACGGGGGGTTGAGCTAATTGTGCTGAAGCTCCAAGTCTTAATGAGATACTAGTGGACGCCGCATTCGTTTTACTTTCTTATTTATGCCACATTATTTTGAAGGATCACGCACCGCTTAGATATCGTGCTGTGTTCTGAGCTCCTTTTCCGGGCAGGTTTTGGGAAAGGATAATTTATTAAAATTACTTTTTACTCATTTTGTTTAATGTATGCACTTTAACAATTAATAACCCAAGCGCGGGAGATTTTCACTAAAGGCCATTAATTTGTATAAAGCTGCCGCCACTGACAGAGGAGATTTTTTAAACTGATCAAGAGAAAGTCAAATTATTCTCTAGCCTCAGGTTAAATATTACTTTCTTCAAGAATTCTTTGCTGTGCCGTCCCGCTTTTTTATGACCTTGTCATTGATTGCAGCTTTCAAAGCCATCTTGTGAAAGCCTCTGCTGCTGGGAAGGGGGTGTATTGTTTGTTTTCTGATCACCATCTCTTTGTCCCATCTGCAGGCTGAGTGTTGAGCATGTGAAAATACAAGGCCGAGTTGAAACAGACCTACTTTGTATCTGCAATATCAAATCATCTCCCTGACCAGGGTAGCAAACTTATGTGTTTTGTGTGTACGTAGACAGGCTGTTTTACATGTAAGCAACCCAAAACCAATGACAGTTTTTGTCAGGGTTTCTGTGTTTAAATTATTCAGACCCTGAACACCTTAACCTCCAATACCAAACTCCCTCTATTGTTGCAACCTCGTCCTCGTCTTATCCTTATTAGCTGCCGTATTTTCTCAAAGGGTGGAACCATGTTTATCTTTAGACATTTTTCTCTCGCAGCTGTAAACCCATGAGAGGGACGTCTGCTTGCATCTCTGAACTGCTCTGCTAGATGTTTATTTACTCTGCTCAAACGTCCTATCAGTCATCTTCGCGCCTCATTTTTTCATTGGCGCTGTTTTTGGTCAAGCAAGCCAAGGGACAGCCGTTTTATTGTTCGTGACTGTATATTCATTGCAAAGGATGGCTGAAATGTTACAGATTTTCACTGAAGCAATACACTCACCGGCCACTTTATTAGGTACACCTGTACGACTTGCTCGTTAACACTTAATTTCTAAGCAGCCAATCATGGGAAGAAAGGTAATTTGAGTGACTTCCAAACGTGGCATGATTGTTGGTGCCAGAAGGGCTGGTCTGAGTATTTCAGAAACTGCTAATCTACTGGGATTTTCACGCACAACCATCTCTCAGGGTTTACAGAGAATGGTCCGAAAAGAAAAAAACATCCAGTGAGCGGCAGTTCTGTGGCGGAAATGCCTTGTTGATGCCAGAGGTCAGAGGAGAATGGCCAGAAGATTGGAAAAACGTTGCCTGGTCTGATGAGTCTCGAGTTTCTGCTGCGACATTCGGATGGTAGGGTCAGAATTTGGCGTCTACAACATGAAAGTATGGATCCATCCTGCCTTGTATCAACGGTTCAGGCTGGTGGTGGTGTCATGGTGTGGGGAATATTTTCTTGGCACTCTTTGGGCCCCTTGGTACCAATTTGAGCATTGTTGCAACGCCACAGCCTACCTGAGTATTGTTGCTGACCATGTCCATCCCTTTATGACCACAATGTACCCAACTTCTGATGGCTACTTTCAGCAGGATAATGCGCCATGTCATAAAGCTGGGAATCATCTCAGACTGGTTTCTTGAACATGACAATGAGTACGCTGTACTCAAATGGCCTCCACAGTCACCAGATCTCAATCCAATAGAGCATCTTTGGGATGTGGTGGGAACGGGAGATTCGCATCATGGATGTGCAGCCGACAAATCTGCAGCAACTGTGTGATGCCATCATGTCAATATGGACCAAACTCCCTGAGGAATGCTTCCAGCACCTTGTTGAATCTATGCCACGAAGAATTGAGGCAGTTCTGAAGGCAAAAGGGGGTCCAACCCGTCACTAGCATGGGTACCTAATAGAGTGGCCGGTGAGTGTATATAGAGATTACATCCAACTAACAGCCTGCATTCTGTGCATTTATCAGAACATGTTTACTGATAATGCTGATCCTGCTTAGGAATCAAACAAAGCCCCCAAATGTTGCAATTAAATGAAGCGGCCGCTTCAAATTAATATGGCTGATCTGACTGCATTCATCAAAATGGATTTTCATTTTTGTCCTTTCTTTTCCTTTCCTATTCTGCTCTCTCATCTCACTCCCCCCTCTGCAGTGGTACTTTTAAGTTCAGAAACTGAGAGCATGTCTTCATTAGCTGCATTAACATTCACAGGCTGTAGTAAATTCTGACAGTGAAAAGGTCCCCGTAACCTTTAGTTGTGCAGAAATTTACTTCCCAAGAAAATTACAGCTGGCACTGTCTTAATTAATGCTCGCTTTCTTTGCTGAAAACCCATGGCTTGTCAGAAGAAGAGTGGGGAAGGAGAGAAAAAGAGGCAAAGGAAGAACGAAATAAGGAGGTGAGGCGATTATATGGAGAGCAGAACGTGCGACGCAGCTGGAAACGATAACTGAGGAATTTGCGCAAAATTCACAAATATTTTTCTCAAATATCACAATATTGGCCAGGTTTTAGAGGAGTGGTCGGATATTTGGAGAAAAATAAGCAGATTCAGAATGTTGATTTCCCTCTTTCTTCTCTTGTTTTTTTTTTGTCTTCTAGCATGATATATATATGAAAACTAATACATATTTTATCTCCTGCATGCTGCGTACTATAGTCTGTTTGGGAAGTGACTATCATCTTCTAATACCCAGGCCATCAGAGGAGCAGAGAGGAGGATAGATTAGAATGCTACAAAACAATTTGTCCTCACCCCAGGAAAAGAGGAGGAATCCAGCAGATACATAAAAAAGGAAGA
This sequence comes from Hybognathus amarus, assembly GCA_030378365.1. Lineage (NCBI taxonomy): Eukaryota > Metazoa > Chordata > Actinopteri > Cypriniformes > Leuciscidae > Hybognathus > Hybognathus amarus. The sequence continues at coordinate 340,552 of JAQIUQ010000065.1, read as the reverse complement.
CAATTGGACCAAAGCAGACATTTATGTGCAAGGTGACTTCATGTTACACAATGGGTCATAATTAAAAGATCAGCAAAGAGCCTGAGTATCAGGGATAACACAGAATAAAAATCAATGCCGTATACTTTAAAATGGGTCTCGTACTCTCTGTGGGTCTATGAATTTCTGGCACTGACGTGGGAGAATCACATGCCTTGAGTTCCTATTGGATTAGAGAATGCGGGGCTAATGTGTGAGTACTTCTTCTAATGTGATGTTTGCCCATATTCTGTCCCTGTCACTCATGACAAGCCCTCTGGGTTTGATCATTAAACAGCACTGGAGGGCAAGGCTAGACTGTCTGTCTGCTCGTTCTCTCTCTCTCTTCTCTGACACTAATTAGTGGTTGTGACTCAGAGTGTGGTTGATAGACAAATGTCAGAAAGCTCATGTGTGGGGTATTAATTGCTGAAATAAAAGCAGGGGAGGCGTGCTGAAGATCTTGTAAACCTCTCTGCAGATGTGTTTGTTACTCAAATCTGCAATTCAAATGATGGCAAAAAAAGTCATGTGTTAATTTCTTGTTTATTTTAAGCTTTTGCTAATGTAGACCAGTTTCTTATGTCTCAATGATTATCCTATAAATAGGTTTTGGACACATAATCTAATTATTGAAAGGGCTATTTCACAAACTTTAACAAAAAAATTCATTTACGCACCCTCAAGTCAAAATCTGGAGCACAAAATAAGAAATTATGAAGATTGATTGTTATCATTAGTGTTGGGTTTGAGTCCACCTTAGTTGAGTCAGAGTCTTAACCAATCGAGTCTCAGTCAAACAACGTCAATGACTGCGTTTACATGCAGCAAATAACCCATTCAAAACCGGGATATTAGCAATAACCCAGTCGCAAACGACCATGTTAACACCGCCAAAAACCTGAATATTGCTCATATCCCGGATTTTAAAAACCGGGATATTATACCTGGGGTACCTAGCCTGGCAAGCAAGACCTATCAAGATGTTAGATCTGGGAACTCTCTATTGGCATACCTCAATCCGAGGGGCGGGATAAAAGGTTGTCTTTCAATATCCCTCTGCTCGCCATAGGATAACGCTAACCAACCAGAGCAACGAACGGCTGTGGATGAGTGAGTCCAATGCGTTTTCCCTCCAGCAGAGCAAGTTGATATATTAAACTTTTGCCGTATCCGGTCGTCAAAACTCCGAACACATCTTCCTTTTTTAAGAATGACTAAGTGACGTTCTCTTAACTCCAAGTCATCCGAGTCGCGGCCAAAGCCGAATCGAAAGACCGCTGTTCGCCAGCTGCATCTTGTTTGTTTTTAACTAGCAGGGAAATCACCAATGGAAATCATGGCGCAGAACCGTCACAACTCTGCCGTCATTGTTAAGCCCGCCCACCAACTCTATATACGATGTGATTGGCCGGACCAGAGTTTGGTTTTTCCACAACGAAAGTCAACGGAGAGTTGCTAGACCACACTTTGCTGTAAAATAATTTTTGCTGCCGCTAGGGTGCGTCTAGATTTCTAGGCTATGGGGTACCCCTTTTCTAACCCGATTTTTTGGTCATGTAAATGCGCATCGGCATATCCCCATAGTGATTTGTGTTCTGTGCATGTCCTATTTGCAAGGAATCTTGGTCATTTGAGTAGAGAAACTTCTCAGCGCATACAAAAATCCGCGTGCAGTATACCGGAAGTAAACATGGCGAGACCAGGCGAGACACAGCATACTTTTGGAGTGAGCTCAGTAATGTTACCAGCATCAAAGCGCAAACAAAGGCGATCACTATCTGCCCCGAACTAGTCATTATCCGCATGCTGCTGTTGTTGTCTTTGGATACAGGAAGAAGAATCGGAAATGATGCAAATTGCGTCTAAAGGTTATACGTACGTCAAGACGTGAACCGCGCGTCACCGTTTACATCGGGATATTGCAGTTCCATACAGGAGAAACTCTCTCTGCTCACGCATGTAAACGGGTTATCCCTAATGTTTCAGAAACCTGAAAAGAGACCTTAACCCGGCCATAACCCGAAAATTGGCTGCATGTAAACGTAGTCAATTTTAAATGTAAGAACAGCCAACCTCTATTGCGTCTTGCCATTTTGATTTCATGTCATCTCATAATTAGTATTCTGCTCAGCAAAGTCATATAATGGAAGTCATGGCCGACTCGATTTCTGTATTGTGGCATTTCTGAGAAAAACAGGTTTTTGAATGTAAAAAAGCTGCAGGGTGGGACTTGACTTATCCATCGAATTAAAAATTATGAATTTATATGAATTCGAGGCAAGGGGTGGTAATCGGGGTAGCTTTGTGAATGGGAACAGCCTATTGGGACCCGAAGAGCTGAAAATGCAGTGGTATGGGGACAGGGGAGAGGACCTACAGTCTTTACAATGGCATACATGAATGCATTTTTGATTAACAAATTACATTACTGGAACTATGTTTTGATTAGTCGATGTATATTTTGTTAGGGCTTTGCCCTGTCTGCCTATTTACTGTATATGCCCCACCTGCATAAAATTACTGTATTTAACTAATACTAGTCTAACTAATGTAAGTAAAAAAGTTCAAACAAATAACTAAAACATGTAAAATCAAAATTACAAATTAAATAAACAGTTTTTCATGTAGGTACTGTAAATAGTATACTATTGGCTACTACAGAAATAGCCTACTACAGACATTATAATAAAGTAAATGTAAAAAAATTAAACCACATAATTTTTACGTTATGCAGTAAATATAAACAATAGTACAAATAAATAAATAATAATATACATTTTAAAATAAAGTTACTCAGTCTTTGCTTTTGTTGTTTGATTATCATTAAAGACACAGATAACAGCAGGTTTATTAGGCTTCTGTCACTTTAACATCTAATGTATGGAAACAATATACTGACACATCCAATTTTCTCACAACTGTTTACGTTCACTTAAGATATTACCTGGGTTAGATCACCAAAGTCCCGTCTGAGAGAACATCCGTGGAGATTTGCGGGTACCATAGGGTGCCCCATCTCTCTGAAAGCAGGTCCTTCCTGAGAGGACTGTGCCAGGGAGGTACCATCACGAAAAGTTCTGGGAACCAGGTCCGGTTGGGCCAGTAAGGACGAAAGATCGTATGTCCTGCTCCTCGTCCTCCCTGACTTTGCACAGTGTATGTGCAAGTAGGCTCACTGGGGGAAACACAGGGTTCCAACAACTGGCAGTGGGACGTGTCCCAAGAGGCAAACAGGTCTACCGCTGCAGGTCCGAAGTGACTCCAGATCAGCTGAACCGCCTGGGATGGAGTCTCCACTCTGCTGGAAGCGAAGGCTGTCATAAGAGCTCGACGGCTGCACGAATCAACACATGAAAATGATTTGACTTTGTGAAAATCAAATGCAGTATTGAGCCAATCTGGCCAGTAACAATTCTGTGAACTGTCCCGAGCTCATTTCACCCAATCCCGAGACTCTGGAACATGTTTCGAGTCCCAAACGCTAAAGTCAGAGTCAAGTCTGACTAAAAATGAGTACCCCACATTCATGCTCACAATAGAAGTCTAATGTTTTGTATAATTATTTTACGTTTTTTTTTCAATGAGTTGGTTGATCCTTTTGACAAAACTGGTCTGAAAAATTCATTTAAAAACATTGGGTCTCATTCATGAAACATTTGTAAATATACGAGTAAATATGAGAGTGATTTGCGTGTAAAGAGACCTTCCCGAAAACTCTTCTCCTGATTCACAAATACTTCGTAAACGTCAGATATGATCGTGAAATGTGTGTGTGTTATGCCTGGTTCAGATTACACGTTTTTAGCCCGATTTTGGCATGAGCCGTTTGACGTAGGGTGTCGTGGGGATTCATAAACGACAACGGGCGTCGGGACGCAAGATTCGAATCGTATCATCTCGTATAGTGTGTCATAGTGGGAGACAACCTATGTCGCGTCTGCGATGCTTCACGACATCACGACACAAAGACTAGCATGTTTAATTTTTTTAATGGTCGTTCACGACGGTTCCATCACATGTATGAGGTTGACCAATAGGAGCACATCTTTCAAAAATGGCGAAACGAAAGAGAGACTATGGTGCTAACGTTAAAACTACAAGTAAAAATATATAAGAAAACAATAGTTTTACCTCAAGTTCTCTTTGGAGGATTGACAGCCCATACTGTCCTCTTCGAGCAGGGTTAAGTCTCACGCAATGGCCGTGAGACATACGCAATTCAACCAGTCCACACGCCACACCGTGTATTTCTCACGCTGAAAAGGCAAGGCCGAGCAATCAAGGAACGTGTCCATTGTTGGGTTTTCTTTCTTCTTTTTTATTTTTATTTTTATTTTTCTGAACACAGGACAGCCAATAGAACACTCACCGCTTCATCCATTGTTTGTTTACGTTCATTTCCGGAAGTCACTCACTAGTTTCGCTTCCTCTATGACATCACGCGCCGTTAAAGACGGCATGCGATGACTGGTCAGGAAGCAACGTGTAGTCTGACATTGTGTCTTGTCCACGACACGACAAGATTTTAGTATTCAAAATCGCTTAATCTGACACAGTGACAATCGTAACAGACAAAAAAACGTGTAATCTGAACCAGGCATAAATGAATTCCAACCAGTCGTAAATGGGATGCGCGTGCACATTCATTCTCAATTACCATAAATCCCGCCCATTATATCCGAAAGACATCTATATATAGGCATATAATAGGCCTAACATGAATGTGAACGAAAAAGAAAGATTTCTCAGATGCAGAAATTGAAGTTTTATTATCAGAAGTTCATTCAAAACGCCCATTTTATTTTCAAGCGTACATAGTGGCCTATCAGGTCCTAAAACAGTAAGCTTGGCAGCATATTACAGATGCAGTTAATGGAGTTTCATCTGTTAATCGAACAGTCCCAGAAGTGAGAAGAAAATGGTTTGACATTAAGCTTGACAGCAAAAAACGAATTAGTTCACTTCGGAAAAATCTTATTCGATCTGGAGGAGCTCCACCATCGATCACCAGATCTGCTATTACTGGCTCTCATAAGTAAAACGAAAAAACGTATGTAATTACTATATAATTTTTTTTTTTCAAAATGCTGTTTAAATATGTACCCAATTAAGGTAAATTAAAATGCAGCCTTATTAATGAGCAAAACATTCGGATGTTAAGTGCACCATTACGCGTGGCTGGGAGCAGGTAGATTTCTTTTGTACCAACTAACATTTGGAAAATACGAAGATTTTAATAAATCCGAAAATTTACGCCAGAACCACTTTACACACGACTTTACACAAAAATTCGTTCTGCTCGTGTTTCATGAAGGAGACCCATTGACTTAATGTTTCCCGGAGGAAAGTAAATCAGACTGTTTTGAAACAACATACATAATGACCCAATTTTTATTTGTGCATGAAAGACTGCTTTAAATCCCTCAATTTTGTCAATATGTTTCTATTCATTTCTGGTAATATTTTGTATACATATCAACATTTTTATGAACAAAATGTTCCACAAGCATGAATCTAATTTACAAAGTAGACTGACGCTGAGATGAGGACATGGAGATAATAATTTCTGTGACTGTAACTGACATGTAACCATCACTCTAGTGATACAATACGGTAGGCCTATTACATCAACTAATTAAAACAATTAAAGCATGGAGGGCCTGGTATCTGAATTTCTGTCAAGCCTGGAGTCAGCTTATTAAAATAGTACTTTAATGAGGTACAGCCGCTCGCCCAGTGTCTCTTCTTTCGCTGGCTGTTTCTTCCCGAGAGAGAGAGAGAGAGAGAGAGAGAGAGAGAGAGAGAGAGAGAGAGAGAGAGAGAGAGAGAGAGAGAGAGAGAGACAGTGAGTATGTGCAAAGATGAAAATAATCCATTACATCACATTTTGATGATACAATTTCAATCATGTCTTTCATAAGGCATTGTGTGTTCTGATTACCTGGTTTTAACACTGCAACTTATTTTTTCCATAACAAATAGTCATCCAGCATAATATGACCAAAGTCTGTGGATTGCTCAAACAACTGTAAACAAAATTTTCTTCAGTAGACCAGTGCATAGGCTGTATAATTATGCTCCTGTGAAATTATACCTCTACCATGTCTCGAAAAAAATCTAACATTAAAATTGAATCTAAAATCTAGTCAACCATCACACCCTATTTATACGATAGTTAACATGGGCTAATAATTTCTCCTACTACAATAATGCTAGTATGACAACAGTTATTGTAAAACAGGTTCATCTCACAAACAAACAAGTAATATTTGAAAATTCTAAAAGATTAGAAGGTATTCTGTATTGTTGTAAATTTCCATTGGCCACTAACACATCATCAGTGGCTTTTATGCTCACTCTCCTGTAGAGCATGAGCTCACGGGCCTGCTCCAATGAGATGATAAACTGCCTCTGATTCCATGATTCCAATTTGTAATTTTCAGAGTGCAGAGGTAAGACTAAGACGATTGATCAAATTGAGGAGCAAGTTGAGCGACCCTTCCTTCTTTCTCCCTCTTCGTCTCTCTCTCTTGCCCAAAGACCCTCTTTAAATATTCAGCTAGATTTATGAATGGTCACTGTCTCCCACAGCTATTTATATCTCTTATATTGACAGAAACACATTCAGGAAGAGGAATTAAATTTTGGTTTCTGCGAGTGCGACAGGGGAAGTTTGATAGAGCGTGGTCTCACTCGGAGGTGGGGGACTGAAGCGCTCAGATTAATGTATTTTTTGGAACAAAAGTAGACATGGATTTATTCCTATTTTCCCTCTCTTTTTATGAAAAATTCAAATGAAGGTCAATTTTCAGGATTACCTGCCTCTCTGTAAAATGTTTCAGGACATTTATCATGAAGCAAATCAAAAATTAAAGACACAGGAGGCAATTTTAACAGAACAGAAGACATAGGTTAGATATACGGTAGATGTGGCTTTGTTTGATAACGTATAGACTCGTAAAGTTACACCATCGGAAGTACCTAGTCATTTGAATGTATGTTCCAGGCGACTGCTGAATCGTCTTTACCTTTAATAATGCAAGCTCTGTGTCTGTCTCTCCATGTTCTCCACTCTGGTCGGATCTCAATCTCAAGTGATTTCACAGACACGCCAGTCTGTTGGGACACTGTCCCCGCCATTCGATCCGATTATTTAGGAAGGACAAAGTGCTCGTGTTGATGAAGAGCCTGCTCGAAAATCTGAGAGTGCAGAAATCAATGTGGATCCAGCGGGCCCCGGAGCATTGATCACGACTCCCTCTGCATTGACAATCCATGCCTTGTTTGGCTATGCGCGTGAATAGGGCGAAATGAGCCTCCAGTGAACACTCTCTGTACCATCTCATGATCCCTGTCTCTCCGTCCCCTTTCTCTGCCTCCGTATTGACACGGCTTCTGCCATGATTTATAATCACACAGTCAAAAGTTTTGAGTGAGGAAGCAAAGTTTGCAGTGCAGACCCTCAACAGGAAGCAACGCCAGTGCAAACAACCTTTTTTATTATTATTATTCCTGTTTTTTTACTTGAAGCGATGTTCTTGAGCGAAGGCAAAACATCAGCGAAGGCCTTATAGTTTGCGGTGGAATCAATCCCAAAGAGCGAGAAGACACTCAAATGAGGGTCTCTCATTATGGACTGGCATTGTTTGTCCAGAAATCCTTTCCTCCGCACCTTGTTAGAGATGTCCAGTCTGCATAATTGGAGCCGGCGCTGACAGATGCTTCACTGAAAGCTTTTGTAAATGACAAATGTTCTACCTCTCTGGGAAAGATGACCGTTTAAAAGAATGACGTCTCGTTATTGGTCCTGCGGATGATTTGGAAGGTTCTGGCAATCAAGCTGCTCCTAACAGTATTCGAAGCATTTCTCCTGAATAGAGTAAGAAATCACCTCTCTTCAGGCTGTCTGACTCCATTTAAAATGAAGGAGAGGCTTAGTTTAGATTAGGTTTGTGATAAATAAACAGTCGGTTTATGATTAATTGGTGTTAAATTACTTGAAAACCACATTGCTGTAAATTGACCATGATGTCCTATGTGAATCTTTAAAACAAGTTGATGATATCTGAGGAACGAGCAGTCTGAGTAACCAAAGACCGAATTTTTTTCTTTGGTTTCTCTCTTTCAAAACAGGTTAGAGTTACACATCTGTTTTGAGATGCTCAGGTTCAACACGGACATTCCAAACACAGATGACTTCTCTTTGGGCTGTTTTTGTTTATAAACCCCAAGATTCCTCTGATTAGCTTGTCACTTTGTTTGGATTCAGGATGATCAAGTAAAAACCTTCATTATAAGAGTCAGATTTTTACTTGTGTACTGGAAAGAGTCTTGCAGTGATGAATTCTATTTTATAAGAAACCACCTGTTGTGAACTTTTCAATGGAAGTGTCACCCTATTGCAACAGAACTGTGTAGCTTTCCCGCATATTCTCATATATTGCATCCTTCCTTGTGCAATACATGCAGAGTAAGAGAAGATGATTTTTATTTTTGCTATTTATTCACAAATGAAATGTCGTGGATGCTGAATATTGTAAATGTGTTACTCCTGTTAAAATAATAACATGTTTTAAGATTATATTACAATAACAAAAAAATTATATGTAACACACTCTTTTACAACTCAATGAACCAAAATGACAGATGTCTTGCTGCCAATTATGTGGATAGCCTTAAATGAACAATTATGGAATTGTAACTTCTTTAGTTTATGTGTAAAATTGCTGCCATCATTAGCCGGGAGGCCTGTTTGATGGCGGAGGATCTGGCAACCCCGTGGTCTTAGAGACACAAGTCACATTTCGGCTCAGCACAAGATGGAACCAGGATAATTAGCAAGCATATCATGGCCATACAACTGAGAAAAGTGAAAAGTGTATTCTCAGTGTGTGCTTGATTTTTTATGTCCATGTCAAGGCGTCATTAAATGTGGCTAAATGTGTGTATTAGATCTTACTGTGAATAATACAGTAATAATAACTTACCTCCGAATTTTGACCACTGAATCAAAAACTGACCACAGAATTTTGAATTATAACTGATATTCAGGTGAAAACCACAAACGTATCCCTGGTGAAGTATTTAGGACTCCTCCAATAATTTACTCCACGTAAACCTTAAATTTAGTTTAATTGTGACTAAGTTCAACATGAAATGTTTGCGACCCATTTTACTTCTGTAACCTGACACTTTTCAGAGAGAAAAAAGTAGATTAGTACTTGATTTTATCTATTTTATCGATTAACTGAATTGTGAAAAGTGTCCATTAATATCAGAGACAGGAGGTTAAAAAAGTCAGATGGATTTGTGGTATCAGCCGAAAGGGGGGGTCAAACTTTTTTGTAAACAATTTGGAATAACACACACTGATGAATGGTGCACAAGATAACCATGAATGGCTATTAAGGGAGTTAAATAGCTATTAAATAGGGTAAACTTTCTCAATAGCCTCTATGCACGAACCCTGATGACGTGTGTCCGAATGAATCTCAGTCGGCGTCTTTACTTCCGGATGCGCGTTCTGCAGGCCAAGTGTATAGCGGCAAAACTTGAATAAAATCCATTTTCTCAGAAACGGAGGCAACGATTTTAGAAACGCTGATTCGCTAGTCGAATTTCGATACAATATAAGAGGATACTAACCCTCAAAGTTGTTGATGTAGCTCGAAATATATAATTTAAATAACTTCTCTTTTTCACTCTTGTGTGACAGCTAACTGCCTCACAGTGTTGTTAACATCATTCACGTTAACCGCAGGACATTTTTATAAACAGCAAGTGTAATTTGACACTATCTCCACCTAACCCAAACCCGGCTTCTGACCATAGACTGACGCAGCACCGGAAGTAACTGGGCGTGCTGAGACAAACTCTGACGCGATCGTGCATAGAGGCAATTCATGTTGACTAATCAGTGATTTTCACAGTCTTTGTTGCTCAAGGAAATAAAACTGGCTTAGTAAAGATACTGTACAAAGTTTAGTCATTTTTATTTAACACTTTTTATGTATTCACTGTGGCTGCAAGATTTAAGAGAGTGCCATATTTAGATTAAAAGATGCAAACTCATCTTGTGAGGTGATGAGTTTGCCCCACAGAGCAGGAGACACGAATGTATCCCTCCTCTTCCTGCTCGCAGGCCGATTTAACACCAACCAGGTCAAAACACACTTCTTCCTTCCTGTCTAAAAGGAAGCCAGGCAGGCTTGCAGAAACCATGGTATGTGTTAAAGGATTAGTTCACTTTTCAAAAAAAAAAACTTTTGCTGATAATTTACTCACCCCCATGTCATCCAAGGTATCCATGTCTTTCTTTCTTCAGTCGAAAATAAATTAAGGTTTTTAATGAAAACGTTTCAGGATTTTTCTCCATATAATGGACTTCAGTGGGAACCAGGTCGGTTCAAGTTCCAAAAGAAACTTCAGTACAAACTGCAAACTTGTTCAAATGGCTTTAAACGATACCAGACGACGAATAAGGGTCTTATCAAGCGAAACGATCGCTCATTTTATAAATAAATAACAAAGTTTAAGTTTTATAAGCTCAAACGCTCACCTTGCTCTGTTCTGTAACGCACTCCTGTTCGAACTCGTTCATCAAAATGAACAAATCTTTTTCCGAATCAATTCGTCGTTTCTTTCGCCGAATGAACCAAATGAGTCGGAAAAGATTTGTTCTGAAACATTTTCATCCTGAAACGTTTTCATTAAAAACCTGAATTTCTTTTCGACTGAAGAAAGAAAGACATGGACATCTTGGATGACATGGGGGTGAGTAAATTATCAGCAAAAGTTTTTTTGAAAAGTGAACTGACGGTAATCCTTTATCTTGTGTATGGTTTGTTGCATTGAGTTTTTCAGGAACAGGGCTCCCTTAAAGTACATTCAATTTGTTTCAATAGGTGAATGAAAGTAATTCGCATCTGTTTAAATCTTTATATCTTTCAGTCAAACCTCTGAAACGTGTGGCACATTTCATAAACACTTCCATCAGCATCAGACATACAGTATCATCTATATTGATTATTTCAAACATTTCTGCTGTTTTTGTCATAACTCTGCTATGACAATGATACTAACATACACAAACTGAGCAGCAACAAAATTAGAAAAAAACATAATGTCTGTCATGACCTGGATCCCAAGGTGGGACAATCCAATTCTTTAACATTAGTAGGACCATAGAATCACCATCTGAAAAAGTGTCTGATTGTTATAAAATTAATTATAGTCATTTTATATTGTAACCTGGTCTGAATAGAGGTGGCTGAAAAAGGTAAATAGACTGTTACATATACCGTTCAAAGTTTGGGTTTGTTTTTAAAGAAATCTCTTATGCTAACTGAATGAAATGTACTTTACAAACAGTAATATCGTAAAATATTATTACAATTTAAAATAACTTTTCTCTTTAAATCAATTAAAAATTTTAATTGATTCCTGTGATGAAAAGCTGAATTTTCAGCACCTATTATTCCAGTCACACATATAAATGTCTTCACTGTCACTTTTGGTCAATGTATTGCGTCCTGGCTGATTAAAAGTATTCATTTAAACACCATACTGACTCCAAACTTCATCTTATGACAATATCAAGTTCTGTTGTTGAAATGAAAGTAAAGTACACACTTTGAACTACAGAGTAAGCATTTGATTTATTTCACATTCACCAACTAATTTATTGCAGTACAGCAGAGATACAACACCTTCCTTTTGAAACCAGTGAGTAAGAAGGTAATTCTGCCGAGCGGTCCCTGTTGTTGCTATTATCTGCTTTATTGAACATAGCACTCCGTTTCCACAGCCATTTACATAAACGGAGGAGTCTATATATTAAAGTAGCATCAAATGACTCATGACTTAGGAGAGGGGGACCGGTGGCCCCATCCCTCTCTCCTCTTTATGCTCCTCTCTGCCTCTCCACCTCTGCATTGCAAAGCCCCTTACATTAAATTGTGATAGATGAAGAGCGGAGGGCATTCATACAAATCAATGACTTTAGTGTATGTGTCATTAGCTTGAGAGATGCAGGCAACGGTCAGTGCCATAAATCAGAGCGATGATCGGCCTGTCTGAGACACTGAGCGGCTCCTCGCACAGACGCATGAGCTCGGGAAAGAACAGGAAAGTGGCTCCTCCGCTTGTTAGCGGCATGCTCGGTTAGTGTGCGATCTAACACACTGATGCCATTGTTTTTTTTAATGTATATTTAAAAGTGAGCTGAATCTGGCGTATCCCTGATGACCAGGCCGGCCGGTGGATTAATGACTCTGTGCTCTTGCTACTTTGACACCAATACTGATGGCAGAGATCTAGCGACCCAGAACTCCAGAGAGACAGCAGTCAATAGCAAACCCTCTCACCCAGTGAACCACAGCAGGAGAAAAATCATTCTCACAATTTACCACAGAGAATAGCATTTAATATAGACTCAAATGTGCAAGATTGCAGATTCAGTGTAATTAGACAGTACAGTCCATGCAGAAGCAACACGGACGGGAACGTACTGAACGCTGAACCATGTGAGCAGGGAATCATTGCAAGGCCTTGCACTTCCTTCTTGATCTGAAAGACTCACATTGTGTAACACTATAAAAACCATCACTTAAACATATAATGTTCCAACGCATTCTCATTGATTATCGCATTCTCCGTTATCTTTAATATACAGTAACACACGCTGTGATGGTTAGGTTTAGGTGTGGGGTAGGGTAGGGTCTCATATTACGCTAAAGGATTTATTGGATTTATTACGCCTTGGGTTCACGTGTTATACTAACTAGGGGTGGGACGATACACGTACCTCACGATTCAATTCTGTGGCGATATGTGGTCCACGATACTGATAATATCACGATTCGCGATATCTACGATATTCAATATATTGGAAGAAATTTCATCAATGATATATCACGATATATGTGACTATATATCTATAAATATAGATATATAAGGGCCCTATAAAATCCGTTTTATTTTTTGGGGAATTAGTTTTTTTTTTACCCTTGGCTGTTATTTTAGTCGTAAAAAGAGTGTGCTTTTTAAAGTTAATGATTAAAATATTAAAATGTATTAAAAATACAAATAAATTAGGAATGACCTTAAATTTATTGAGGTAATATAGACATTTAAGTTACTCAGTAGCCTTTTCAGGACAAATACTGCATGATGCAACATACTGTAACACTGCACTCTCAAGTAACAACAAAATATGGTTATGAGCTTTAAACTGTCCAGTAATATAAATTATATTAGTTTATATAAGTTTAAATAGAGTCACACTCTGTCGCTCACGGAGTTCGCTTCGCTTTTGTCCAGTCCAGCACCTCATAGACAGACAGCGGTGTGCACGTTGTGTGTTTGTGTGTGTGTGTGTGTGTGAGAGAGAGAGAGAGACGCGTGAGTGAGAGAGAGACGGAGGCAGAGTGTTTTTAAATAGTGTTAAAAACCGAAACGCAGTATGTGGCGGCGAATTAATCAATGTATGGGAAACACTGCATAAGTCACGTGCGAACTGCTCGGCTCGGCACTGACCGCTTATAGCGTTGAGTTTCTTAACTTTTTGCAGACGAAAGCAGAGCCGTGGAGAGCCGCTTCACCATGCTTTCATTGTTTTGATTTCATCATTGTAGCTGAAATGACAGGTTTGTGTCGCACAGATTTCCTTCCCCTGGTCTGCATTTTCACCAGACATGCGTTCTTCTCCCACACAAAAACAGAATTTCAAACCAAATGTGTAAAATTCCACGAAATTCCGCGTAAACACTAGATTCCACGTTAATTGGCCAAATCCATCCGCGATTCCGTGATCGCGGAAATCATAGGGCCTAAGTGTCTCCACACTTTAGAGTGGAAAATAGAGGGTGGGTCTTTGATTCGTTTTTTATTGTTTTCCGCCATTCTTCTCGCTTCTCTTGTTGTTAGTTAACTTGTGTTCTTCACCGACTGCTGTTTGCGCCACTTTACCCCTATTTACTGGAACAGCGCCCCCGCAAACAGAATGGTAGATATTGGGTAGTAACAGTGACACTGACAACGGGTAAATGAATCATTTCGTGTTGTAAAATATCGATATTGGGTGTTAGTGTATCGATTATTTATTGCAACAGAGAGCACAACAATATATTGCAATATCGATTTTTTTCCCACCCCTAATATTAACGATAAAGGGTGCCATGTGCGTAGTATAGCGCCGTTTTTTCATATATCGTTCTATATGACGATAACGGATGAGACCGGGCTCAATGTTCTGTCTATTTTGGTAATGTATGACTATGAATTCAAATACATAATCATTAAAAAAAGTGTGTCATCTTACATTTCACTTTCACACATCAAACTGCAATGAGACTTCATTCTCTATTTATTTTTTGGGTGATTGACATTTTGTTGGTGCAGCTTATATACCAATTAAAATTGCAGGCATAATTACTTTTTGTGTAAAGTGTGTACTGTCACTTAAGATCTATTTGATGGAGATATTTTGAACTAAATTTTCCTAAGCAGAAATCGCTTCAATTACCTACATCTATTTGATTTTATGAAATCAAGTATAATGTAAGAAATGTTTTGTCACTTATAAAAGTTGCTTTGCATGGTAAAATCTAAATTAACATGAATTATTCAAGTCAGTAACAAAGAATGTGATTTACTATCATTGAATCAACCCAAGAAAAGTCATTTTTATGGCTCAGATCAAAAAGAAATAGCTCCTCACTGTAACAACTGCACATTCTCATTTATCACAGTGTACTTTTCCCTTCTGAACTAAACACTGCATGTAAAATTGAGAAGAAAGAGACAAAGTGAGAAAACAAGACAGCAAGAGAACAACAGGTTTTTTTAAATTGTATATTTTTATGGAACGGTGAACGACAGCAATCTTATATTGCTTATGAAACACATTCATCTTTCTCTTGCTGATCTAGAGGGGTGACGAGGGTTCAGTTTGGAAATGGTGAAATCACACACTTGTGACTCATTTAACATGCTCATTTTGGAAAGAAAAAGGAAAAGGAAATGTCTCTTAGACTTCAAACAAAATCATTAACATATAAAAAATATCACTCATATATATATATTTTCTAATACTAGACAGTATGGACAAAGCAATCAAACTAACAGCACTGACTGAATTTCCATAGTTCTCTCTAGAGACCGTATCTGCATTTGATCTAAAAAAAATAAAACTAATTATATATTTATAAACACAGTTATATTCATTTTTTTGTCTTTGATGTTTGTGCTCATTTCTGGAAAAGAGAAAATTTATCAATTATAATTTTCTCTAATGATACTTCCGTTAAATCTTATATTTTTTGATATGTGCACAGTGTTGTACTAGTTTGACGTGCATCTAACTACAAAAATAGTGTATCTGTATATGCTTCATATACATTTAAATTGTGTTTGTGTATAATTGCAGATATATTTGTTTAAGTAAATTCTCTTGACACACAAGTAGACTACAAAGGCCAATAAACGTACACTCTTGCCCTTTCAGAAAACACACACACACACCGACATATCCATATCCAGACACCACCTGACCCGCTGTTTGCATAATGTCCCAACTCGTTCCCTTACAGTGTTTCTTGCTATAACCACTGACACCATTGGATAGCGGTATCATTAGCCGATTAAGCGAAACATGATGGGGACAAGATCTCACAAAGCTGCAGAATTGGGGATTAGAATGAAAAGGTAGATGACGAAGGCTCTGAGGCGCGATGGACCCTTCCCAATTACTCCACTCCGGGACCTGAGCTCAGAGGGGTCATGCATTAAAGCGAAAAAAAATTCCCTGAGTTGGAGTTAAACAAAGCAACATCCACCCGAGGGTTTAACATACAACTGACTCCCTCTGGAGATGGGCAGAGAGAGAGAGAGAGAGAGAGAGAGAGAGAGAGAGAGAGAGAGAGAGAGAGAGAGAGAGAGAGAGAGAGAGAGAGAGAGAGAGAGAGAGAGAGAGAGAGAGAGAGAGAGAGAGAGAGAGAGAGAGAATCAACATATGAAACCCATCTTCAAAATCAGCCTCTGAGATTGACAGAAAGAGAAAGACAACCGGAAACGCTCTCTTTCCGGAGATCCAGCGACTACCTGCCTGCTTCCCAATCCTTCCCTTTGTTTTCTTTTACTCCTTTATTCTTGAAGGAGCCTAATTAGCTGTTGCGAGGGCCTCTTTCTCCCTGCCCTTAAATCAGTAATTGGTTTCAATGCTGAGACTGTCAAGAAATTAACACATCACACCCTGACAGCAGCTGTTTTTTTCCTCTTATTTGTCATCTGAATCGCCACTGATTTGCCAGAGAGCATAACAAATGAGTGGTTGGTAATCAGAGGCTACTCTCTGCGGTGGAAGTGTGTGAGAGCATTTGTGTCTGAAAGAGACAAGAGTGAGAGTGGGAGAGGAGGAGAGTTAGTGAGGATGTCTGATGCCCGCATAAGTTCTCCATGATTGATATTTAACAATTGTTCACTTGTGGATATGGCTTTGCATGTACACTTTGTCTTTGCATATATATATATTTTTTTTTCTGGCTGCCACATGCTAAATTCTCAAAACACACAGAGGAATAGTGTTAAAGCCCATTCTGAGAAGGGATGTCACAATACCAAAAATCTAGTAGTCGGTACAGACACCACCAAAAGTACACAATACTCGATACCAAAGTCGATACTACGGTAAAAAAAAAAAAAAAAAAACCCATACAAAAATAAAGGGCTTACTAAAACAGTAACTTTAAGGTGGATAAATTACAATTATCGAACCAAATTGTTTGCTCACTCAATTTGTGTTATTTTATGAGGTAGTTTGTTGCGGTAGTCAGTAATAAAAAAAATAATGAATAAAACAAAGTAGTAGCATAAATAAATACAATATAATTAAGATACAAATTAAACAATTGTATAGGTAGGTATTTTGTCAGGTAGGTATAAAAGTAGTATTCGATTAAAAATACCGCAGAAATTGAATAATCATACTCTAAATTACTCTGCATAGTCATAACTGTAAAACTTAAATATAGATTAATCTTTATTTAAGCTTTTCTTTTGATGTTTGATTATCATAATTAATATAGACAGCGTTTTTTTTTTTTTTTTTTTTTTTTTTTTTTTGCAGCAGGTTTTAAAGGCAGTTATCACTAAGACCTACCGGACAGAAACAATATGTTATTACACATGCTGTTCACATTCACATAACCAACGCTAATATTCGCCAAGACGGGCATTTTGACATAACTATTTGTGTATTTGAAAGTTTATCTCAAATGAAGTTTAAAAATTAATGATTTGCTCTGATAACTTTGGTTTCAACCTGCTATAGTGCATAAATTGTTTAGTTCGATCAATACTTAAAGTACTGTAGAAAAATAAATACCATCAGGATTTTAATTTCATCCCTTATTCTGAGGTGGCCATCTCAAAGACTCAGGGCTCTGACTCATGCATGGTCAAGCTAAACCCCTCTCATGGACGCATTCATCCATCTTTTCAGTCATTTGTCTAAGGTCGGCAGACAGCCACCGTCAGATTAGAACAATCCTGATTTAAGGATTAGAGCATCACCAAGTCACTGATAAGATGGCCATTTAACACCACAGATAAGATCAGCACATGACTGGGTTAGGTGAAGGACAAGACTACATTTCCTCTTTAAAAAGTTGACTGCATAACTAATTTAAATGCAAAAATGGTAAACTCACTTATCTGAAGTCTGATGTGTTCGCAGAACTGTTTTCATAATATTAAGACATAATTAAGCAGCAAATCAGCATATTAGAATGATTTCTGAAGGATCATGTGACACTGAAGACTAATGCTGCAAAAAATTCAGCTGTTTGTGCCAATCCGTTGTTCACCAGAAACCATTCCACGAACATGGCAAATTCTCCCTGAGGATCAACACCGGGCTGCCATGCATTGAATTGCTAAACACACAAAGCGATCGGTCAGGCTAGTGTGAGGCATGCCATCTAAAAAGTCTTTGGTGTGGTCCACTAGTTTTACTATTTCTGCTCCAAGCAGAGCAATTGGATGGACAAGAAGTCCATTACAAAATAGGGAGAAAAAAAAAAAAAAAAACCTCTCCAAACAAAAATCTTATCCTGGGCCCGTTATTCTGTCGTGTGTGGCTGTAGTAAATGCATGTTGCAAGGAGATTCAGAGAAAGAAACAGTCTTTAATAATAAATCCAGGGGGAAACTCAGGAGAACACAACCACGTTAAACCATAGGCAATTCCGGACAAATACCTAAGAGCTTAAATACAAAAGGAGAGTTAATTAACCAGAACAGAGACAGGTACGGGATTAATCAGCAACTAATGACTAATGAACACAGACAAAATGAGAGAAGGAAAAAAGAAACCAAAACACAATGGAACTAAACAGGGATGATAGTTCGCTGCTTCACTATCTAAGGGGCTGTTTACACCTGGCCACTTCATGTGTTTTCTCAGATCGGATATCTATCTGATTTATCAAAATGATTCCATTTACACCTGGTCACATAAATGTGTTTTTGCAAAACGGATATAAATCCGATCTTCAATTTCGCGCTATATGCGGATTTAATGAAGTGCACGTCACCGAAAGCAACAGATATGAGCCGAATTTTATTCATCATCGGCTAATTTCAAAATCAGTAAAGACAGCGATAAGAGAGAGCGGCAACAGAACAGATCATTTCGTTTCTTTACTTTTAATAATGATGGTAGTGTTAATCGTCTGCGACTTACTTTCACTTTGATTTGCGATAGATTGCGCGCGCTGGCTTGATAGGCGTCCAGCTGCTCATCTGAGGTGATGCATGTAGCAGTAGCGTCGTCATATCTGACTAAAATAGCATGACATATGGCCTATAACACGCTCTCATGCATTAATTAATTAATTTATTTTTTAGCATTTTTGGGAGTAGTAACATTTACATGTGGTTCCAAGAACCAGATGCATTTACACATGTCCAGTTTTGTCTGGAATGCGGCCCAGACCACCTTCTGAAGTGGTTTGAGCGATCGGATTCAAATCCGTCTTCGAATGCGTTTCAGGGGCATTTACACCTGGTCTTTTCATGATCGGATACCTATCCAATCACAGAACACGCATGAAGTGGCCAGGTGTAAACGGCCCCATGGTACGATGCATCGCTGGAGAAATCAACTGGCTAGTCACGACTCTTTCCCGAAACCCATTGTCGCAAAGTATCGTTCAACCACATTGGTTTCGCACGTGGTGGAGTAATAACTACATTTAATGACTGTTTGAGATCCAATTAACGCTAGATTTTTTAAAATATAAATTACAGACATGCCATCTGAGGACTATTTCTAATTGCTCTCAGTTGTTGTTTTTTTTTTTTTTTTTTTTTTTTTTTTTTTTTACCAAACTCAATATTTAGCTTGTTCTTACATAGTAGAGCACGGTCGCACATGCACACTCTTCAAACACGGTACTATAAATCTTTTGACAAACTAAAAGACGTAAATTCCATTTATATTCTAAATAAAAGGCAGCGGCTGTACTGAATGTCAGCTTGCTTATTTTGCTCAAGATAAGGATTTATTACGTCCAAATGTGTTGCAATATAGAAACAAACGAACCACAGGTCGAGAGCTGCCGTTCAAACCACACAACTTTGCGATGCTGTTTGTGAATGTTCGTTGGAACGATTGTTTCGGGAAACACCGACTCGTTGAACTATGCTGATAACGACGGAACTTTCGGGATGTCACTAACGATGCTTTCGGGAAACGCACCCCAGAAATAGAAAGAACCCTGAAAAATAGCAGTTGCATAATTAAGTTAATCTTGGATTTAACATGTTTTAGTTTTTAGAGTGTGACATGTTCTCTAATCAGAGAATATTAGAAATGCAGATGGTGAGAGTCTGCGAGAGGCAGAGATGTATCCCGCCTGTCCATAAATCCCTCAAACTCTACAGGCAGATAATGGCCCAATTAACCTTTTCAAACTACCACTGTCAGCACAATTTGCCATGGCTTTTTACAAAATGAACTTCTTTTGGCGGCAAACTGTGTGAGATTCAGATCACAGTGAGGGCCTGACACCCTCTGGTCATCTCTTACCGACCTTCCAACATGTTCAAGTCCCTCCGTGAGTTTTTCATCTTTCCAGTCCTCCATTTTGCCTACTTACTGCTCTTCGCTGACCGTTTCTGTAATCAGTACAGTGAAGGACACTGGACTGAGCGTTAGCTTTTGAGTGGAAGGCCGTACAGGTCAGATTGTAGTCCAGATGAGGGGAGTTGAGAGGGGTGGAGGTGGCAGCGAGGCTTAAATTGGCCCTCTTGCACCTGCACGCTTGTGACGCCAATGTCACTCGGTCTGTAGCAGGGAGAGGTCAAGAGGCTCATTGTTACGACCTCACCTCCTCGAAACCAAGCATTCACCTCAAAGCTCACCACCATTAGACAGAACGGCACATCGCCATTCTCACTTTAAAAGTGTGAAGCTAAAGAAGTACTCATTAGTCCTCGGAATACATAATTGCACAAGTGCACACTGATTGCACATCACAAAAATCGTTTCTGTACTTATTTAGCTCACAGGCACATCATCCCGGGTGTTAAATGTATGGAGTGCAAAAATGAAGCACATATTAAGTCCCACGCACATGTTGACATATCAGTTTGGCTCCGTTTAACTTAAACAGTTTATCCATTAGAAAATATTATGTTTGTTCATTTGCTTCGTGACAAAAACCACGTTCGAAAAGGTGAGGTTAAATTAAAAAGCGTCGCTGACACAAACGCTCATGAGCTAATAAAGAAGAAAGTCGCAGCGGTCTTGTCATTGTCACTTCACATTAATCAAGCAGTCCGGCGCTTAAAATGTTAGGTGGGTGCAAGGACAGAGAAATAAAAATCTAAAGAAACAGTAGCACGGAAAACGAAGAGCCCGGTTGCAACTGCTGTCATTCAGGAAATATATCCGAGTCTATAAAGTGTTCCCTCGGGTCCTTGTTGTGTCTTTCACTGTCTGTAGGTGTGTACTCACTCCATCTCAGTGTTGTCACACAACAAGAAAAGTCTATTTGGGTCTTGCATGTTAGCCAGTGTTTGTTTGTGGGTGTGTGACTGACACCCTGAGGCTACAAATACAGTTATACAAAACAAGGGTGGAAAGAGGCCGCCGTATGATATTTCTTGATTTTGACAAGCGCCCTGCCAAGGTGAAATTGTTTCTGATGTGCTTTTGAGGCGCTTCCCTCTTCCAAAAGCCTTGTACATGAAGTTAGTGTTGTTTTCTACCTCATCTCCTTTCCAACGTGGCGGCAGGCTGAGGAGAGAGGTGGCGTTTGCGCCTTCGTGTTTCGTGAAATTGGACTGCCTCTCCCCATTATTGTAAACATCATCCCCACCGACATGGCTGGCAGTTGCCGTGGCGTCGGACCTGGCTGCCTTGGATACATCTGCTAAAACACATCCATTAAGGCCAAACTACTTTTGATTTACATGTTGAGACTTTTTAAAAGTGTCACATCCAGTGGCATTTGCCCAGACAGCTCGCCTGTGTCGCAGAAGACCCACCGTCTCTCTCTCTTTCTCTCTCTCAAAGCCTTTATTTACTCTTTTTTCTCTAGCTTCTTTTTCTTCATTTTTTCCCCCAAAGGAAGAATTCTCTTTCGTTCAGCATTGGTCACATCACACCAGGCAACCCCTCATGGCTCGGTAAACAACGCTCTTCGACTAGCGTTCGCTCCTCTCCCTTTCTCTCTTCTGCCTCATTACTGCATAAGCACAACTTAATGACCTTATCGTCAATGCAGTTCCCTATCACCTGTCACACCAGCAATTAATTTGATTCCAGCTATAAATTATGGCAGATATTTTCTTTCTTTTTTTTTCCTTTTTGTGTCAGAATGTAATTTATAATGATTAGGGGGAAAAAAATGTATGTGACATGGGTATCATGAGAAAGGACAACAAAATGCTCATTAAGCATGTAGAAATTGTCCATGAGGCTTTTGTTGTCTAAGGTCTCACTGTAATTAAACGTGTATCAGCTAGTTCATAAAGAACAGACAATTAAAGCCACAAGAATGGCTAAACAATAGGCCATAGGTTTTCAAGTAGTGCGCTGCAGAATGTTAGCGATAAAAGTGATAATTAGCTACTTTTGTCACATTAGTTATGGAAGTTATAGAATAACTTATATTTGTTCAGATTTCTCCAAACAATGTGCTGAATGAGTGTCATCGAAATTGCCCCACAAGTTCTCATTAGAGTCAAATTGTGGCAGTAGACCCATCGCATACTTAAAATTTTCCTCTCAGATCAGAGTAATGAAACAAGCCATCTCTGCATCAGCATGCACCGTGTGTTGTGTTAGAAGCATCGCTACTGACAGTTTCTCTTTGATTCTTCTGACTGACAAGCTCACCACATCCAACACACCGTTACGTGTCCCATGTATCAATTTGAGACCTCAATCTGATTATGTCTAACTTACTAGACCTTGTGTGTATAACATGGCTGCCTTTAGACACGCTGGAGGGCAATGCTTCATCTTCACTTGGCAAAGATTTTATGAATCCAAGTGATTTCATAAAAGTCCCATTATATCTGAATTTACTGCTGTTATGGCTTACGATACAAATATCTCAGCAAGGTGTGAATGTCGCCAGTGGCTATGCTTGTAAAGAATGAGGTGGTAATATGTAGCGTGTGTGTGAGAGAATATGTTCTGAATGATAATATGACTTCCTTGCACAGTAGGACTATATAAAAGATACTCATGAATGTATTATGGGTAATGGATTAGTTGAGTGTTTTTATGGACGTTTTGATTCTCACATATGTTAGCGAGCAAATTACTTGGTTTTCACAAAAATGCTTGGGGCTGATCGTCACAACACGGCAGAGTTCATGATTCATTTATTAAAAAAGATTTGTCAATGTTACATCAGCCCGAAAAGGAAAAAAAAAAGATCAGAGAAGGAGAAATGTTTCTGGCAAAATACCACCATAAAAAAAGCATAGGTCATGTATTTGCCACGAAAGAGCCAGGATTGGTACTGAAAGGGTTGATAAGGTTATTCTAGATTTATTCAGCGCACAGATTTCTTGTTCAGTTTTGTTCGTTATTTTATCCTTTTTAATTTTGTCATTGTTCCGATGAGAGCTCTGTGAGGACCTTGGTGGCTTTTTCTTTATTGGGTCATAAAGGCTTCTGTGTTATGACCGGTTAAAAGGCGTCACCTTAGATTTGAGCCCCCACACATCAGGAGGATCTCAGATACGTTTATAATGTTAAAGCTGAGCACCTTGACCCCATTATTAAGAGAAGTCTTTATGCACAGAGATAAAATGTGTGACAAATGCACAAAGGATGCCTTTACGTGACTTCTTCAATCAATAGTATCTTCCTTATTTTCCACAATAAAATGAGAATTATGCATCTTGAGCTGATTGAATTATACAGGTAATTGCACATCTCATCATGTTCCTCACCGCCTGTTCACTTGATCTATTAACGTAGTTTCCTGATTGCTCTTCCACCACACACTACATCTGAGAATGGGCTTGAGGACAGGGTCAAGGGCACCTAAACTTTTCATCCTCAAGTACTGGACTAATCATATTACAATAATAATAATAATAATAATAATAATAAAAAAATAGTAATGTTTAAGACAAATACATGTATGTAATATTTAAATTTGTCTAAAGGGTAAAAATAGATAGATATGTGTAAACTTAATGCAGTTACAGTAGTATATTCAAAGTACTTATTAAATACTTATTATTTTATCAAATCATATAATATTAAATATACTAATAGTAAATTAATAATGAGCTTTGTCAAGTTATAAGATACTGCAACATAATGCATTCTGAAGTCAATCTGTGAGAATGATAGCCTGACCTCATATAGGCTATATATATATTGATACAAGTAGTGAAACATATATTCCTCGCATTAAGCAAATCATATATTACATAATATATGTGGGTGCACTGTGTATAATTATTATTATATATATATATAGACACACACATGCTTGTATATATTTAAGACTTTTTTTCATGTATATACTGGATATAGATATATATAATTTATATTATATATAAATATAAATATTATTATTATTATATAAATAATATTTTTTTTTCTTAAATATACATGCATGTGTGTGTATTTATATATACAAAATAATTATACACAGTGCACCCACATATATTATGTAAACACAAACTATTATTTTGGATGTGCTTAATCGCGCTTAATCGTTTGACAGCCCTATATATATATATATATATATATATATATATATATATATATATATATATATATATATATATATATATATATATATATATTAAGGAATAAAATCATAATGTTTTGACATTTTACTGAGATAAAGACAAGCTTACAGATTTACCTGTTTTTCACTAATGCAATGGGCAAATTGCTAAGTTATCCAGGTGGCGTAAGTACAAAAATAATTATTTTTAAAAATAAAAAATAATAAAAAACAAATTCAGTGTGGTGATGCATATTATTGACCTGTAGATTTTCTCAATTCATTCAACTTTGAAAGATACAGTAAATTTTGGACTTGCCTATACCTATATACAATCTTTAAAGTGTGGTGTGTGTTTTTTTGTGTGTGTTTGTTTTGGCTTTCCTCTATAATGAGACATCTTTTGTATCAAAAGAGGAATATGTCACAGTAGCAGCCCAGGTTTCAAGGACAATTGAACTCTATTGGAGAGAAATTAGGTTTGGTCTTCAGCTTATGACAAACTATGGCGCCACTGCACCTAATGACCCTTGTGATGTTCTTCTGTATGGGTCAATGACTAATAAGCAAATATCACACTCAGTATGCCATTGCTATCGTTCTGTCACAATTAAGCTTTTTCTCCCTTCTCCTCCGTTTGACTTGTTTTCCCAGAGAATTCTGGTAATAACTCAGATGAATGTAGAATTAAGCTGTCTATGTGTGGTGTTTCTGTAACTGCAAGGCTTTATGAACATCCAGATATTTTTGCATGTACTTAAAGCCACTTGAATGAAATATTATTCATCGTCTAATGCAGTGAGTGATTTAAAAAACAACCCGAGCATTATTTAGGAATGCAATTTGCTTATATTAGATACGATCTAATATTAATAAGAACTGAAATAATCACATATAGATTTTCACGTGTGCTTATATGAACAATTATAGAATTTCAAATGATCTATTATTCTCTTTCTTTGGCTAAATAAGTGTATATGATACCATTCATCAAGTGCGGATGAGGGGCTGACATGTCTTCCCTCTTCCATTCATCATGATTACAGGGTGATCTGTCTCATTTTGTGTTTAAAGCCGTGTGGCCAGTGTTTTTCACCTGTTTCCTTTAGTCACTGATTGACATTATTACATAAATGAACGTTTGCTCTTGGTTTCTGTTTTATGAAAACACTCTTTTTGTGTGTCATGTGGAGAAAATGATTACTGTTTGCCCATTCAAAATATATACTCTGCTACAGAGTGCTGTATTAGTGATATATACACACCAGGCAATGCCAATACGCACACATGTGGACACATACAGATAAACACACACTTGGAGCGAGGTGAAGTGAAATTGTGTGTAAAGTGCCTGGCCTTATGTACTTGATATGTTAAGTGCACAAAGGATAATTTCAAAACAAAACATCTAAATGACCTACAATTTTTCAGTTCTGGTTAGGGGTGTAACAATATATTGTGCCACAATATATCGCAATACAAAAATGCAACAATACGTATCGTGAATAGTGACAATATGTATCGTGGATAGTCCACCCAAAATAAAAATGACTTGTGAGAAAAAGTTTTCAGAATTTTAGTGTCAGTACTACATTAAACTACTATATATAATGTTGATTATAATGTATAATAATGCAATGGGGTTCCTGATAATGCCAAATTTCTTATGTCACCTTACCAGTAAAAAGTGGCTTACAATTATTTAAAATATATCTAGTCAGTGACAGAGATCAAGCATATTCGTTTAAAATAATTCTGTATTTTCAACTTCAGAATCACAAATATTGTTATTCAGGTGTTACCATTGTCCTTGGGTTACAAGCACCGAGTCCAAGCCTATTCATTTAAACCCACAATGTAATATCAAAGTTAGCATTTTAATCACCAGTAGAGTTTTTGTTAAACTTTTATTATTTGTTTTGGAGTGTCGCAATAATATCGTATCATGAGTTCAGTATCGTGATATGTATCGAATCGTGACATGAGGGAATCGTTACACCCAACCCGATCTCACGGGAATTTGTACGAATTTTACCGAGGTGGCTAATTCGTAACAATTCATACGACCTAACTCGTATAAATTAGTACGATTTTGCTAAATCGTACATATTTTACAAATTGGCCAATTCGTATGAATTCGTACGAATGACCTACCCCTAACCCCGCCCCTAAACTTAACCGTCACGTGGGTTTAGACAAATCGATACGAATTTGTACGAGTGAGGTCGTACGAATTAGGACGAATTAGCCACTTTTTAATCACTCGTACGAATTCGATACGAATTGATCGTGAGATAGGGTAGCTAGTTCTGGTTAAATTAAGATTCATAACTGTCTTTTGCCAGATAATGTCAATTTTAACAGGCTTATAACAGTATAATAAATCTTTGTCTCTCATTATAATCCCATTAGAAGACAAACTGATAAACCCTTCCATTTAACTATGCTTTAAGTTGGACTGATTTAGTATTTCTGCAGAGGAACACACACAAACACAAATCATATGAACACAAATCAAACTCAAAACAATGCTTTACACAATTAAGTATTTGATAACAAAGTCTTAAAATCATCTGCCATTGATATAAAATACATTGAAAATGACATCCATTATCACAAATATGTGCAGGCAACAGAAAGAGGCCCTAGTACAGTCCGCATCCACCTCAGTGGCAGAAAGGCATTTCCGAACGGCACACACTCACACTCCACTCAACACAGACAATCCATCGCCTGACAATCTGAGACACACGCAGAGATGGAACTCATCTCTCACTTCCTCCTCGCTCGCCTCTATCTGCAATGCAAAATTAACCTCACTTTAATCTGAGTGTGCTGGGGCAGGGTGGAGAGGTGGGGAACTGGGCCCTGATGAAGAGCCGCCAACGACGCAAGAGTTCAAATCTGGTGTGTCGCTCAATTATATTTCCTTGTTTTGCCTGTCCTTGAGAGGAAGCCCCTCTGCTCAGCCACATTATTCTAGTCCTATAACAAATGACACCGCAACACCCGAGCACAGCAGCGCTACATGTACGAGCAGGCGTGTGTGTGTGTAAACGGCGACTAATATTCTCCATCTTGTTTGGCAAAAATGACTTTCTTTTTGATGTAAAGGTGGCGCGTGTGTGGCTGCACGTGGAGGGAGGATGTGGAATTGTCTAATGCTGATTGTGATTGTCAAGCGCAGGCCGGCCCAATTATATCACTGAATCTTTGTTAAGCAGGCCTTGAAAATGCCTGACAGTATAATTAATCTTGCCATATGAACAAAGAGACCCTGCTCAATAGTATTGAGGACGCTTATTAAAAATACTAAACACCCTCTGCACCCTTTTGAAAATGTGATGTGGGGGAATAGGGGGTTGCTTTTGAAATAGCAAGACGCAAGTCATTATCTTTTTGTTTAGCTTTTTTTTTTTTTTTTATCCAGAGGTGAAATTGATATTAAGGGGGAGGGAGCCATGATTTTGCAGAATGATGAAAAATGATGCCTGTGAATACGAGATATCATTTTGATGCTGCTCTCTCGTGGAGCTGACGATATACTGCTTTAATTAGAGTTTTCGAATGATAAGATACCTCATCACAGAGTTTGAGGTGTTATTCACAATACTTTAATTTATAAAATATAACAACATTACACTCACACTAATTGCACTGTGTGTAAAAATGAATGATCTGTTCCTGAGGAATGGCCAGTGTTACTAAAACAGAATTATGATGCCTGCTGGTATAGTGTTAATATATCGCTGTACTTATTCCCTTATGTTCTGCCGCACTCATTTATATGACACTACAGAACTACAGTAAGGTCACAGCTTTCAGACAGATTAGCTGAATAACCTCTTTAAAGACATTCAGGATTTATACATTCATCAATATGGAGACAAAAAAATGAACAATCAAGGATGAAGGATTATTTCATGATGTAAGGTTAGACGTAAGTGTGCACTTGACTTAAGATAACTGTCACTCTCCTTTTTTTAATATACATGAAAATGAACATTTCGAACTAAAAATGGTTGTAATTCAAGAATACTTTGGAATATAGACATAAGATTGGTCTCATTTTAAAGAAGACATTTGGCACATTTGGCAGTTTTTGCAGAAATAAATTAAGAAAGTGAAACAGAAAAAAAAGTTACTGAAGTTTGAGATTATGAAAATGTACAATGTAAAAAATATATATAATTATTCATATTTTATATAAGTTATATAAAAAATAAAAAAAACAAGTTGTGTTTCAAATAGGTTGATATCTAAAATAAATAGCTTTCAGTAAGATTTTGTTTTGTTTTCTGTCTTTTTCACTAGATGACAACCAGGCCCATATAAGGGTGCGTTTGGAGTGCTAAAAAAATCTGATTTTTTTTTTTTTTTTTTTTTTTTTTTTTTGTAAAATAACTGAATGAATGCTATCTTTTGAACTCTTGGCATGAAAAGAAACTGAGGTTTCTATTACCCTTTTTTCATGATTTTTCATGTTCATCCTCACTATTTCAAAATAAAGGTCTAAACACACCTTATAAAACATTGATAATTTACGGCTCCACTCACCTAAGGATTATTAACACCTGTTCAATTTTTCATTAATGCAATTATCTAATCAACTAATCCCAACATCCAGTAGGCGGCAGTCCTGTGGGCGAAAATGCCTTGTTGATGCTAGAGGTCAGAGGAGAATAGGCCGACTGATTCAAGCTGATAGAAGAGCACTGAAATAACCACTCATTACAACCGAGGTATGTAGCAAAACATTTGTGAAGCCACAACACACACAACCTTTAGGCGGATGGGCTACAACAGCAGAAGACCCCACTGGGTACAACTCATCTTCACTACAAATAGGGAAAAAGAGGCTACAATTTGCAAGAGCTCACCAAAATCAGACAGTTAAAGACTGGAAAAATGTTGCCTGGTCTGATGAGTTTCGATTTCTGTTGAGACATTCAGATGGTAGAGTCAGAATTTGGCTTAAACAGAAAGAGAACATGGATCCATCATGCTACCACTGTAGGCTAATGCTGCATGATTAAGAAAAAAATATATCTTACTGACCACAAACTTTATGGGCCCTATTTTAACGATCTGAATCGCAAGTGTCAAAGCGCAAAGCGCAAGTAACTTTGTGGGCGGATCCTCGGCGCTGTTGCTATTTTACCGGTGGGATAAATGCCTCTTGCGCCAACATACCCTTTAATGGTGTATTCACACCGAACGCAAATTCCATCATTTGCATGAGTAAATTACATACAAAGTCAATGCAAAGATGCGACAGACGCATCATTAGCGCCGGGCGTTGGCGAATGACGCGAATTGAGCGTCCGCGTTTGCCGCGAATGTCTTCCACGCAAGTCTGAAAAATTTTAACTTGAAGCGAATGTTCAAGCATCTAACTAGACGGGATAAACATGTATTTGACGCTTTATTCGCGTTCGGTGTGAACACACCATAAGAGCAGGTGCGCATGTTGCATGACGGATTGTTATCATAACGGCAGGTTTACCAGGCGCGGCAGGAACGTTCACAGCCGAGGAGACCGACGTTCTTGTCAGGCCAGTGAAAGACAGAGAAGTGATGTTGTGTGTGGATGGGAGAAACCCTACCAAAACCGCATCAGTTAAACATTATATACATATGTTTCTTGCCACTATTGGGCAAACAGGTCTGATCCTTCAGAACTACAATTAGCCTTAAAAATGGGTAATTCGTTTTTTATGTAAACCACAATGATTTCCCTCACGTGTTAAAGGTGCCCTATAATGTGAAATTTAATTTATGTTGGCATAGTTAAATAACAAGGGTTCAGTACATGGACATGACATACAGTGAGTCTCAAACACCATTTTTTCTCCTCCTTACTAAATCTCGTTTTTGAAAAACACCCCTAAAAAACAGGTGAATCTCCACATAATACCGACTGTTACGTAACTGTCGGGATCATTAATATGTACGACCCTG
Source organism: Hybognathus amarus (assembly GCA_030378365.1). NCBI lineage: Eukaryota > Metazoa > Chordata > Actinopteri > Cypriniformes > Leuciscidae > Hybognathus > Hybognathus amarus. The sequence goes on along the minus strand of JAQIUQ010000065.1, from coordinate 310,302 downwards.
AATATTTGCATATGCCAGCCCATGTTCAGTGACAGACGAGACGGAGCTGCACAGCCGAAGCATGGCAGTTGATCAGTGTTCGGATGTACATATGAATACAAAAAGTATATTTTAGTTCCATCGTCCGAGCTTCTGAAAAAACAATGGACTAATTTTATTTTCTCTGCAAATTTTCAAACATTTCACCGTCTGTTTCCTCAACTTGCCAAGAGCTGGACTCGGATCGAGCTGATGTGTTGTTCAAGTTCAGACAGGTAATCTTTCACTTTATAATCGTTCAATACTGTTTATGCATCAGTAAGTCAGGCCAGTGACTTCACATCGTTCTCTTTTAGTAGGATGAAAAAAATCTTTTTTAAATTGTGAATTATATACAGAAAGAAAGCAATCAAAGAACAATCACAGCGCGAGTTTATCTGGACTTTGCCAAACTCGTTATGAATTCAATGACGCACATTACACTGCACAAAACCTCTTGCTGTATGTGCATGATCGTGTCTGCATTAGTGAAAGCAGAGAAGGCAGAAGCTGCGTTACAATGATAAGATCGTCATCCTCGCGATCGACAGACTGTTCGAACCTTTTGCTTGCTCAAATGCTCATCACAGCAACACTTTATATGATGGGAATAGATCTAAATACTTCAAAAACATCTCACGATTCGTTAATCTCTATAGCTGTAATAGTAATACCTATAATAGCTGTAGTAAAATTATTCGTGAGAGTTCCACATCACATGTAATACATAGCTATTTCATATGCAAGCATGTCAGCCAATCACAGCAGAGGCCGGTTACACACAGCAGACACGCCCCTTCAATCAGAGTGTTCAAAGCAGAGGCTAATAGAAAAAATGCCTTTTATTTCTAAATTATGACTATTTTTGATCTAAAAAACATACTGAACATTATAAGGGCAACCCAGGAAACATTATAAAATAATAATAAAAAAAAAAACATTATAGGGCACCTTTAATATTTTTCGTTGTTATAATGTATGATTTTCAAAACTAAAAACCGCTGCATCTGTGTTGATGAGAGAATCGAAGTGTACGGTATATATATATATATATATATATATATATATATATACATATATATATATATATGGCTTCAGAAGCTTTGTAAACGTTTTTTTGTTTTCTTCTGGCTCTTATTATCACAGCAATGATGGAGTAAGAACAACATGTCTGTGCTATAGTTTTTAATACTTTTTTTCAGGATTATTTGAAAAAAAATCTTACTGACCACAAACTTTTGAATGGTAGTATAAATAAGCAATTATATTATTTAATCTTTAACAGGTAAATAACTATTCCAAACACTGTATACTGAATGCAAAAAAAAAAAAAAGTATTATATAGTAACCTGCAGGGTTTGAATCTGTAGATAATGAACTCTTTGAATTAACCAATTGACTAAAATAAAGTGGACTACACTAAAACAAACAGGCAAACAAACGGCAAATGGCTCTTTAACTGTAAAGCGGGACTTGACTCATGTTGAACATTGTGATGCCTCTATCAGGACTGACGCTTTTAACTGAAAACAGGGCTTCAGTGACCATATTTAGCATCATGTTTTCTCCCATTCATATGTATATGAGTGGACCATCTCCTCCCCTTATAACTTCTCTTCTCCAGTGTAGTGCAGCACACTTTGTAGATAGTGTGTACATGTACTCCCCATGCCTCAGTTCTTCAGGAGTACTTAAATCAGTGGAGGGTTCCTTCCCTCCACCTTCCTCTCTTTTCATGGTTCACAAGCCAAAGCTGCCCCGCCAACAGCCCTATCAGAACATCCTCAGTACCGGCACTGGGGCGATGCGGAGAAGAGCGCGGGGTGAGATCGAGGGGCACACAAGGTGCAACAGAGGTTGAGATGCCTAATTTAGCAGAAACACCATCTCACGAGCTACAAGCCAGATCAGCCTTGCAACCGCAAAATCATTTTAATATATTCCCAGTGCTACTTGTGAATATTAATTTTAAAAATTAATTATTAATTTTGCCCCTGGCATGCCAAGTATATACTCGTTTTAATTCAGTGTACCGTATTCCCCTACAATTAAAATATAATTGATGTCCATATATATTGACAGCCGCTGTGATCGCTTTTCTTGCTGGTGTCAACACAGGGAGGGGCAGAGATTCTGCCGTTCTCTCTGGTCCATTTAGTCAGCGCCGCTTTTCAGATCCATGCCAAATTTTTTGACATAGACAGACAGAATATGGCCTTGATACCAGTAATTAGAAAGGTAGACACTCTAAACTGAGCACTGGGGTTGTCCTTCCAAACCTGAATGACCTCCTTTCCTCTGTGGCACAAAACAAGCAAATTTTAAAGGACATTCTGAGCCCGTTCTCATCCTTTATCGTCATATAGAACGCTATATTTAAATCTTTACCTTTAACCCTTTATCGTTAATATAACACGCAAACCCAAGGCGTAATAAATGCAATAAATCCTTTAGCGTAATATGAGACTACCCTAACCCTACCCCACACCTAAACCTAACCATCACAGCGCATGTTATATTAACGATAACGGATGCCATGTGCGTAGTATAGCGCCGTTTTGTCATATAGCGTTCTATATGACGATAAAGAATGAGAATGCGTTAGACATTCTGGCTATTTTATGTATGTGTGTGTGTGTGTGTGTGATATATATATATATATATATATATATATATATATATATATATATATATATATATATATATATATATATATATATATATATATACACACACACATATATACACACACTGTTGAGGAAGCTACTGTGAAACTGTTGACAAGCTACAAGCTACTCGGAAGTTAAAGTAGTTAAACTACAGTCAAGCTACCCGTTTAGAAAAGTAGTTAGCTACACTACAAGTTACTATCAAAAAGTAGCTAGCTACATTGAAACTACTTTTGCTTTTGCTAACATATATTATAAATAACTGAATAAGTCTCTGAGGAATGTTTTAAGTAAAATATTTAGTGTTTAAAACAAGGCAATGCAATTACGATTTCAAAGAGTATTGTCTTATTACGCACAACACTAAAATATCTCTGACTGTTTGTCAAAAATGCAAAATTGCAACAAATAGCCTACAACATTGCAAGAACGAAATATACATCATATTTACGAAATATAAATTGCATGTAGAACATTTTCTCAAAAATACTGATTGAAGTTGGACAAATAAGGCCATGGGAATTAACGTTAGTTGTTTCTCCATCCTCCAAATCTGCCGGCACGTCTTGCTATATAATCATAATATGGGTGTGTCAACCCACTTCTGTACGTCAGTCAACCGTTAGCCGCAAGATGCGTGATTAAACAACAGGTGGCGGTAATGGCAAAAAAAATAGTTTGTAATCTAACAAGAAAAAGAATATCCTTGCATCGCTCAGATTCGCGCAGGCTCGACAATGTAGCAATGTAGCTTTTGCTCGCGCTACACCGCTACTTGCTGCAAAAAGTAGTTAGCTACTGGAAAAGCTACACTGTTTAAAAAGCAACTGAGCTACTGCCAAGCTACTGAAAAATGTAGTTAAGTTAGTAGCTAAGCTACTTGTAGTTAACTACTCCCCAACACTGTATACACACACACACACACACACACACACACACACACACACACACACACACACACACACACACACACACACACACACACACACACACACACACACACACACACACACACACACACACACACACACACATATATATATATATATATATATATATATATAACAATATGGCTTCAGGAGACTTGTAAACTTTTTTTGAAGCTTATAAAGCTTCAAGTCTCATGACTGCGTTCGAAAAGAGTGACCGGTACATTGTTCAAAATGTCTTATTTTGTGCTCCACTGAAGAAAGTCAGTGCTACAGGTTTTAAACAACATGAAAGTGAGTAAACGATGAAAACAAATTCCGTTTTTGTTTATTCTTCTGGCTCTTATTATCACAGGAATGGTCGAGTAAGAGCAACATGTAGATGTCTGTGCTATAGTTTTGTATGATTTGTCTGGCACGTGTGTTTCCCTCTCTCTCCATCCAACCTGCTTCCCCCTCTTTCCCTTCCTCTCTCCTCTTTCTGCATGGGAAGGTGGCAGATGGATGTGTGAGAAGCAAGAAATCTGCTTCTGTCCGTGTCAGTTCTGCTCTACAGAGCACTGATAACTGAATAATAATCTCTCTCTCTCTCTCTCTCTCTCTCTCTCTCTCTCTCTCTCTCTCTCTCTCTCTCTCTCTCTCTCTCTCTCTCTCTCTCTCTCTCTCTCTCTCTCTCTCTCTCTCTCTCTCTCTCTCTCTCTCTCTCTCTCTCTTGTTCCACACCTCTCCCCTTTCTTTTTCTATTCTCTATTCCCTTCTCTTCATCTGAACATCCCCTCCTTTCTCGTTTACTGTTTATCACATCCTACTAGTTCATATTAAACTTTCTCTATCAGCTTTCACCATCCACTGTGTTAAAGAATCCTGTCATCACTTCCTCTCATAGAACCTCACAGTGACCAGCAGCAAAAGCACATGTCACAGGAACATCTGCAAAAGAGCTGCCAGCATACACATCAAGTTGCTGTTTTTTCCACTAAAATCACCAATCAATTATCTAAGATTTGCAATTATATTTCAAAATATTAATTTAAGCTGGAACACTGAGATATGGATATCGATTTTCCACTGTGAAACTTGGATTCAGGATCAAATCTAAAAGATTTCAAGAAAAAAATGCAAATCCACTTGCCTAATATGGGCCTGAATGGGCATTCACGCTTACTGATTGGCATGATGGCTGACTGGAAACAGTACCATAATCTCTATTACGACATTCATCCCCTCTTCTGCCAAAGAGTCAAACACACGAGATGAGAATTTATGACATACGCACATCAAAAAATGGTGGAAGAAAGAGGAATCTTCAGAAGCTATTCTAATGGAGCAGGCAAAAGATTTTAGCATTTAATATTGCATGCGCACTGGGTTTTTGTGCAATTGACCAACATGACATTCCTAAGTGTATAAATGGGTAGCTTTATGATGATAAGTATCACTGGCTAATAAGATATTTATGTGACACGCTCACTGACGGATCCATCTCCACGCTTCCTTCTTCATGCTTCACTGAGCCGGTGAGGATCAAACGCAAATTCACCAAATGGGCTCGTTAAATGGAGAGGAAATTTAATAAATTAATATTTCTGCTCTCCAAGCCATGAAGAAATCAAACATTTTCGGGATTGATAGAGCCAGAATTAGGATCCTCAAGATACATTCATTTGTCTTCATTTATTTTATTTTATTTTATTTTTTACATTCCTGTTTCAAACATTCAAACATGTTTTAAGATCCCAAACCTGCCATCTCAGTGGTATTCATTAAAGAAAGTTAAAGTGTGGACAGTGTTTGAGATATAAATTTGATATGTTTTAACTTTTCGTGTTTATACAGGATGCTTATCGGGAATATCGGGCACTGGGCTCACGTTAGTTATGTTGTCTGAATTGTTTTCTAGGTTTCTCTTGGTCGAGTCTCTGTTAATCAGCCCTGTCATGACTAATGCCACGACTTTTCTCGACATGTTGTGTGTTTACACCACTCATACGCTCGCTGTCATGGTGAGCATAACCCATGGTAATTAGCCTAATGGTGCTAATGAGGGAGCTGACATGAAAAAGCCAGTGTTAGGACAGCGTCTGATTGACAGAATTACAGATTTACACACACTGACACGCTAAATGCGCGCACACACACAGCAACTACTTGCAGCATAAAAAGCCCCCTCATCATAACAATGAGTATTAATTACCGAATGTTACATATTAAAATAAGTAAAATATATATATATAAATAAAATACACTGTGGATTTTAATTGATTAAACAGACCCCAAAATAATAATGAGTATTATTAATAAACCCTAACAGGGTGATACAAAACACCTGTGCTTCACATCAAATCATTGTTTTGTGATAATGACTGGCTGACAGAACATAGTCCTGCAAAGAAATAATAGATATTTATAAACTGAAATGAATTGATTTAAGTTGAAATTATTTTACTATGTGAAAAGAATTAAACTATACAACACATAGATACGTAGGAAATCTGGAAAGAGCAGACAATTAGAACATTTAGTGTAATTAAAATAAATATGATAATGTTACTGAAGCATGCCAAAAATAAGTACTCCATTCAGCCATTTAATATATATTTGAAAATTAAGGCCAATAAATAAAATGCGACAAATTGATATTTAATTTAGAAAAAATATACAAATTACACAAACAGAAATTTATTTAGATGTTATAATTTTCTATTTATTTAAATGTTCAAATACAGTTTTTTATTTTTGGATTTATATATATATATATATATATATATATATATATATATATATATATATATATGTATATATATATATATATATATACACACACACACACACAGATTTACATTCAAACAATTCTTAAAAATAAAATCATGCATGTATATATATATATATACATATATATATATATATATATATATATATACACACACATATATACACATATATATATATATATATATATATATACAAAATATTACACGGAGGACACAAACATGTATTAAACACAAACTTTTATTTTGGATGTGATTTAATCTTAATTAATCTTTGCACAGCCTGACACTATATATATATATATATATATATATATATATATATATATATATATATATATATATATATATATATATATATATATATATATTTAGGGCTGTGCAAAGATTAAATATATATATAATATATATATATATAGTGTATCTGAGAGTTTAAAATACTATTATATAGTTATTAAGGAAGTAATAAACATGTGACAATTGTGTTCTCTTTATTTAAAAAAAAGTGTATTAGTTGTAGTAATCGTGGAACCTTGTTCATTTTGAGCATGTTTCTGTGTGTGGAACTGTCGCACATCGCAGTGCAGTGTCTGAGCACCATGTGTGTGCAGTGAGCTCAGTGTTCACAGTAGCATACACACTCAAAGAGCGTGAAGGCGCTGTGCACAATAAAAATCATAATGCAAAGAGTGTGTGTCTGACTGGATGAGGACTCAAGAGTGGTACACACATGACACAAACCATACCCTCAAGTCCATCTGTCACCATGCATGGATAGCACAGCAAACCTGCTTTGAAACCCCTCCCTTCCTTCCTCTCCATGTCTACTGTGCTCTCTCTCTATCTCTTTTTCTCTCACTCTCCCTCCACCTCTTGTTCCCTATTTCTAAATCTCAAAGGAGCCTGTGTGTACTCTATATTTATTATCCTGGGTGGCACAGTTGATAGATGGGATACCTGCACAATTACAAGGGCACAACATTACCTTTTCCAAGCTGATAGGGTGAAAAACACACTATATCCTCTTCGCTCACTGTCTCTCACCTCAGACAGGGTGATATTCAATGTTATAAAGACATCACCTATTTCTTGGACAATTCAGACCTATTAACAAAGAGTTTCTATAACTTAATAGCAAGACATATTTCAACATTTAACAATAGAGGGCATTATGTAGAAATTCAAACCACAATCTAGAGATCCATTTGCAACAAAGCTTATTGGCAACAAAGAACAGAGTACCGAGTCTGACCACACAAACTAAACTACAAAAAGTGCAAATAAAAAGGGGAGAATCAGTAACTGACTGTCTTTCCTAACATTCATAATGTTTCCGAAAGCACCGCGAGTGTATACGTGCATCGCAGAGCATTGACACGGGCCCAGAGCATCATATTAAAGGTGTTTCTCTGTGGCACAATGTTAAGGCAGCCAAAGTTGGAGCATTTATCTTTATTCTGCTGAGATTTGTGAAAGGCGGAGGAATTGAGAGGAGGCCGATGATGCAGGGTGTTCCGAGGCGGACATCTTGAAGCGTGATGTTGAGGTATGTTCCAGCTCGGGCAGGGGAGGCATCGACATATAAAATGATTTGTAAATTTGCATTAGGCTCAATCCATCATAGGTGAGAGGGAGAAGAGTGGGGACAGCGAGCGAGGAGCTGTGTTGTACGCTAGGAGACAGGCAGCCTCTGACAGATTCCTCTTTCAAGTGACTGTGAATGCAACAATTCCACAAATAATTTGTCAAGCGCTGCTGCTGAACTAGCTCTGAACCCTCTTCCCTCTCTCTCCCTCTATCTCTCTCTCAAGGCTACTAGAGTTGCAATCCTTTTATGGGAGGACAGACAACTAATAAAGGAAAAGATAATAATTGCAGTTAAACTGTGAAAGAGATAATAGATGATCACAAAACATTTCTTAAAATAGGTGCCAATAAAACAGACCACATTTTTCTATTGATTATAGGCAATTTAATTATAAAATTAAAACTGGTTATACAATGTGTTAAAATTTAAATACAATTAATTTTTTTGTATATGATAAAATAACTCAAATATAAGCAATTTTGCATCAGTGTATGACCATTAAAAATTGTTAAACAGTGACGAGCAGATTGTGGTCATTTGGATGAAGACGCAGACATGGTGAGCTGTAACAAAAGCCCATGCTTTGCAAACTACATAATGACAATCAGGCCTAAATTAGGAGAGCAAATGAGCTGTTCGGGCTGATGGTCAGCAGAAACTTGGCAGCACTTGATTGCATTTTTATATTTATGAGCTAATTTCACTGGGCACTTGTGTTTGGGTATACTAATGCAGCATGTGTCTTTCAGTCATTGTGTGGCTTTTATTTGAAGGTTTTTCAAGGGTTGGCTTGTTTACTTGTAATTGAACATGAAAGAGAGACAGATGTCATTTGACAAACTGAAGACCCTTTTCTGTTCTACATCAGTTTTCGAAAAAAAAATAATAAAATAAAATAAAATAAATAAGAAGCCAAATCAACTTGAGCTGACATACAGCACAGTCATTCATATGACCATCAGATGAGTCTCATAAAGCAACAATGCAAGGTTGTGTCACAATTTTGTTTTTATGAGTAAGGGGTGTTTTGAAACCCCAAATCACTGTAATGGTCAGACTCAAATGGCTCATTGCTTTTATAACACTGTAGCACTGTGATTAAAAAATAAAATAAAATAACTATATCAATGTCAAATGTGTTATTATTATTATTATTATTATTTATCAGAATTAAACCATTTTTTTCTAGAGTAACTACCGTATTATTCTAATTGCCAGGCTGTTTGTGGCTGCCAATCATTGTAGAAACTTTAACATTATATTATTGTACATTATTACTTTAACATTATAATATTGTAGGCTATTATCAAACTGACACCTTTAAATTTTAGGTTATGCGTATGATCATCTCAATCAAATCAGAAATATCCCTCTTATTTACCTGAGGCTATTAATAACACACTTCCACTTTGAAGAGTCCTCCTCATATATGCAAGGTGCCGTTACTGTTTGCAAAAAAAAAAAAAAATATATATATATATATATATATATATATATATATATATATATATATATATATATATATATATATATATATATATATATATATATATATATATATATTTTGCACAACAGTAACTGCACCTTGTATGACTAAATCTGTGCAATTTATTTTACTTACATAAGGTGGCAATGTCTGATATTCAATGATGAAGTGACGCTTCACTCATAGTTACCACAGGCAGAAAACAGAGGAATATGAAATATCATCAGCAAAACTTGAAATAGCTCAGTGATTTACTGCAGAGCAAGTACTGAATGAAGTCAAATATTAGTGTCACTGTCACTTGAAGGTGGATCTGGTGAAGCAACTGTCAATAATCAGAATTATTGAGTTTGAAGATGTTGGAAATCATAGTTTTGAGGATATGTTTGAGATGGTGAATATGAGTCAGATGCTGAATGTACTGGGAAATGAGCTCTGATGATATAAAACCTCTGCTCAAACTAAACCTTTCCAAGGTCCAAAAGGTAACAAAATAAGCTTTATTTTTATTATTGTAATCAGGTGTAACTTCTAATATCAGGAGAGTTTTAGACAAGTAGACATCTATCCATGTTAGATCCAGGTCGCTAAAGACTCAAATATGTCATAATGATTGGTGAAATATTCATGCATTTAAGGGTTAATACCTTCAATACTTACTCACGATAGTTAATACTACGTATACAATATTGTTAAAAAAAAAGAAAGAAAAAGAAAGAGAAAGAAAACCCTTCCAGCATCAGATTTCCCTGTATCTGTTTGATACTCCAACAAAGTTGGTGGCAATATTGCACCTTAATGCTCAATCATAAAATGTAAGAACATTACTACTGCAGCACAAAGGCTGTAGTGATTTTTAAGGCTCAGAGGAGGGAGGAGGCAGGTACCGAGTTAACATTCAAACATAAACTTTAATCCAAAAAAAACTAAACCAAACAAAAGTAAAACAGCTGTCCCTCACAGACGACTGCCGCATATAAACATCCCATGCGCCCTCAGGCAAAGGGTGCAACGTTACTGTAAGACAAAGAATCTCACACAGAAGTAGTAGGTTTTTCGGGTACATTTTACCAACTCTTTTATGAATGCTGTGAATTTGGACATACTTCTTTTGTCACATACTGTTTTTCACCTTCTATATAGTAGGGAATTATGTGATTTTGGACAGAGGCAAAAGTCATGTTAGAGAAGATACGACAACAAGACATGTGAGATGAATTTCATTAAAGATTAATTTCATTGATAGTAGTAAGTGAACTAAGAGTCAAAGTACCCCCTCTCCTTACTTCTAATCAAACCACCCTGAGGAACACTAGTGAAAACTAAATGAAACGCAATAAGTTGAAACATTAGTTTTAGAACCATTCTATAGCACAGTAGCACTGAAAGTTACGAGACATTTGATGAAACCTAGAGTGTGTTTGCAAGACTGTGGCCTAATATCATATGTATCAAGGAGAAAGAAAGGCCTGATATTGTAGTATTCACACAATAATGACCTCAGAGCTCTCCATCAGCAGTGTTATTTATCAAAAACAGGCTGTGAGCGGGGTGAAGGATGTCTCTTATCTTTCCTGTCAGCAGGGACATTAGTCATGGGAAAGTTTGGCTCCGGTCTCAGCGAAGGGGGTCCTTGTTGTCATTTTAAATTGCTAATCAATCACCAGATCAGGTGCTTTGTCTGACCAGATTTACATAGATGGGTGCCGCGAACACGAAGGGCCATTTGAGGAGGGTTTGGCCCATGCAGATGAGGCCGATTGAGTGGTTTAACATTGTTGATCACACAGTGAGGGATGGGATGAGGGGGAAAGCGAGAGAGAGAGAGAGGGAGGAAAAGAGCCTTAAGCAATGACTTCTGAGAGGGCAAACCGAAAAGGAAAAATGCTCATTCATCATTATTGTCATGGGCTTTCCCAAATGATAACAATTTGTCTTCATCCTATTTTTAGACAATGAGACACAATAGCCATTTGGCCAGATGGGATAGCAGCCCACCATTGCAATATGTTACCTTTTTCTTTGATGTTTCTTTGTTTAATATCATTATTTTTCAATGTCATTACAATCAGCTCTGTTCAACACATTTGGAAGTTAAGAATTAACAGCTACATATTATTACAGAGCTAATAATGTTAAATTGCATCGGAAATTACTCTCTACCTAAAAATAAGTATCCTTAAATATCTGACCCAGAAAAGCCTATAATAAACAGGATCCAGACGCATCGGGACAGATAGACTGGCACTTCTAAAAAGCAGGTGGCCAGTACGTGTGCTTCCCTCTAATGGGAAAGAGGAGGTCAAAGTTGTGACTGAGAGGGATAGAAGACAAATGATACTGAGAGAAGATGTATGGAAGTGGTATAATTGACATCTAACGTGTGTGCTGACCCTCTGACTCCTGGGGTTACCGCAGGCCACCAAATTAAAGGCCAGCATTAGTTTAACCAATGGGGAGATTCAGATTGAGCCAGCAGTTTGAGAGAACTGAAAATCAATAGTAAGGGTAGTTGAAGTTGAAAAGTATCATTTGCATTAAAGATGGTAAAGCCTACATGTTTTTTTTTTGTTGTTGTTGTTTTGTTTTGTTTTATGATAAAGGTGCTATGTTCATTACATCATTCTGAATTAGAGTTAGCATTGTAATTATAATCCAATCCAGAAGTGTCATTTAAATTCAGTTGCTGTCCAAAAGCTGCCTTCTGCCTTCTCAGTGTCAATTCACTGCTCCACCCATCAAATACAGACTTGAATCACACAGATTTGGGGTTTGGGGTATTATATTCATGATACACTAACCTAAAGGATTGTTAGGAACACCTGTTCAATTTATCTTTAATGCAATTATCTAATCAACCAATCACATTGAAGTTGCTTCAATGCATTTAGGGGTGTGGTTCTGGTCAAGACAATCTCCTGAACTCCAAACTGAATGTCTGAATGGGAAATAAAGTTTATTTAACCTATTTTCAGCGTGGCATGGTTGTTGGTGCCAGACGGTCCAGTCTGAGTATTTCACAATCTGCTCAGTTACTGGGATTTTCACACACAACCATTTCTAGGGTTTACAAAGAATGTGTGAAAAGGGAAAACATCCAGTATGTGGCAGTCCTGTGGGTGGAAATGCCTTGTGATGCTAGAGGTCAGAGGAGAATGGGCAGACTGATTCAAGATGATAGAAGAGCAACTTTGACTGAAATAGGCACAACCTTGAGGCGGATGGGCTACAACAGCAGAAGACCCACCGTACCAATGGAGCACTCATCTTCAGTACAAATAGGAAAAGAGGCTACAATTTGAAAGAGCTCACCAAAATTGGACAGTTGAAGACTGGAAAAATGTTGCTTGGTCTGATGAGTCAGAATTTCGGCGTAGAGACAGAATGAGAAAAATGGATCCATCATGCCTTGTTACCACTGTGCAGGCTGGTGGTGGTGGTGTCATGGTGTGGGGGGTGTTTTCTTGGTACACTTTAGGCCATTTAGTGCCAATTGGGCATTGTTTAAATGCCACGGCAAATCTGAGCATTGTTTCTGAACATGTCCATCCCTATATGGCCACCATGTACCCATCCTCTGATGGCTACTTCCAGCAGGATAATGCAAAAAAGCTTGAATCATTTCAAATTGGTTTCTTGAACATGACAATGAGTTCACTGAACTAAAATAGCCCCCACAGTCACCAGATCTCAACCCAATAGAGGATCTTTGGGATGTGGTGGAACGGGAGCTTCGTGCCCTGGATGTGCATCCCACAAATCTCCATCAACTGCAAGATGCTATACTATCAACATGGGCCAACATTTCTAAAGAATGCTTTTAGCACCTTGTTGAATCAATGCCACGTATAATTAAGACAGTTCTGAAGGTGAAAGGGGGTCAAACACAGTATTAGTATGGTGACTTGTGAGAAAAATGTGTATAAAATATTCTCCCGTGACAAATTTTTTTCGACATAATTATTTCAGTCTTCAGTGTCACAGGATCCTTCTAATATTTTGAACATTATGTTTCTCTGAAGTGATATATAAAAAAACACTTATTCCATAATTATTTTTTCATCATTTGCCATGCCATTTAGACTGAACAGATACACTCCTTGCAATATTGCATCTCTCTTAAAATGGTTGAATACTGTAAAACTTAAAATAATTGCCCAGTCCGAAAATAGACGCCTGTCTCTTTAACACGTCTGGTGTGGCTGCAGCTTTGGGTAAATACAAGGCGTTCTCAAATAGAGGCTGGGTCTGTTTTTTTTTTTTTTTTTTTTTTTTTTTTTTGGAGAGATTGTATTTAATCTTCTAAAACCCGTCAGATCGTCCCGCTTTTCAGCGATCACCAAAGCAATTTTTTGTCCCGCCAAAGCCTTTTTTGATCGGAAAGTGCTACCCTATCTCACGACCAATTCGTACGAATTCGATACGAGTGATTAAAAAGTGGCTAATTCGTACTAATTCGTACGACCTCACTCGTACAAATTCGTACGATTTGTCTAAACCCACGTGACGGTTAAGTTTAGGGGCGGGGTTAGGGGTAGGTAATTTGTACAAATTCATACGAATTGGCCAATTCGTAAAATATGTACGATTTAGCAAAATCGTACTAATTTGTACGAGTGAGGTCGTATGAATTGTTACGGATTAGCCACCTCGTAAAATTCGTACGAATTCCTGTGAGAGTCGGGTTGGAGAGTGATGTAGAATAGAATGACTGCTGCGCTTGACAGGGCGCACAAGCAGAGAGAGCGCCCAGCCATGTGTGCGCACTCTCATGTCTTCAAACAACACGATCGCCATCTTGCTCTCTCTCCCTTTGCACATATTAATCAAAATCAATTGACACTAGTAAAACGTTGGAAGACCGCAGCTTCATGTGGAGCATTAGGAGATTTTTAGAGATTAGACACTCTCAGTCCTAAACTTAATGAACAACATCTCAACTCTAAATTATAAAGGCCTGTCTCATATGGACGCCTGTCTCAAATACAAGCCGGTGCACTTCGACGATTTGGGAAAATAAAAACCCGGGCAATTTTAAGATTTTATTATTTTATGGTACACAGTGGAGTGGACTTTGGCACTGTTGAGTAATTTGAACTAAGACAAAGAATACATTCTCATAATGAATTCCAGACCACACTTAGCAGATTAAATAAATTTAGCTGATAATTGGTAAGCAAAAGACCTTGTCTTTAACTTTGAGAAAATATTGGTGTAGCAATGGCATTTTCATGCAGTGTAGTGGAGCTCTGCATAGTCCAGTGGGATTCTGTTTACGTGGCTCTGTTAAATCCTTACTGTTTAATGCAACAACAAAAAATCCCTGGCTTCGTCTTTGAAAAGCTGGCAGGAACTGATGTCTCTAAACAGCGTTTAAAAACAGATTACTGCATAATTGCCTGTGTAAGGCCTCTCTAATCCCCTCTCCTGTTCAAATCCACCATGTCACCACCTCCAATTGGCAGAGGGCACATCGCCATTTAAAATGTGAGCAGGGGTATATATGATTCACATTTCAAAAGCCTCCATTTTCCTGTCAGTCTCTCACTCTGCCTGCTGACTTTCTAAAAGATGTCATCAAATTCTTATGCCATGATGTGAATTTGTTCATGATGCTAAATTATGTCAATGAAAGCAATCAGAGAGAGGAAGTTCTCTCTCACAGAGGTCAGTCTCTAACTCGCGAATGCAATTAAACAAATGCAGACATGCAGATGAAGTGCCAGTGAAAAGAAAAGAGTGCACTTTAGACCGCCCTTAGGAAAAAAAAAACTTTTAAGTGAGGAGATAATGTCATTGATGTCTGTTTTTGCTTTTGCATTATGGGAGCAGCATTAGTCTCTGATTAAACTAACTGAAACAAGAGACTTCAACTGATCATTACAGATAACAAGGGCTTTATGTTGATGCCATCTGAATTAACACCCTTTTGAATCAAAAGTTAACAGAATAAATTGCATTTATGTTTATTTTTACCACACCGGCTGCACATAATATAACCTTAATTTGTGTTAGTGACTCAGACATTAATCCTACAAAGTAGAAATGTCTTTTTGCACATTCACTTATTCAAAGATTAAAAAAAAGTAAACACTCAGATCGAGGGCCAGATTTACTAAACAGGGCAAATTAGCGTGAGAACGCAATTCACGAATGCATGACGGTATGTGCATCATCTACTGACGACATGCAAATTATATAACACAGACACATCCAGATCATTTCCATAATGACCAAGAGCCAGTGCAAATTCAGCGTCACAGTTTAAGACATGAGTTTTTAGGGGTAAATAATGGAGCAAATACCAGTAAATTGACTAGTGCAAACCTTCAGTAAATCACCTTGCATAATTAATTTAAATAATCTCCTCCCGTACATTTAGTGTCTGAAAGGGAAACTCCTACAAGTGCATAAGCAATAAGATCAGCCGCAAAAATAACTGTGTCCCTGCCTTTTCAGCTATTTTTTTCAAAGCGTGTCTTAGTAAATCCTTTGTTACGCCAAAAGAGGGTTTGCATTAGCGCAAGCTGAGTAAATCTGGCCCCAAGTGTCTCAGCAGATTCATCCCAAGTGTGTGGGTGTGACATGCGTTAGACCCCTCCCCTCCACCCAGCATACCTTGCTGTATTGGCTAACTGTGAGTGATAATTTATCATGTACCTACTGTGTTCCTCTATTCCAGAGATGAGCAAGGAGCTCTTAAGACACCATTGATTTTTATTTGATTAAATGTCCGCTCGTTCACAGCAAATTAGCACGAGTTTAATCAAATAAAAATTGAATAACTACTTAATAAAACAGCCCCCATTTACGGTCAAAGTGAGACTCTGGATGGTTTAAGAAAACAGGCTGGATGTAGTTAGGATGTGTGAATGTTTCAAGGTAAAGTAGTAACACGGATTTGTATTATTATAAGGTAAGTTCAATCGGCAGCATTTGTCTTGTAGGATAATTTTGAATCTCTCTCTTTTCTTTCAAAAACAAAATAATATTAATAATATTAATAATATCTAGGTTACAGTGAGAACTTACAATCAAAGTGAAAAAAGGCAATACGTGAAACATTAAAAGAGAGCTTGACTTAGATTTCACTTTTCATTTTAAATAGTGTGTAATGTTGCTGTTGGTGCATGAACAATATCTGCAAAGTTGCAGCACTGAAAGTTCAGTGTAAGCAGAGATATCATCTTTTAAAAATCAGGAAGTATAATTGCCAACAAAAACAACTCGTTTTGGACTACAGCTGGGTTATGATACGATCACTAACCTACACATTTGCATTAACCACTCCCTCCGGAATATGCAGGAAAGGGCATGCGTCGAGTGAGATGTGTTCATCCAGCTGTCAGGTCTTCTGTGTTTCGGGCTTCCCACGGATGCTATACTTCAACAACAATGGATACAATTTATGTTTGATTATATTCCTGAAAGTGACGATCGTAATCTAGCTCTCTGTGCTGCGCATTTACGGAAGACAGCTTCCAGAATCTCCACGAATTCAACACCGGATTCAACAAGAAACTGTTTCTAAAACATGAAGCAGTTCCAGCTTTAAAATCAGAGTCAGCAGTTGTTGGGCCCCAACCTGTAAGTAGGCTAAGACTTCATCATTTTAAATGTATTTGCATGTATAAATCCCGACGTAGCCTTGTGTTTTATTTTTTATTTTTTTTTTTTTTTCAAATGCCAGCGCTGGCTTTGTAGGCTTTATGGGCTAAGTTTGGGCTACATTATGGACCTGAATTTTTTTATAATACTAATGTTGTAAATGTATTTTTCATGTATATAGGCTTTATGACTTTATTTTCGATTTAATCAAGAACGTAAACTTGCCAACGCTGTTTGTGTTTAACATTAGTAGCCAGTCAGTTGCTATCGTTGCCAGTCAGATGCTATTGAGTAAAACAAACGTGTATATGGTTACAAAATATAGCAAATTATCATTCAAAAACCTTTATTAAGAAGCGTGTGTGGTGAGGTTCTGCTTGACTCGATTCATCGGGCTTCTTTGGTCTGATTCTGCCTCTCTGATACTGCAGTCTCGACATCATTATTTACGTGTATCCACCTTTGGCATGCCTGTTTCACCCATAAAGGTCATGGGCGTTAACCTTCCGGACAACGTGAGCAACAGTTTAGCCAATCACAACACACCGAACCCAAACTAACCAATCTGAGCCCACTACGTGGTTCTGAGGGAGTGGTTTCATAGACTCAGGAAGTGAAACGCTCGTTCAGGGGACAGAGGAGAGCCCGGCTGACAATAAAGGTGAAGTTTATGAAAAATAAGACTTTTAAAAAAGAAAAAACACGAATACATGTTATATTGCACCCCATAAACACAATCATGCAAAGAAAAAAAGCAGTCAACCCCCCCCCCCTTTAAAATACTGGCTCAAAAGTTGGGTTAACGTTCTTTATGTATGAAAAAAAAATCCCTTACTAACTTTTTGTGTGAAGTTATCTCCAAATGCCAAGATAATGTAAGGCCTAAAACAACCATTTCAAAAAATTACACCGCTCAAATAAACAGGTTTTAACAGAATAATTGATGTAAGTGCTTTTAGAAAATGATGCGCTTCACAAGAATGCCTTTTTTTTAAATAACTGGCCCAATTCATTTCCATTGCAACTGCCTTATCATAATCTTTCCCCTTTTAGTTTTTTCTTTTGTTTTATAGAAATTGAGGCAAAAGTTAATATAATTTCTCTGGACAATTGTACTGAACAAAGTGAACCCAGACTATTAATTTAATAGACAATAAACACCAATAGGATTGTTGCACTACTAACTGAATGCTGCACTGATCTAATTCACAGGTGGACCACCCCTAAAAAAGCTTGTGTTTGACAAGCCTTTCCCATCCTAAACCCCTCAACTATCATTCATTTTTATTGGCCATCTGCAAGAAGGCCTCTTTGAAAATAAAGCACTGCTTCTGACAGGTTGAGCGAGGTTTTCTCTTTGGAGGAGACGCTCTGAAGCATCTTGCTGCTGTGTTTTTCATGCACAGTTTTGTACGTCTTTAAGCGTTTTTGACCGTATTTGATCCGTGTTACTTCCCTGCTGTACTCCTTCAGAACACACAACTTTAAGTCCCTTTAGTAAATGTACAAACATGTGTGTGAGTGTTGAGTGCAGAGTCAAGGATCAGTGCATCAAAAGCCCCTGATAGGCCCTGGCAGTTGCTCAGACAAAGCTGACCTAGATCTATCTAGGGCTCTTAACAGAGAGGTCTTAAGTCCGGCCTGTCCAAGCCACTGTGCCCTCCCTCTCTACAGTGCCTGAGGGCAGGCCTGAAGGAGAGAAAGATCCACAACTCCTATGGGGCTCAAAGTATCGCCTCAGTCTGAGCGAAGGCATTTATGAAAGGTTAAAGGGGGAAGGGGGTTGACGCTGATGGAATCATGTGGAGGTAGACTTTTGAAGCTTCTTAGTCAAGTGTGATTAAAACAAACAGTAATCCACTGATTCTTGACTCATGCACGTATTTACATTTACCAAAGGGACTTAATACTGATGTGTGTTTTGAAGCAGTACAGCAAGGGAAACCATGGGTTAAACAGGGTCAAAAACACTTAAAAAATGTACAATCTGTGCATAAATAACACAGAAGCAAGATGCTTCAGAGCATCTCATCCGAAGAGAAAACTGGAGATGTTTAAGTTCAGTCAACCTGTCAGAAATGAACAATAAAAATAACGATAGTTGAAGGGATTTAAGATGAGAAAGCTTTGTCAAACACTTTAAATTCAAAACTTTCCAAAAATATATGGATCAATGCAACTAATTAATTTCCATGGTCCCATCTATTGATTTATCCATAAATATTTTGCAAATCATACATATTTGACTTGTATATGCTACTTCACACTACAGTTTGTTTTCAATTTTTGAATGTGAAATTAAAAATATCAGTGTAAAATACAATTGTCCTCATAGTGAGAGAAAGGCCTCATTATTGAAAAATTCCAAGTACTTTCGAAAGTATTTTGACATAATATTGTGTTATTATAACA
This sequence comes from Hybognathus amarus, assembly GCA_030378365.1. Lineage (NCBI taxonomy): Eukaryota > Metazoa > Chordata > Actinopteri > Cypriniformes > Leuciscidae > Hybognathus > Hybognathus amarus. The sequence goes on along the minus strand of JAQIUQ010000065.1, from coordinate 290,824 downwards.
ACTTTTATTTTCTGATTATCAACATTTGAAAGACAGCTGGATTTTTTATTTTTATTTTTAGCTTAACCCATACGCATTATGTTCTAACCATATAGTATATTTTTTTCATATCAAATATATACAGTCATGTTTTTCTCCAAAACATGTTGGCCACAATTATTCATACCCTTTTATTAAATACCTTTTTGCAATCTCCTTTTGCCAAGATAACTGCTCTGAGTTTTCTGCTATAATGCCTGATGAGTTTGGAGAACACCTGACAAGAGATCAGAGACCATTCCTCCATACAGAATCTCTCCAGATCCTTCAGATTCCCAGATCCATGTTGGTGCTTCTTCTCTTCAGTTCAGACCACTCATTTTCTATATGGTTCAGGTCAGGGTCTGGGACGGTCATGGCAGAAGCTTCATTTTGTGCTCCCTAACACATTTTTGTGTTGATTTTGATGTTTGTTTTGGATCGTTGTCCTGATGGAAGATCCAACCACAGCCCATTATAAGATTTCTATCAGAAGCCGTCAGGTTTTGATTTTTTTATCTGTTGATATTTGATAGAATCCACAATGCCATGTATCTGAATAAGAAGTCCAGGACCTCCTGCAGAAAAATAGGCCCCCAACATTAAAGATCCAATGGTATATTAAATTGTACACATGGGGTACTTTTTATCCTCATGTCCACCAAACCCATCTAGTGTGCTTACTGCCAAAATGCTCTTTTTTAGTCTCATTTGACCACAGAAGCCTGTGCCGTTTGAAGATGCCAGTCGTGTCTTACCACTGAATATGCTAGAGTTTGTTTTGGAGGAGCGAGGACTCAACTAATCTCTGCAATTCTCCATCTGGGATCCTTGAAGAGTCTTTGGCCACTAAAAATTTCATCCTTACCATCCATTAAGAAACTATAGACACACATCCTCTTCCTGGCAATTCTGTAACATCTTTAGTTGATTATAACTTCTTACTTATTGCCCTGATGGTCAAAATGGGAATTTTCAATTCTTTAGCTATTTTTCTTACATCCACTTTGTATTTTGTGAAGCTCAACAATCTTTTGATGCACATCAGAACCATGTTCTTTGGTTTTATTCATTGTGATGGATGATTCAGGAAATCTGGCCTTTGTGCTTCCTCATATTTAAGTCCTGTGAAACAAGAAGTCATGACTGGACAATTTCATGTTCCTAGTCACCCTAGTGTGCTAAAAAGGGTAAATATTTATGGGAATATACTTTATAGACATTTTATATCAAAATGAATGTTTTTCTCAATTTACAGTAAAACTATGTTAAACAAAGTTGATTTGTGAATACAAATATGCAAAAAAGATGAAACATGCTGCAAAAAATCCCCCCTCAAGAAGAGATGTTTAAAAAAGAGGTTAAGAGAGCAATTTCTGGAGCACTTCAACAGGTGTCTTCCGTGTGAGGGTGACATGGGAAAGAGAGTTTTGGAGGGACATTTAAATCTCATGTGACTTAAAAATATCAAATCATCTGCTACCTTAAGGCCTGCCCTTTTAATTCCCATAGTACAACATATTATATATTTTTTTCTGAATAACAAGGAAATGAGTAGAAATTAATTGTTGCCATACCACAGAGGATTAAAAGTATATTTATACTTTTTTTTTCCCAGAATGTTGCAGTGCTTCTAAATGATTTATCAGTGGACATCATTATTTTCAAATTCATATGCCCTTGTAATCTTTCATCAAAAACGTTAACCACCACCCCCTGCTTTCTCGAAATGATGTCTGTTCTCTTCATGGTGCATGTCTCGGCAGAGGGTGGGACTAAATATCCTCCACACCTGACATTCATTGCCTCCATTTAGTTAGCAACATCCAACTTCGATCCAATCAATTCTCAAAAGTAGGAAACCAATTCCTGCCCTATACACTTTTTTTCATTAACAGCTTCACATGAATATATGTCACAAGAGGGAATAAAAACTATCGTAACTTTTTCATGCCAACTTTAAAGTAATTATGAGGAGGTATGCTCACATATATAAGGTGTATTTTAATACTCAATGTTTTAACCACAACTAAATGAAACCACAAAGTGTATGTTACTAAGAATTTGCACAATATAGTTACAATGTCAAATAAATACAATGTCTTATATTTTCTAGACCCAAACATGTGGTTGAAGAAAAATGTCTTCAACATGAATTGCAAAAATTCCCTAATTAATACTATTAATACTAAATAGTAATTCCACAAAATAGCTCATTACTCAGCCAATGTTTTCCTCATGAACGTCAGTTTCCCTCTTGAAGAATCATTGCCTCCACTTATTCTCAGAGTCCTGATCGCTACGTAAAGTCTCCACCTATCTCTTCCAATACACTATCCAGTCAGGCTAACCACTCATAACCCCTTCTTTTCTTTCTTCCCAGTGGCTAGTAAACACTATTTATCTTAATCCCTCCAGTTTTAACAAAGGCTGTCTCCAAAATAATGAATGTTCAATGTAATTAATTAAAGACACACTGCAGCACCCTAACCTCTCAAAACAGAAGAAGGTTTTATTGATATCACAATCGACAGCTGATATAATGCTCTGTAATTTGATGTCCACTGGAGCCCTTCTTTGTAATTACAGTGTTGTCTCTTATCTATTTTTATCACACCGTGTTAGCCATTTGTTGGCGGACACTGCATTTAATATCATTTAAATGAGCAACACTTGCCTTTAATTTCAAAAGACAAGGCCATCTTTTTCACGTTGGCCTTCATTTTTTCCCTTCCACCACAAGATAGAAAATAGACCTTGCTCCCTTTCGTTCTCTCTCTCTCATTCTCCCTCCCTCTCCCCTTGCTCAACTTGTCAGTCAAAACATGAAGCTGACACGCTGGCATAAATTGTTCAAAGTAGTTTTAGGTGAACAGGAATGGAGATGGGAAGCCAATGTGGATATTTTTCCCCCTCTCTACAAAAGCCAACCTCAATTTGCGTCAAACAGGGTTAAAAGACCTTGGGATTAAAGCAATAAAGTGGCTGCTGTCAGCCCTGAAACCTCCTCCATCGCTTAAGTGCCAAACTAGAGTTGTTCAATATCATCTCACATTAGATCATGTCATCGTGAGGTGACGGGCATGCATCACAAGTCCCAGACAGGTCCGATTTCTGCTGAAGAATTCATCCCTGTCTGGCACAATCAAATTCCGACTCTTCTCCGGTGCCGATCTAAAATGGGAAATCCAATCTGATTGTGCCGGAGCAGCGTGAGAACACACAGACGGGGGGAAATGTGAAATTCCCGTCGACTGATGAAAACAGAAAAATTTGGGAAATGGAATGTGATGGGGGCCCAACAGAAGCGCCAGGCCCGCTCACCTGCGTCTTGACGCTCCCCCTTCGAGACAGTGCTAATGGAGCACTCATATATACCGACTTGGGAGGAATGATATACTCGGACAGGGGGTAGGTTGGGTTGTTATCTCAAAATTGGAGTCTGAAAGGATGTTTATTTTTATCATTTTCCAACAAAATATCTGTCTTCCCTCCCACCCTTTCCTCCAGCAGTGCACATTTTTCATTCACAATGGAAGCGAGGCCATTCGACCAGCCGGAGTCTGTGGGCTGCACAGTAGACAGCCGGAATCGGCTCGGAATAAATAGAGACTGCCACAAGCTGGCGGGAGAATGACTGACAACCGACAAGGCCCCAGCCAGCTTGCTGTCACGGGCAAATCCCGCTACACACTTACACACACACCGCTTTCCTTCACTCGATGGCTTCTAGGCCTTATCACTCAAGGGTCTGCTAATTCACTAGCCAAGGTTGGACTGATAAGGCCCGTCCTGCGCCGTCCATTTTCCTCGAGAAGGGAGATGGATAGGTCCCCAGGATAAAGCAGCTTGTGCCCCCCTCCAACATGTGTCTGTCTCAATGACATGACTACCCGAAGGGTTACCAATGCACAGTGCCCTTTGAATTAAGGGACGTAAGCGATACACCTGATAAACTGACATCAGAGCAGCAAAGGAGGACACGAGACTGCAGACGAGCAAAAAGAACCCATTTCTACAGTGTACACACACACACAAATAAGGACGCACACAGGCCCACTTTTCAGCAGGAAGTGGATCATGCCCAAAATATCAAGTCTGTCAAATAACAAGTGCACGGTGGCATTTAGCAATGTCTGTAACTCTTTCCTGCTCTCATTGCCTGCTCTCTCTCTTTCCGCTCACACGCCAGCGCACGAATGAAATCCACCATCTCCCTAATGAGACAAGATGTCGCTGAGTGATGGCCCGCTGTCGCAGTGAGAAGCGTTGGTGAATCTCGGAGTGTGAATATCCAACTTGAAAGTAAATGGCAAAACATTTGCTGGATATTTTCACCACTATATCAGTAAAAGAAGACAGCTAAAGAGAGAGGGAAAGTGAGTGCACAAAATATCAGCACATTTTCAAACAGACGCCGCATTTATTGTACAAGTATTCAACCATCCAAATGATTCAGGTATGCACTGAGGGCTGAAGCAGCGCATTACGATTAAGGTACAATAAGTGAGGAAAGGATCTTCAAAGCAACACACTAAAGCTAATCAAACACAGTGGTAATCCCAATGATGTATGGGCAATTTAACTATCAGTGGAGCATTTTTTTAATTGTCGATTCCCTTTGAAATCCCCCTCAAATTGACGTCCTACATGTTTCCCACCTAATGCTTTTATTCTGATCCCTCTTTCTTTCTCTTCCTCCATGACATATTCTTTCATTTCACATCGAACCTCGGTCGCTCAGGGAGTCGTTTGAACGGCTTTGTTAAAACACCTAATAATATTCCTCTGCTCTCTGGATACTCGGATGCCACTCAAATGACCTGCTGTTAATCTTACAAAGAAATAAGAAGAGATGAAAAAAAAAATCAATTGCCATAATAGAAAGTTTTTCAGACGCTGCATGTTTGACAATAGCTCTGGGCAATAGGAGTGCATTGTTTAAACAGTGTTATCTGAGGAGGCTGCTACTGATGCTACAGTCGAGAGCAGAGATCGTCTTATCCTCTCTCTCCTGCTCCCTTATGTTTCCTTTTTATCATTTAGGGAGGGCAGAGATCTCTCTCAAGGTCTTCCTATTTTCTCTCCTTTGTGATATGAATGAAAAAGAGCAGAACAAAACAAAACAAAACAAAAAGGGGGGGGGGGGTGTAAAAACATCACATGTTGTTTCTCGAAGTAGTTTTATGTCTAAAGATGTTAAAGAGAGAGCGAGAACTCCCAATTAGAATTCCAGGTTTTTTTTTTCAAGGTGTTTTGGAAGGACGTAAGGATAACCAAGTTCATACCCTATAGTACTGTACATGTAGAACGAAACGGCAATGGGGAAAACGGACCTCCCTTAATCTTGACATTATTCAATAGTAATAATTATCTTTAAATGCAATTTCATTTATTACACACTTCTGTTCAAAAGTTTGCAGTCAGTAAGATTTTTGCTCTTGCTGCTGTTGTTGTTGAAAAAAAATAATACTTTTATTTATTAAAGAGATACTCCAACTGTCTGGTTACTGATATTCTTCTAAATATCAGAAAATCAGCTGAATGGATTCGAAAACGGTAAAACTCAACTGTTTAACTCTGGGGGAGTTGTAAAATTAGCCTATTTCCAAAAAAAAAAAAAAAAAAGTGGAGTATCCCTTTAATGATGCCTTAAATTTATCAAAATTAACAGTAAAGAGTTATTTTTTTAATCACTACTTTTGCACTTTCTATTCATCCAAATTAGCATATTCAATGCTCTGAAGAAATGTTTTACTCTAAAGACTGGAGAAATGACTAGATGATTTTATATATATATATATATATATATATATATATATAGAGAGAGAGAGAGAGAGAGAGAGAGAGAGAGAGAGAGAGAGAGAGAGAGAGAGAGAGAAAACTGTTATTTTAAATTGTAATAATTCTTCACAATATTACTGCCTTTATCAAATAAATGCAGCATTGGAGAGCATAAGAGACATTTGAAACATTTGAAACATTGTTTGCAATATTATTTGCTTTATTATTATATTACAACAACTTAAGCCCAACAACAACTGATTCAATGAAAATATGTCTATATCAAGGGTGGAAAATTCCATTCCTGGAGGTCAATTGCCCTGAAGAGTTTATTTAATTAAAACATTTTATTTTATTCTAAGAAAATGACACATGAAGCTAACTGTGTTTCACTTTGACTTGACTTGACAAGAGTGTGCTCGTTCATCTACTCTCATCTATGCTCAACCAGATCCAAATATCTGTGGGCAGAACCATGAAAGGCTGCTTTACCTTGGTGCAATCCTCCTTGTCTGCTTATTACACACCGACCCTGAAATGACAAATGTATGTGCTCTTATCACCAATGAATATAGATTCCTGCTGAGCAAAACAGAATATCTCTGTCAGTTGCACCCGGAGAGAAAGAATAGCAAGATAACATCTGCATAGGTGTTGTTCAATTACTTCAAAGCAGTGTGGAGCAGTTCAGTGCAATTTAACATGTTTTTAGTTAATCATTTACGGTGTGCATGAGCATGTCTTGTTTTAAACATGCATCTGTACTTTTCACCTGCAGTAGAGTTGTGGAGACAGGCATTGAGGCCAACATGTAGACTGTCAGACCTGACCTGACCTGACATCAACATTTTGCCTCCAATTTACCGATTGCACTAAGAGAGCAACTGTTGCAAATCCAACCATAATTCACATATCTGCCATCTTCCATTCACATGCAAAAGTTAACATTTGGTTTTAGAATGGATTCTTTTCTCCATTATTTTAGGTTCCCACTTCACATCATGGAGATATATAGGTTAATGTCTTTGTGGCATTTCACCAAAAGGCCAGGCTGAATGGTCCCTCCTGCCATATGAATAATTGAAACCAAACTGAGCATTGTAAAAGTGAGCTGGTCACCGGGACTGAGGAGAGACAGAAGATGAGTTGAGGTGGACGGCATAGAGCATAAATACGTGACAAAGGCAAGATCGAATTCAGGAAGGGATGACAATAAAATGTGTCAAACCTTATATATTACTAAAAAAATACTTATTTAGCTGTGATCTCATGCAGTACATCCACTTCCACACTCCATATCTTGTCTTACAGATGGAATGTGGCATCTTTGGCCTTTTAGTCAAGTAGACAGAAGGAAGACGCAGAGTCGCCCAAACAAGCATGTTCATTGTTGATTCCGGTTGACATACTAAGAGGGAGGGATGTACGCAACGCTAGTCCCAACATAACTGCATTAGCCTCTCTGATGCATTAGCCGCTGGCGCTAACGCTACGCTAGCTCTATTTCGGTGACCATTCCCTTCCCATCTCGACCATACTGCCCACGTCCCCCTGCTCTTTCACACGCCCTGGCACACATGGTTCACGTTGCGTCCATCTTCTGTTGACGCTAATGTGACGCAGTGACTCCTGAATGATTGGTTCGTCTTGATGAATAATATATTCAGCACACCATAAACATGATAAATTATGTGCAGAGTCTGTGTGTGCTTCATTATACATGAGGCAGCACTTATAAAGGGCGATATAAATGACATTAAAGGCTTAATAAATGGGGTATTGATGAATAATTGACTGCTTCTGCATATCTTTTTGAAGGCCTGCGGTTAGCCTAGCAGGGGCATGTTTTTTGAAGATTAGGGCACATTACTGGAATGATGTGCTAATGTTATCAGCGGCACCATGTTCGTCGGGCAAAGCAAGATAGAGGGATGTGTCTCTGCACTCCGGGATGACAGCCGTGTTTAGATGTGCTGTCCCCACATTGTTGACTGGCACTGCACATCAGTTTCAAGTGTGCATGGGCTTCACATCACATTTGCCAGGCTGATATCATATGTAGGGAATCACGACAGAGTTCCAGCAGTGTGCCTGTGTGTGTCTGTGTATGTGCGTATACTTTAAAGAATAGTTCACCCAAAAATGATCAGTCTGTCATCATTTACTCCTCATGTCATTCCAAACCTGTTCGACTTTGTCTTTCCGTAGAATACCATATACATTTTTAACAAACTGAGAACAATGCATTGACAAAAAAAAAAAAAAAAAAAACACTTGTTACCGAATTAAATCTTTAACACAGGGCGAGTTATAAGACTATGCAAGCTTTAGGGGTGTTGATGGACCTGATGTGCACCGTCTACGTTTTGATGATTATTATTTATTTATTTTCGTTCTGGATGTAATCTTTGATAAAAAAAGAACATTTTGTTCAAAATGTAGCTTTATTTGTAAAGCTTTCACACATTCAAGAGTTGATAAAAAAGTATTCACAAGGCTAGAATTAAAAAAAAAAAGTTTTTTTGTTTGTTTTAAAGCCTGAGGTGGTTTCACTATATTTTGATGGTCCCTTTAACACATTCTGTTTACTGTTTTTGGGGTCCATGTTTTGAAATGTCCTGACATTTGGACTTTTTTCAGTTGCTAATAAACATTAATGACATGGAGGAAATTACGCTGATTTAGCACAAACAGGGCTACCATAATATGTGAGCAACATGTATGTACATGCTTGTATTTTTGAAAGAATATTGTTTACCGCCCACACCGCAATGACATATTTTTTGCTGCACGCACCTCGAGTAGTAGCCTGGTAATACTCATACTCTGCTACTTCACTTTGCTTCGTAGACAGAGTCTGGAATGGCATAATAGAGAAGTGTTTTCTCTCGCTGAGGGGGCGCTTCTCTGAAGTTTAAAATTATTGGTTACCCGTAAGCCAATCAGATAAGTTTATTTATGACGTATGTCACGCGCCGACACATCCGCATCGAACCACAGACATTATGCATCGAACTCAAATCTATGATTCGAACTTCCACTATAAACAGGGAGCGGCACTTTTGTAAGGGCTGCAAAATGTGTGCCAACCGGGAATGAACAATTCACAAACTAGGTTATTTATATGATTTGCTGAGCTGCGGCCGCCCGCAGCGTCGGTGTGCCCTGACTCTCACGAGTCATGACTGATCGCCGCCCCGGTTCATTTTACTGACTCTCTGAGTCATTCGAGTCATTTCGTTTATTTAAGTGGCTTTAAATGTTATAATTTTAACAGCCAAATTCCCCAATCACATCTACCAACGCAATGTTGATCATATTCTGAATTAAGAAATCATAATGCAGTAAAAAATTATTTACAGGGAACATAAATAATCACTTTACCTTCTGAGTCTTACGTTCATTTGTCACGTGACATACGCAATGAACAGATCTGTTCATGAATCACATATCTGGGACTAATGCAGCAGGATGTCGAAACGAAATATGGTGGATTGTTGTTATTATTATGATAATAATAATAATATGATAATAAGAGCGTTCACAGCCGAGGAGACCGAAGTTCTTTTCATGGCCGTAAAAGACAGAGAAGTGACGTTGAATGGGTGTAAGTTATGTCCTTATAGTTATGCATATTATTCATATAGTTATGGCCAAACAGGTCTGATCCGTCATTACTACAATTAGCCTGAACAAAATTGGGTAGCCTAAATGTGAAAGCTTGAAGTGTTAATATTTGTCCTTGTTAGAATGTATGATTTGCAAAAATAAACGGCTGCATCTGTGGTTGTTGCTGGTATACGTTGCAAATAGAGGGGCAGCAAAATTGCTTTTCGCCTAGAGCGGCAGAAGTGCAGAAGTCCTGGCTGTAAACACTTGATGATGCGAGCGAAATAGCGGAGTGAACATTGCTGTAAACACTTGATGATGCGAGCGAAATACTGGAGTGAACATGGCTGTAAACGACTCTTGCTTCAGTTTGAAAAACCCCGGAATGTTCTCCATAACAGGCGAATTGCATCCGTGTCTTGTTTCCCATTTCTGCGGTCGTTTCGGTTTTCGATTTCTCTAACCTACAATGTAAAACTCGGTGCTTAGTGTCTACGTCACGGCTCTCAGCCCACCCTCTGTTCGTTGATTGGCCGGCTGTTTTCAGGTTGGTGGAAAACTGAAAGATAGGCTGCTATCTCCGACTGACTACAGGAGCGAAATGAAATTAGCAGAAGTAGGAAGTCTGACATAGTCAAGCTACCTCGAGTATACACATGGCTTTACATGACTATATACATGGTAATTACGTTTTAAGGGAAAGTACATTAACACACAGTGGGCGGAAATATTAATAGGATTAAAAAAAAAGAAATAACCGACATGGTAAAATCACTTTGGTTATAGTCTCTGAATTTCGGTTTCGATTATTTTTTGATTAATCATCCAGCCATAATCAATCCAAAACTAGTCAATGAAATTTTGTCATTACAGACACTATTCTATATTGTGATGAGAACAAATCTCAGTAGGCTATAGCAATTTAGTTTGGATGTGTTCATGTAAAAATAACGTTTACTAAAGTAGGAGTGAGAGTGAATGAATGCACAGATGCGATGTACTTTTGTAGTAAACAACACTGCATACGCGTATGTGCCATTCATTCACACACAGACACGCAATTCATATTTAAACAGTCTTTGTGCAGTTTACAGACACTATTCAATAACGCAATTAGAACAAAGCACTTAAGAATAAATAATTTACTACATCAGCTGATGTACATCATCCATGCTCCTCGAAATGAAACTACCAGCACTTTTGAGGTGACTTTTCCAAGATTATTGCGATATAGTGCAGCAAGACGAGATTAAGTACAAGATTCTTATTAATACATTGGTAGGGTTAGGGTTAGAATAAGTTTACATGTAGTTGCAAAGTTACTTTTAGTCAGTGGAATAAAGATAAAGAGTTAGCAGATAATAAGCAGACAGTCTACTAATTAGGGATGTAAATCAGACAGTTAATCACGTTATGATACAATATTAATTCGGTCAGCCAGCTATTAAATATTTGCTGATACCTATCTGCAATATGTTTGGCGATTCAGGGCTATATTGATTGATTTATCGATATGTAGATATTATTTAGGGATGCACCAATATTCGGCCACTGAAAATTTAGACTTTTATCACCGAAACAATACAGCCGAAATGTTGTGATGACACAAACAGAAACCGTGACCTGCACGTGCTTGTCTGAAGCAACATGTCTGCGGTGTGGATGTATTTCAGTGTATCTGAACCCGCCGCGAGGAGACGGAAGCCTTGTTTATCGACCTATAGACGAATCCGACGAGCGTTCTTGTGTAGGCTGCCATCTTTTGGCGACGCCATTACTGAGCTGTTACACCGGCATAGGCATTCATGCACCGGTATGTAAACAAACACCGGTATGTACGCAACGCACTTTCGATGGCAGCTACAGTCAGGCAGAATGACTTGTTGGGTTGATGATGTTAGATAGTGGCCTCCAGTCACAGATGAAGGTACAAACGATCTTACAGATTATTTATGAAAATAGCTTGGCAAGCTAGCTAGGCTAACGTTTGCTAACGAGGAAACTATAAAAAGACCTGTCCATTTGGCAACAATAAATAAATGAATGAAATCAAATAAACAAATTCATGTTTTTCATTTGTGTCCATTATTTATCTCATTTTCACATTGCAAGACAAGGGTAAGGAAACGTTACAGCTAGAAAGTATACATAATATCGACCAATTAGTGTTTTTAAACCATGGAAAGAGGTCAATACAACAGCAGGATAACAATTATGTCACATAACGTTACATTTAGCTTAGTAAAGCCATTTAATGACCATAGCATGTTAATTGAATAGAAAAAAAAAGCAAGAGAGGAGATTTTGCTGATCACTAAATCACATATTTATTATATTTTTTACTTATGTCATTAAATATATCATAAATTGTTATTATACACGAATGTCCGCGTCTTGTACTCGCCCAGGAAATCTGTGTAAACCATACAGCACCAGACAGGGGCAGTCGACCCGGGGTATTCACAATGTTTTCTCTTCAAAATGTACATTTTGCTGCCACCATTGAAACAATTTATAACAAAAACTGTTTACCCACTCGACATTATACAATGGGTAACGTTGTAACATTAGTGACAGTCGTAAATCGCGGGCTGTTTGTTCCAGTGGACACAAGTTGCAACTAAAACAATAGGAGGCAATGGTGCAACGCTACCCAGAAACAGCTCAGTAATGGCGCCAGCTAACTTCCGGTAGTTTAGCCGTGTTCGTCTATATCTGCTCTAAACAATGCACGCCGCCATGACGACGACTCCGGATACGAGCGGGTCAATTATAAACGTGGAGCGGTGCGCACGCTGTCTGTGGAGACTCGCGCTGCGGAGGTAGGCGAAAGTATGCGTGAGTCTCCATGAGACAGCGCGCGCAACGCTCCAAACGGTTCGAGGCGTTTATACTTGACCCGCTCGCCATTGTACTATTCCTTGAAACGACAGGGGACGACTCAAAACTGTCCTCTAACCATTAGTAATCGGTGACAAGAAGAAAGATAAACACATGACAATGTTAACTTTTTAGTTTTCCACCACCAATACAAAAATAATCATGTAAAACCCAGTAAACCCTGAGATTATTACTTGTGACATTACAAAAAAATATGTATATGGGAACATGTATGTATAGAACTAAATTAATGATCTCTTTATTTTCTACATTCACTAAACATGTTTCATTAAGTTTCATGTACTTTTGTATTAAACATGCATGGACCTTTGTTCATTTAAAAAGGCTTTTTATGCTATTGTATGCTAATTTTTTTAAATGGAAGCAACTAATTTAGACGTGCAAACTGGGTGCTGGTGTGATGAGAAGTTTGCGCTCGGCTTTGTTTTTATGAGAGAACGTTTAATTTTAAAACCTTTCTGCAGGCCAGTAGATTATTATTTGATGTACACATGAGTGGGGTCAAAAACATTTTAGTTTGAATTTTATTTTATACTGTGCATTGTGCTAAACAAATATTTGCATAATTTGTAATTGATTTATTCTTTGAAAATTTTATATTCATTTATGCAATTGCAATGCCTTGATTTTAGTAAAGTTTGTATATAGCCATAAATGCAATGATACTAATAATTGGCATAATTTCTTTTTTGGCCTTGGTTTCCTCTTTTTTGGTTTTCGGTTTCAGCCAAGAATTTTCATTTCGATGCATCCCTAATATTATTGTTTGCCAAGTTTCCAGAATAAGTTACATTTAAATGCAACCAAAATACGGGATGTGATTGTGTGGGTGAAAAGCAGGATTTGTTTAAAATTTTTATTATTATTATTTGTGTTTTTAAGACCCAAAGTAAAGCACTTTTTATTTTTTAAACACCTGAATCAGCCATTTACTGCATGAACTACCAGGATGAGTGACACACATGGAAATATTAACTGTCACTTGCCCGTATACGGGCAATCTAAATTTACTTCACTATATTACTATTAAATCCTAATCTAGTCATGACAAACTATATATCGTTGGAAAGGTCTAAGACTCCTAAATATATATTTTAGCGCTGTTTCTTTCTTACAAATTATGAATGAACAGTAATATATGAATTTATGACAAGAGTGTGCCTCAAAAAAATCGACGTCATTACAGGAGTTTCTGACCTTTGTTCTGACCTTTTTTGTCGACGCACACACTTTTAATAATTGAAACTTTGGTTTTTAGTGCTAAAAGTTAGGAGTCTCAAAGTTCCATATTTAGTGACCGAAGTGATATTTGGATAGAAATTGATTAACTTGTTATGGCAGAATGCATACAATTAAATTCAATGGAATTCAATAACACCCGGTGGCTATTTTTGGTATAACGCCTAAACAAAATATCGTGGGAACTTCAAAATTTGTGATTCTCAACTTTAAATTTGGAACACAACTTGGTTAGGTATATAGCTTTCATTTTATAGTAATTTTATAGTAAAAAATGTTTTGTTAAATATTTATTTTATGTTAAAAAATATATTAAAGTATAGTTGATTTACTGTAAATTATAACTTCCATAACTTTTTCATACTTTAATTTTTTGAAGTGCTTTCACTTCAGTAATAATCTGCTGATTGTTTTATTTAAAACAAGACTAAACTTGGGTATATTTTCCAAAGCATTCTTGAATTACAAGCATTTAAGTTTGTATAGTGCATTTAAATGTCAATTATCAAAAAGGGGGGTGACAGACAAAGGGTTAATGCTATAATTTATTTCTAGTAATACAAAACAGGACGTCTTTACTTATCTTTTGTGGAAAATGTAAGGGCGATTAACTGTTCTGTAGTTCTGTAAAGAAAACAACTGTTTCCAATACAGATCAATCTCATTCAGTAAATACAATTCTTTTCAAACTTCTACAATGGGAATAGGCAACATAAAATGTTTTTGTGTTTTGGTAAATTGCACATCATATTCTTGTGCATTCATCAAATTAAAACAAATAACCTAAGAACCAATTATGACTTATGCTTGTATACACAATCCTATCAGCATGATGAATTAATTTTATTAACTGGATTAAACTGTATACAGAAAGGGAGCAGAGAATGTGACCGATCGAGCTGTGCGTGCTCTTTATGCGCATAAATTACCTTTTACCTGAAAGCAATTTCACTCCGGATACATATGATATACACTTTTTTTTTTGTTTTGCTTACCAGATGCACATATTACTTTTGCGTATAAATAGCACGCCTAATAAAAGCACTCATGCTATAGGTCTAAATATGCAAGTGCCATGAACGATCGTGAGGCTGCATCTGATTGGTCACGCTCATAAACTCAATGGAAACGTGTGTAATTGGTTAAAATGCTCAATGCTGCAAAACAAAATCTGATGCCATAGTTGGATGGATCGAATGAACGTTAAGTATTGTTGTTTTATAAACTATTATCACTTAAACATATTCTATTATATAAATATTTTGAAAGACTTTCCTAAAACTTCCAAAAAACCCCAACACCCCCAACTTTATTTTTATTACTGATCTGCATGATTTACGTGGGTCATGATTTTAGGCTGAAATAAACAAATTCCGGATTAATCCGGGAGATTCACATCCCTGCAAGATAAATAACATGAACTCTTCTTAATTAAACTCTTTGAAAATTGAATTAAATCTTAATTAAACTCTTTGAAAATTGCACACCCTCTTCCAAATGGGGCAAGAGATAATTTGCAAAAACATAACTCCGTTCTTGTTCATTTTCATAAATCATGTTGTTGTTGTATTTTTTTTAAATGTGCATTCCAAGTAAAATCAATTAAACTGCAGCTTGGTTGTTTTGATTTAACACAAGCCATGTTTCCATTGACACGTTTTTATCCGAATTAAGTGATATCGAATGAAAAATGCCTTATGGAAACAGTAAAATTCGATGAAATTTCATGAAAATCGACTCAAATGAAATACGACCGGTCTTATCGGATTTTCTCTTGATCGATATACGGCTAATGCGATAAAAGCTGATGGAAACGTTATTTGCCGAATAAATAATGAATTGCGATTAAATTTTATGACCTTTTATGGTTGCAACACGTCAGAAGACGAGTTCATTTCCGGCCAGTCTGTTTGCGCACACATGGCGAATGTCAATAAAGACAGATGTAAGTGGACAAAGCAATACAAATTAAAAAATGCTTCAACCAAAGGGTTATGAACCACGATCTCCCAGAACTGATGGCGCTGTCGTTCCCACACCACATTCACCTCCGCTGTCGTCGGGCATTTACGTGCATCGGCATCAATATAGCAATGTTTATAGCGCCGTTGTTTTCTCAGGTTAGTTTTGCTTGTTTTTACGTGGTTGGTTGAGTTCTAATGTATCATGTGGTCTGTTATTTCTGGTTAACAGACTGCGGCGCTGCTACACACCGTTGCCATGGACGCAGTTCAGAGACTGAACAGACTGTTTTCTTTAGCAGAAGCAATACTCATTTTTAAATCAATAAACTCGTTTTTAAGTCAATATTTTGTGTCAAATTATTGATGTATTTATTTATTTGGTTGATTGTAATAAGCAGGATAATATATAGTGAGGCAGTTGTTATAGCGAATACAACCCCTTCAGGCTAACAACCGCCTTCGCATAAACATTATCCCATACATATGTCGCTATCAACTGGCACATACCGGTAAGCATTATTAGGCTACAACTTGTGAAATACTTGATCATTTGTTGGTAGATGGCATGATCCGTTTTGTCTAACAAAACTTTGTTCGCAAAAGTTTGCTTGAATGTTGTTCGATTTAGTGCGGAAATTAATGGAAACACCTTAAAATGTCTCAAATCAATTCGATATACCAATTTGATCGCAAAACAGCATGTGACGTCATTACGTACAGGTTTTTATTTGCTTTAAAGCCATTTGATGGAAACACACTTTCACCAGCTTTATTCGCATGTGTTCTTTAACCGAACTTCAGATAATTCGATTGACAAGTAGATGGAAACATGGCTACAGTCTCATCCCAAGACGTTGAACTGACGTCTGGGGACGGTGTTTTGACCATACGTCAATATCCACCTTTTTAGGGTCCCCTTAAACGTCGGTTATATGACGATCCTGGGACGTCATACAACTGCCGCTTTACCTTTAACGTCAGTTAGGTGACGGAGTAGGTTTAGGTCTGAGGTAGAGTTAGGATCCGAGTAACGTCATCTAACCGACGTTAGGTTAGGTGTATATATATATATATATATATATATATATATATATATATATATATATATATATATACCTATACATATATACCTAACATATATATATATATATATATATATATATATATATATATATATATATATATATATATATATTAAAAGCAGATAACTCCATATTTCATGTTTCAGAGTCAAACACAACCAAGTAATTGTCATGATACATAATAAAACACTTGGTTAACCTGACGCCTGACAAACTTGTTGTTGTGATTAGATGCAATACAGGGAACATATCCCTCACCGTGAACATTCTGCTTTAGCAAGTTTCCGTGAAAAAAATTTCAGCTATTATTTTCCTTTTACGCCCCAAAGAAGATATCACAGGATATTCATCAAGGTCGTTGAAATTATCCATCCTCGATCACTTTTAGTCAGCTTCTGACGCGTCGAGCGCGTCTTTTGAAGTGACTAATAGCCTTGTCACCAGACCTGAATACTGCGCGCTGATTCGCTAAAACTGACTTTTCGGCTTGATGTCACTCACACAAAGCTGCTTGTGGGTTTCAGCTGTAAAACATGAACTTGTGATGACTTGACAGTGGACAATACCGGCGTTTGTGACGAAACGTGTTTAGGGTTCTGTCAATTTTGCCAGGCGTCTATTTGAGCTGAGAAAAGTTACTTGAAGATGTGGAGAGTTTATGTGTGGCATCCATGCATCATTACACCCTTACTACTAATACTCTAGGGTCTGTTCTTTCTCTTGATATATTGCATGATCAGATA
The DNA here is from genome assembly GCA_030378365.1 of Hybognathus amarus. NCBI lineage: Eukaryota > Metazoa > Chordata > Actinopteri > Cypriniformes > Leuciscidae > Hybognathus > Hybognathus amarus. The sequence goes on along the minus strand of JAQIUQ010000065.1, from coordinate 273,484 downwards.
TTCATACAAAAAATATTCAGGAGACATTTTGTGAAAACGCTAAAAAATGCTGACGTTGGCTGGAAATATCAAAAGTACTGTTTCTTTTAGCACACAGCCATTTTACTGCAATGTTGCTTCCCTGTTTTATACTACACATGGCACTTTGTATTTAGTTCATGTAGTTTAGATTTGTGAGTTAAAATATCATCAGTGGTTCATGATCAAAAGTGTTCTTTTCAGTCTGAATGAAATCAGTTGATCAAAATGAGTCTGGGCACAAAATGAGTCTGAACTGGACTAGTCATTGACTAGGCTATGTGATCTGGTTGCAGTGATTATCAGTGAATATGACTTAACTTTCACTCTTTTCCTTACATAAAGCTGATATGCTTTGCATGGCTTGAAACTAAAAGCTGGAGTGCTGTGGACTAAATGTATGGTGCTTTTGTGTTTTTTTTTTTTTTTTTTTTTTTTTAAATCTTTAGACATGATTAAGGTTTGAAGTAAATGATGACCAGATTAAGATGTAGGGTGAATTTACAAGCAAGTGCACACACACACACGCACACACACACGCGCGCACACGCACACACAACATTTCCAAAGTTAAAGTAAATGTTTATATATATATATATATATATATATATATATATATATATATATATATATATATATATATATATATATATCATGGTTTCCACAAAAAAAACTGACACTGAAGACTGGAGTAATGATGCTGAAAATTCAGCTTTGCCATCACAAGAATATATTATATATTTAAAATGTAATTAAATTATATTTATATTTTAAAATGTAATCATAATTCACAATATCACAGTGTGTACTTTATTTTTTTTATCCAATAAATTCAGCCAGGGTGAGACTTACTGAAAAACCATTGAAACATTTCTTACCATCCCCATACATATACCATTCAAGTTCCTATAGTCTTGCTCAAGCAAGTACTGCTGTCCAGAACAAGGGGAGTTTCTCTCCTTCAATGTTTGACCGTTTAACACCCTGCCACTCATTTCCAGTCACACTCATAAATCTCTGGCAAAATGAAGTTAAAGGAGCCCATTACATTCAGATCTGTGGGCATTTAATCAGGCCGATGTGCCACATAAACTTTCTCCTGAACCTTCATCCTTTTTACTGAGATTGCTGAGCTGTGGGTGGAGTCGGGATGGGTACGGTGCATGGCACTGCTGGGACAAGAAGGGGACAAGGAATTACAAAGGACGCAAACATTCCCCACTGTGTCTCTCCATGACACTGGATGTGTTTTGTCAGTGATACGACTACATTGATTTAGGAGGAGTTTTGCATGATTGCATTTATCACTGCCTAGATGTGGTGAGCTGATTGATGCATCCAGGGATCATAAATGCCAGTCTCTGAGTTCAATGTTATGCACAGTAAAATTGGTGTCATGAGTTAATGGTGCCAGATTGTGATTCTGACCCATCACACATTTTGTCCAAGGTTTAGAGAGAAAAGGCGGAGCAGATTGTGATAGTACAAGAGGCTTTTAACTGTATCACGCATGAAGGCATTTGTCTGATTTTGCTGTTTTCTCTCAGATGGATTTTGAGCAAGAATCTGAGACATCGGTACAGACAGGAGGGTTACAGTGCTGGCCGCGAGCCTGCGGCATGATGACTCCATAATCTACTCTCTCCCCACATTCAAGAAAAAAAAAAAAAAGAAACTAAGTAAAGAAATTTTGACATTTGGTTCATCCATGACCATTTTGTGTCACTTTCCTTCCAGTCCAATTCTCATTAGGATAATGTGATGCTACAAAGTGGCAGCAGAAAGTGCTTTCAGTGGTGAGAGTCACTGAACTTGCATGACCACGCCGTTGTCTCGGCAGCTCAGCTCAATCTGACAAGAACACATACGTGACTGATGTTTGGAACAAATCCAAGTGACCAGTGAAAATTCATGTCATTTGTAGAATCATCAGAGATTGATCTGAGAAATCCTGACAATGTCCTGGCCTCAAAAGAAACACACATGCATACTCAGACAACCAAAAGGTATTTGAAAGACAGATGTACTAGGACTGAAAAATGCATTTGGTGATGCATAACAAAGCATGATGCCATAATTGTAAAAAAGGCTTCAGAGTATGACATCATGCATAATGCCAAACGGAAGAATTATACAGCCCGGCCTCATCCCAATGCGTCATTTAGGTGACACTTTTGAAATTGTGTCTACATCCGAACGCACATGGCACCCTTTAGCGTCAATATGAAATGCAGATATATATGGGCCAGAAGGCGCCTCCTAGTGGTCTAACCCTAACACTACCCCAGACCTAAACCTACCCATAACCAAAGCGTGTTATATTTACGTAAAAGGTTGCACAAATTCTGACAAGCATGCTGAGGTGGCGTTGGTGACACATTGTCATAATATTTATATATTAAATACTTAATTGAATTTATCAATCTCATCAAAACAATTTACAATCCTACAAACACTTTATTTAGATTAAAAACCATTTGTATTAATTTGGTGAGGAACATAGCTTTTTGAGCATTTGCAGACCCTGTTGCAGACCCTGTTTGCCATTAATGCTAACAATTAATCGTTAATTGATCGAATTTAAATAACGATCGAACCAGGGAATTTGTGAAAATGGTCATCCTAATATATATATATATATATATATATATATATATATATATATATATATATATATATATATATACATATATATATATATATATATATATATATATATACAGATAAACATCCCAACCATTTACCACAAGGTATTCAGGACGACAATGAGAAAGTAGAGGTTCATCATATTTTATCTGTATATATGTACATTATTTACAGTACATACATGTTAGGCTATACTTTAAATGTACATTGTATACTTATTTGTATATACAGTAACATTTAAAAGTTTGGGGTTAGTAAGACTTGTATATATATATATATATATATATATATATATATATATATATATATATATATATATATATATATATATATATATATATATAAAATACATGTATTAATACATTTAATACATGTATGCATTCAATTGATCTAAAGTGACAGTAAAAATGTTAATATTTTTATTTTAAATATTTTTTTAACTTTCTATTCATCAAAAAGATATATATATATATATATATATATATATATATATATATATATATATATATATATATATATATATATATATATATATCACAGTTTTCACAAAAAATATTTTGTGAAACAAAAAAGCGGGACAACTGTTTTCAACTGCAATATCAACCAATATTAAGAAATCAGCATATTATAATGATTTCTGAAGCTGAAAATTTGTTTTACCATACCAGCAATACATTGCATTTGAAAATATATTTAAAAATAAAAAAATATATAGTAATTTGTTTTTTTTTATTTGTATCAAATAAATAAATATTTTCAAAAATATGTAAAAAAAGAAAAAAAAGAAAAAAAAAACTTTTGAATGGTTGTGTATAGCTTACTGTATATACTTGTTAATTTGCTAAAGTTATAATAGCAAACAGTATTCATCCAGGAAGCTGATCACAGTATTCACAGATGCAGTATTTTACTATTGTATATAAATGTTGTTTATATCATCCTCTTAGAAGTCATTTGAGCATGAACATCATGTGCAAGCAACTTCAATCCATGTGCGGCCCAAGTGCAATGACTGCAGTAGTGGAAACCGCTGGAAGCCGTGGACTCGAGTCGAATTAAGTTGCCAAGATGAGCAATTTGTTTTAACTTTTAATGCACTGCTGCATTGTGCAACTGCGTCTTTAATTAGCAGGGACTTTCAGCAAATGAAGCGTGCTCGAAATTGTTTGCTTGTGTTGCCTTTAAAAGACTGCATACTTTTTATGGCCCTCTGTTTGAGTTAACAAATGCTGTCACAAAACTGATCTTTCTGTTACTTCCCCTCCTCCTCGTCCCATTTGCTGCGCACTGGTGGCAGCAGTGGGTCTGTGCTCTGACTCTGTTAATCGGCAGACGACAGCTTAACAGCTTGCGCGAGCATAATTAACGCCGCTCGAAATAAACGTGATGGGGAGGGGGAAATAAATAAATAATTCAAGCAAATGTGGCAGTCTGCTGACTGTTGTCTCAGGTACAAGGCTTTACCTGACCAGGCATCTCCACACAAAACAGGGCCAGGGCAGCGGGCACACACAATGACAACCTTAAATTATTCACAGCGTCAAAAGCCCAATGTGACTATTTAAAAGCCATTATTATGTTTAATAGTAATGACTCTTCCCGGTCTTGCAGAAGAGTGAATAGACTGATAGTCAGAAATCACTTTTGCACCTCAGCTTTTTTTTGGAGGAGCTCAATTGTCAGGCTCAATACATTTTTTTTTTAACTGCTGGAAGAATATAAATATGATAATCTTTAGATTATAATTGTCTGAAATTGCATTTCTGAAAGACTTTGGGTGGTAGACCAATTTTGATTTGATTGTTCACAAAAATAAAAAGAGAGAAAAATATAATTACAAGTATTTACAATTAAATTCATTTGTTCAGAAAAAAATTAAGCGGAGAAAGTGTAAATTATTAAAGAATGATTTTCTCACAAAGTCTATTTTCATAACACTTCAGTTGCCTTCGGTTCACACTTATAATGATATAGTACACCACAAACTAAATTGGACTAAATGGAAATATATTAATTAGGTGCTTCAAACGTTATTTATATCACTGATATTGTTTTGCAGATAAGTTTGTTTGCTCCTTGTGTGAAAAATGTCAGCTTCAGTAATTGTCTCTGTCTGAATTACCCTCAAGGTTAATGTCTCCACCCCAGCCTCTTATGTCTGCTGTCAGCAGTCGTGTTTACATGGTTCTCTGCTGTTCACGTATGCAACGGTTAAGCTCCTCCAACCAACCCAGGGTGAAATTATTGCTTTTGCAGGTGAGTGCGAGTGAGCATGAGAGGCGGTATCCAAAAATCCCTTAGCATATAAATAAACCAATTCATCACATGCTTTTTTTTTGACAAGAATAAACACTAATTTTCCTGACGCTGACCCTGACAAATGGAGCGTCGTGTGAAACGTCCCCAGCTCCGCTATGGTCACCTCGTCAACAATGCCAGCCGGCTAGCGGGGGCTACATTGGCTTTAGCAGCGCGAAAGCGCCTAATAAACGGCTAGTGTCAAACGCGTTGTCAGTCCATTCTTTGCTTGTTTGGGTTCAACTGGGTTGGAGAGAGAGGCCAGTGAGTGTTCGGGCGTGCTCAGTGGCACCTACACTCTCACTGGCCTCACCCCGAACAGGCGCTATCGATTTCTGGCCGCGTTGCTCTTTGTCAAAAAATCAGATATAGCGAGGCCCCCTCTGGACCTCTTCACCTTTTAAAACACATACACTGTGTCTCTTATGTGGTGGGCGGAGAGGCGTATGTACGTGTATGTTTGTCTGTCTGCTTCTTATGTGTTCTTGTACAAAGGAATGGTGCTCTTTGTTCAAGATGAGGTTGTAGCTGGTAGGTGAAAATAGATATGTGTGTTTGCATGGGGGTTTCTTATGCTGTTTACTCTTACTGTGTATGATTTCATTGTTAATTATTCTGACCTTAAATATAATTTTCTGGAGAAGCAGGTCCATTGATCTATTAAAGCAATTGATTGTGTACAGTCTAAAAAGGGATAGGTCACCCCAAAATTACAATTATGTTATCATTTACGCTCATACATGTTGTTGCAGACCCACATGACTCACTACTGCTTTTGTCCATATTATGAAAATGTAGTGGGGTCCAAAACAACTTTGGACTAAAATGACTTCTATTATATGAACAAAAAATAATAATTCTGATTAACACAAAATTTTAAATCAATATATTGACAAAAAAAAAAGTGATACAGCTTTGGAATAACATGAGGATGAGTAAATAAAGATGAAATGGCTTCAGAGTCGGATGGACCACATTTATTGTATTTTATAGGGGTCATGTCATGAGGAATCAAATCTTCCCTGATATTTTGACATATAAGATTATTCAATTATGAAAAAAAAAACTTATATCTTCCTCTTCCGACAAAAAGAGCATTTATTACACTGTATTCAGAACAATTGCTGCTACAATATGTCAGCAGCATGTACGTAAAAGCTTGTAGTTTTAAAGGGGTCATGAACTGACTTTTTTATATATTGTTGTCTGAGGTCAGCTTATGACGTTCACTTGTTTTTTACATAATAAACATCAAAATGAATAAGTAATAGGCTATTTTCTACCCTAGTTTTGAGCCTAGCTCAAAAACACTCGCATTGAGACTTGCAAGTAGGGTTGGGTACCGAAACTCGGTTCAAATAGGGAACCGGTTCTGACATAAACGGTAGTAACCAGACCGAATAAGAATGAAAATTTCGGTGCCTGATTTCAATGCCTGAGTCTATGGCATGAGGCGCACACACGCAGTCTCTCACTGTCTCCCTCTTCGACGTGCGCGCACTATACGGTTTATATATGGTTTATTGAAGCACTGTCTGATCTGTCTCGCACGCGCCTTGCTCGCTCGCACTAGATTCCGGGAGATTTTAACTTAATTCGGAGCCGTTCTCAATATGCGGGAGACTGCCGGAACGTCAGCTGATAGCGAGGAGATTAAACACACTTGAAATGTACACGTTAAATGTGTAAAATTACGCGTTAGAATAACGTTTGTCTATGGATATAGAATCATCATTCGCGCCGCCTTGACGCTCACGTCTTCATATTATATTAGCGCGCGCATCATCTGCTCCTCAGAGTTCTCTGCCGAAAAGCAGCACAAGATATTTGCCAGCGAACGCAGCGTTCCGTTCCCTATTTAGAGAACATGGGTTACACAGAGACGTTCTCTTTCATGTTCACTCAAAGCTGCGCATAAGACGCAGTGGGAACGAAATATCAAACTGGCTAATAGCTTAACTAGTAAATGACAAAATAACTTACATGACTAGTTAAAGCAGACAAAATGTGGGAACCTGTAGCCATGTCGATATTATATTACCCTGGTAGTAATCTCTATTAATCTCCAATATAATTGCATTGTTTGATATAATATTGTTTTATTTGATATTATGTAAATATGAACTTTTATTTTATATTGGTTTATTTCTTATTACCATATGTTACTTGTATTTACATTGTAAGTTAATATTGTGTCCAGTTTGGCCCTGTAAATAAAGGGGTATTATTTTTGACAAAGTGTGTGCGGTTTCGTTTTCTGAAGTGCCGTTTCAAGAACCATTTAGGCACCGGTCCGGAACCGTTTAAAAAATACCGAGTAGGTACTGGTATCGCATAAAACCAAACCAATACCCAACCCTATTTGCAAGTTAATGCCCACTGCTGTGAGTGGATAACAGTTTTGCATATTATAATGAATTTCAACTCACTCGCTTATGCAGCGACTGTCTTCTTCCATAATCAGGCACTGCACATGTGTGTCGGTGGGAACACTTTCGTTTCCCAGAATATCTGCCTTAATTCCTATGGCAATGAAGTTGCATTTGTTGGCATACAGCAAAAACAACAACAACAACATGACTTATTTTACATGACAAAGTGTAGCCTGCATGCCGACTGGTACATCATCTGAGGCAGCGTCAGAAACTTAGGAGGCTTGTATGCGCGTCAATATGACGGGATGACGTCTCCATTATATAATTTTCTGCTTGACCGCCACTTTGCAACATCAACCTTGTTTCTGCAGCGATGTTCGACATGTTTCCTTTAACAACGTCTGACAGGTTTACAATAATAATAATAATAATAATAATGTTTATTTTCTATATCGCTTTTGAGAACCCAGGATCGCTTCACAATGTAATACAAATAGCAAACAAACAACAAGCGAACAAATACAAAGGCCATCTACTAATGAGAGAAAAAACAGATCGAAAACAAGCATACACTTATTGACATAAATCAAAGAAAGATATTGTATTATTTATCAAAATATACCGATTGCGACAAAGTATGTAGCAGATAGGATAGGAAGTGAAGAACAGAGAAAACAGTGGTGAGGATACTGATTTATTGGGCAAGCTTGGAAAAAAATGAGTTTTAAGACATTTTTTGAAGGTCCGGATGTTGTCGGTCACACAAAAATTCTGGGGCAGCTTATTCCATAAGTTAGGGCCAGAAACACTAAGAGCCCTACCGCCCACCTTGGAGAGTCGGATGCGGGGTACCACGAGGAAGTTTTCAGTGCATTATTTAAGGGCCTTAGTTGGAACATATGGCTGTACCAAATCAGCAATACAATATTCTCCTGCCCACAGGTTACTTTACAGTCATAGCGAACTGATAAAGAGAGAAGCCGAGGTAATGCTTACTTTTACAGTCCAGTTACCCATGTAAATACTATGTACTCATTTTAGTAACTACAATTACTGGATAATAACTAGTACTAACCCTGAACCTCCCCCTAAAACTACCCCTGTTCCATGTACTTACCTTATATTAGCCAGTACTTTCTAGGTAAGTACACTGTAAATACACTGTAAGTACTGTACTGTCTGAAAACGTTAATATATAATTGCTTTTAACCGACAAAAAGATTAAAATCTTGAAGAAGGTGAGCAGGAGTTGCTTGAGAACAGTAAAAAGAAAATGCATGACATAAAATGTCCCCTTTAATGTAACGAAAGGAGCAGCTTAAAATAGATATAAGATTAAAACTCACAGGTTTTTGAATGGTGAAAAAAGTTGATAATGGCATCAGAGTTTTTGGAGTGCATGAATTAGTCAGTAGAAAGATGTTTCCTTATGAGAACTGTTACATAGGCACCTAAAAACTGAATTGCGACATCAAAAAAGGTATTGTGTGACAAACTGAAATCACTTTAAGTGCTCACTTTCACTCTATATAGAAACATATCTTTACATAAGATGGAAAATTATGTTTAGTGAAAAAGGTCAGAGCATTTCAACAGACCTAAAGTGTGTGCACAGTGAGATTCAAATATGCATTCACAGAAGTCAGTGTCTCTAACATATGTTCTCATGTTACAGGAGATCTGTGTGGTGAGAGACACAACAAGGCTGAGAGATGGAGGAAGAGACACAGGGAAGGTGAGAAAGAAAGCGTATTAGAGGAGAGGTCCACTGTCCAAAGCTTCAGCACCTCTCTCTTTCTCCTGACACAGAAAAATATTATGCAGCCACTCGAGTCCATTGAATCCTTGTGATTCATTGCCCAATTTGAAACTGCCAAGCTGCTAAATTGCATCAGGTCTGCCAAAATTCATTCCAGGACTGTGGAGGAGATATGAAAAATTAAATGTCATCTCAGTACAGTGGAAAACTTTTACCTCTCAGCGTTCGCAGCGCAGAATATGCTACACTCCGTAATGATTCGATGACGACTTGAGACTACACTTAACCTACTTAGTGATGTCATGTAGGCCGCGGGGGTGTTTACTTTTGAATGTGGCAGGAAGACATAAACTTTATCGGGTGCCTGACATGGACATATTCTTCTCCCCTCGCCTCTCCAAAAAGAGTGACTTTCTATGTTGATTCACAGATACAATAGTCTTCCTTTTCTCCCTTCCGTTCATCAGATGGCAGTGGATGGTAGAGGAAGTGAATGATTTAAGACCGAATAGTTGATTTAGGAGAATAAAGAGGTCTACGGACACCACCCTTTCTTCTGTACTTCTGAGTTAGCAGCAGTAATGCATGTGTGCCACAGAGTGGGGTTTCTGGATATGACTTAATAAGTAAAAAGCACTAGTAAAGGATATGTGGATAAAGTGAGCTATGTTTGTGTGTCAGAACCATTAAGCCCAGATGATGTAAATTTGATCTGAAAATTCAGCTCTGCTTCACAATCTGCTCATTCACAACTTCTGCAGATCATACAAAAAAAACCCTCCTCAAATCATCTTCTGTCATTTTCCACATTTCTATCATGACAACTCTTATAAGATTTATTCATTTATTTATTTATTTTCGGTAATGGATATGACAATGTTAATGTATTTGGTCTTGGCGGAATAGATCTGCTCCTGATGCTGCTGAATTGCTCCTTCTGTTGATAATTGCTGTTGTTGTCGATTATTGCTGCTGCAAAACATCTACAGGAACTTACTACTGCCAATACATACCCACAGCAGCATATCAATGTACTGTACAGTATGTAAGACATATTGCACAAATAGCATATATAAATTCAGGGGCGTAGGAGCAATTCTGAACTTGGGGGACAGTAAATGCTAGGGGGTCTCCCCAGGAAATTTTTTTGAAAAATAAACCATTAAATGACACTTTCTGGAGAGTTTTGTGCAATGAAATGGAGAAATTGAGTCTTACATGATATGTGAGCAACTGCAAGGTTAAGAGCATATACTTTGCATTGTTGTAGTATCAACATGTATTAGGGCATTTAGCATTTGCATTACTGTTTATCAGTCATGTACTGATTAACTCAAATAAATGGTTGATTTGATTTCCATTAACTATAACATACAAAACATTTAAATCAATCTATCCATTGTGGAAAGGTTGCTTGGTAGCTAAAAGTAGGTCTAGCAATTATATTTCAAGTTTTTCACACAGATCACACAACACAAATATGCTGACTAAATAGATTGCTAGTTTATTTTGGGTAGCCAGCTAGCAGTTCTCTTGGCAGTTTGCTGATAACCCAGTGTCTGAAGTAAAATGCTCAATATATCTCCACATTAGTGCAGCAGGGTGTCCCACAGGGGTCAGTGCTTGGACCGACTTTGTTTTGCATTTATATGCTCCCACTTGGTGACATTATTAGAAAATACGGTCTGGGGTTTCATTGTTATGCTGATGACACGCAGATCTATGTTAACACACTTCCGGATCCAAATCTTGCAATCACAGCCCTGAGTGCTTGAATGGAAGAAATAAAAACATGGATGCATGCAAATTATCTTAAACTCAATGAATCTAAAACAGAATTACTACTGGTTGGCATGCCGACAGCCTTGCATAAGCTTAATTGTCAAAATCTGTCCACTGTCTCTGATTTACTGGCCCCAGCGTCACAGGTGCGAAATTTAGGTGTTGTTTTTGATTCTCATTTATCGTTTGATGCCCATATCAAATCGGTTTCCAAATCTGCTTTTTTTCATCTAAAAAATGTTGCCAGAATTCGGCCTTTTTTATCCCTGCAAGACGCGGAAAAACTTGTTCATGCATTTATCACGTCGAGACTGGATTACTGTAATGCACTATACTATGGTCTCCCTGATAAATGTTTGAAGAAGCTTCAGTATATCCAAAACTCGGCTGCACGTGTACTTACACACACTGTCGTTCGCCATTCCCCTGTTCTTCACGAACTCCATTGGCTTCCAGTAACTGCACGTATCGATTTTAAAATCTTGATCTTAACATATAAAGCGATTCATGGGATAGCGCCGGAATACCTTTGTGATCTTGTTAAACCGTACATCCCAAATCGTCCTCTATGCTCATCTGACTCTTTCACTCTACAGCAGCCCGCATTTAAATTAAAGACTATGGGTGGTCGCTCCTTCATGGTTACAGCTCCTCGGTTGTGGAACAAACTCCCTTTTGAGATTACAATTTGCCCAACCTTGGACTGCTTTAAGAGGTCTTTAAAGACCCATCTTTTTAAAAAAATGTTTATTGTCTTTGAGGTGTACTCTAGTACTACTTGTATATTGTTGTCTGATTCTTTTGTTTTTTTTTATCATCCTGTATTTTGTCTACTATACTATGTTGCGCTTTGGGTCGGAGAAAGCGCTCTATAAATAAAATGCATCATCATCATCGTCATCATCATCATCATCATCATCATCATCTCCTGAAAAAAAATACCAACCATGGTTATTTAACTTTGGTTTAGTCTTATTTTCTTTACCTTGTCACTCAAGGCCAGGGCACTTTTTGTACATTTCTGGAACTTTTGCCCGCTTCCACATCCCGTGCAACTACGGATCTCCCAGGAACATTGATGCGTACATTTATCCGTGTCTCCTAGATGCGCATGCGCGAGCGGTGTGCAGATGCCGCGATCATAGTCGCCTGACGACATAAGCAGCTGAAAAATACGGCCTTTTTAAAAATTTAATTATGTATTTAGAAGTTGCAGAATTAATTAATTGGGAGACTCCAAAATTGGCAGAGATAGACAGGCAATGCAAAACGAAATCTTACATTGGGAAATAGTAGGGGGACAAAACTTCAATGTTTGAAATGTGGGGGGACATGTCCACGTATAATGGCTCCTACGCCCCTGTATAAATTACCCATAGCAGATATCGGTGGAGGGTTTTAGAAGAACGCACAGATGATGCTGCAAACTGCTATGGTGACTGGTAACCAGACATTTAAATGTGGAAAAATGTTGTAAAAATCATTAGTCATATCACTCATATCCATATCCAGTTTCCTACTCAGAATTTTGACCCAGTTAGATTTGAATGCAGCTTCCATTTTTTTTTTTTTTATCACACAGGTGTTAAAGTAGAACATTCAGAGCAGCACATCATCAACTGCTAAATTAAAATCTGCATGCAAACGGAGAATAGATGAATTTGCCGATAACTCCCATTCTCATCTTGCATTGATATTGACCATGCTTCAAAATCTGATGCTTTAGGCGCCCTTTAGTATCAGTTAGATGATGCCCTAGGATCACGTGTAACCCTACCCCTACCCAGACCTAAACCTACCCGCGTCATCTAACTGACGCTTTCCTTTAGACATGACGCCGTAGGATTCGCGTCTTTCCAGTTAGATGACGCCGTAGGATCGCGTTCATGTAATTGACGCTAAAGGGCGTCTGAAAGCGTCAAATATTGAAGCATGGTCAAAAGGTGACGCCTTGGGGTGAGAATGTGTTGATGACCATTGCCTGTTATGGATTAACTAACATCATTTTCAATAACAAAATAGTTACTGACATATATTTGAAAATGTTTTAAATAAAAAAAAGGAAAAAGAAATAAATCCCATACACCAGTCATACTGAGGTGTGTCACATGACAAGCAATGGAAAAAAAATATCACTGGCCAAGCCTACATCCAGCTCCCAGGAGAGAAGAAGGGATGGCAGGAGAACAGAGAGAGCAGGAGAGGAGAAGAAGAGGCATACTCTGCATAAGTATGGCGTCCGACTCAGTAATTTTTCTCTGGGGCTTTGTGTTGTACTGACAGCTTCATTTGTTTAAAGGCCCCTGCTCCCACTGTTCCTCGCCTTTTCCGATTATGATAGCTCTCTTCTGTGCATTATTATGGCCCAGCAAGGAGAAAAATACATATTAAAGGGGTTGATATTTGGAAATAAGTGGTTCAACTATGTCTGTGAGACGATGTTCACATGGGGTTTCTGTCTAGTCTCTACCCTCTATACTATTCAGGTTCACACACACTTACTAATTAAATGAGTATGCATGTATACACACACACACAGACATATACACATATATTTATATATTATTTAAAAAAAACTATATATTATTTGTAATAATAATACTTTTGCTGTAGAGCTATAAAATCTGTCATCTACTCACCCTAATGTCACTGAAACTTTGTAACAACTGTGTAACAATAAATATGCATACATATTTACATATGCAGTGCATGCATTACAGGAACTGTTCGTCGGAAAGCCTTCAACTAGAGCAGCATGCACTACACACAACAAATTAACAACTGAATTGATGTCTAAAATACCACTTGCGCGCCCTCAAAAAGTATGTGCATGAGGCACCTGTGAAAAGCCCAAAAAACTTCAGGTAGGAGAGAAATTCTGAGATACGGCTTTGAAATCATCATGCAGTTTTTACCAGTTACTGTAAACAAACGATGCTCACACACACAAAGAGTCACACAATGAGAAATCTACGGCCACATGGATTTGCAGTCTCGCTTTATTCTTCACTCCCTTGCTTTCTCTCTCAATCTCTCCCTCTTACTCTCTCTGCCTGCTCGCTGCGAGGCAGCAATATTTATTATTAGGAATATCATTTGTATTAATCATAAGGATAAATGACTGGTTTGGCTATCTGAATGCCTCATTTAGAGAAACTTCGCTCCTGTGTCATTGTTATAAATTACTGGCAAGTCTTTGTTTCACCTGAGGCTGCTCATCCACACCTCCATACATATACATAAATATATATACATAAAATATATATACATATAATATATATATATATATATATATATATATATATATATATATATATATATATATATATATATATATATATATGAAGAGTTCAGATGCAAAAGCCTCTAAATGCCATTTGAAATTTTCTTCTAAAATGACCATTTTTATCAAGCTTGTATATTTAAGTTCAGTACTTTCACTTAAATGACAATTAATGGGTAATCTTCATTGCCATTTAAGTGAAATTACTAAACTTAAATATACAAGCTTGATAAAAATTATCATTCTAGAAGAAAAATTCAAATGGCACTTAGAGGCTTTTGCATCTTAGAGGCTTTTTGCATATATATATATATATATATATATATATATATATATATATATATATATATATATATATATATATATATATATATATATATATATAAGACACACACACTATATACCATTGGACAATTGGTGTCATTGATGTAACTCCCTCATGGCAAGAGAGTAAAGAGAGAAACAAACTAATGGGTGACATACATAAGTACATAAGTAGGAAACACCCCCAAAGAACACAGCTAAAGATTTGAGATTGAAATTTTCGAATTCCCCACCCCTCTCTTCCTCTCTCCTCCATATCTCTGCATGATTAAATTATTCAGTGCTACAAACTACAATCATGCTTTATTAAAAATTATTAAAAAAATTCTCACTGGGGTGTGCAGATGTGAAAGAATTTATTGCCTGCTTGTTTTTCTCATTTGCATCATTGATTTTGTGGGAGTTTAGAGAGCGTTGCTACTGCTCTTTTTATGCCTTTTTTTCATGAAGGGGGAAATCTTGACATCTTGTCCCATTTGATTAATGACGCACACAGGCTGATTTTATTTACGTGCGCTTATGACTTTTATCGGCCGCAGATAGTGTGCGTCCCTGTAAAATTAGGAGTGCAGAGCTTCTTGTACTTCTTATTAAACGAGGCAATTTCATAATGACACGCACACATGCAGAGCATCTTATTTGCTCTGGTATTTGTCACTTTGTCCATCACAAAAACATATTACTCAACTTTTGTGCACTTAGCCCCAAGATAATCAAACTTTCTTTCGTCCTCCAGCTTATTTCTGCTTCCCCCTACACAAAATAAAGATGAGATGGGAGCGTGACTCACAAAATGAGCAAATGAGAAACACTAAAGTGTGTCTGAACACAACAGGGCTGTTTGCATAGAAAGGCAACATAAAACTGTATCAAATCTTCATCTTGTGTATTACTTAAATTCTTTTTTTTAATTTCCATACATTAAATATACATGTTAAATTTACACTTCAAAGTTCTGCCCATTACAAGAGCCATTACTTATACTTGTTACATGAGTTCCCTATGGCCGCACTATGAATGATTTAACAGCAAGTTACAGTAAACTAAATTCAATTTTCGTTCAAAGTAGCCATCTACAGTGCACTTTGAAGGGAGAGGGAGAGAAAGGCAGCATGCTCACTGTTGAATCCTGAGCAATGACTGGCTACTTTAGCAATTAAAATCCGGGGCAAAGACACAGCGGCTTCGTCTTGGCCCAGAGACTGCACCATTCATCATCCCAGCTGCCATAAAATAGCACTAGATGGATTCTTTGATTTTAGCTTTGGAAGAACATAAATCAAAATCTAAACCATGGGCTGTCAGGGCCATCACTAGAATTATCCATTTAGAGAGAGAGAGAGAGAGAGAGAGAGAGAGAGAGAGAGACTTATAGTTCAGACTATAAGAGTTTCTCATCGTTTCTCGTTTTGTGCTCTCCTTCTTTCCCTCAATCTCAGGCACACCGATGCGAAGCGTAAGCGCTCTCTCATCGGCAATATTAATGGCGCGTGAGAGCCGTACAGTAAGCGACTTATAAAAACACCAACAATAGTGTACTAGTGCATCTAATAACAGCGTGGAAACTCTCTCTCTTTATAGTAACACTCTCCTGAGAGCAAGATCTAGACCAGAGCAATTCCTCTCTCACAGGGCAGTGCCACCTTGATACGGAAAGACCGCAGAAAGCTGGATTAAGCTCTATGCACACTTTAGCCCTCCTTTTACTCTTAAACGCCTGCCAAGGTGAGGTGGATTCCCTCCAGCACACACACACACACCCGTGCTCCCTGCTTTGTTGCTCCCAAGAGGCCTTCCTTGGAGCACCGGCAGCCTGGCTAACAGAAGACCTAATTTTAGTGTGGAGACGATGATAAGAAAAGAGAGAACAGAAACAGGAGAATGACTTAAAGAAAGAAAGAGAAAGAAAGGAAGAGGATGAGGGTGTCTCCAGGGCTTTTTTAACTTCCGCCTCTCCTTGAGTGGGAAAAGACACTCAACTCCCACCAGTTATCAGTCATTAAATTTCTTCTCCTGTTCATTTTCCACCTTAAAGGGATAGATCACACACAAACACACAAAATGTTATCATTATTTACTCACTCTGTGTTATTTCAAAGCCATTTTAGTTTTCTATCAGGCACAAAAATAGACATTTTGAACAATTTCTACACATGACTCCCAATCTCCAAAAAGGAGACGAAAGAACACGTCTTTACCAAGCGGCAACATTCTAATCTGAAAAATGAAGCCTACCCTGGAAGTGCGAAAAACTGCAATACATTGAAAATCCACTAGAGGCCAGTCCCAAAAGGGAGCAAATGTCCATATACCCCATGTTAAAATGTCCATTTTCACAGCATAAATTCATGTTTATAGAGTTTGGTCCCATGGACTTTTATTGCAATCTTCAATATGTTCTGTGTGCCTGACAACTGTGAAGGGGGGTGAATTTTTTTCGAACTTGTTACGTTTAGATCGTATTCAGATATAAAATGCCCCATAAACAGCCTCAAAACTGTTCTTCAGAAAGTCTGTGAGTGACGTCACAGACGCTTTGTCCATATTTTTTTACAGTCTATGGTCTTTACAGCCAAAAATATGTAAACGTTCAGGCGTTCATTACTTAGTCAAAAAATACAGGCAAATGAAGTTAAACTTTGTAACTTTTAGTGATGTTACTGGCCATTAATGATTTTGTTGTTGTTTTTCTTCTAAAGCTGCTGTCAACTCTTACTGTTATTCAGTGAAATTTCACGTCATATCCAGTCATTTAAAAGGAAAATTTGGTTTAAGGGTGAAACAAATTCCCCACACAGATTTTGTTGTGCTCAAGCTGGTCACGTGAATTCATTGCTTTGACTAACAGAAAGCTGCTTGGTTTGAAAGTGACTTCTGGGTGAGCTGTGCTTCATGCATTGCTACACTATTGACAACAGACAGTGGATCCTTTTTTCACCAAAATGTGCATCTTAAATCTATTTGTTTACAATCTTCCATTCAAATAAGTCATCGGTTTTTGAGAGCATATGATCTCTCTTGAATGATTGTATGAAATGAGAAAAGCCTCCAGGAGTTGGACTGTCTCGTCACCATTCAACTAAACTGTCCCAAACTGAACAAAAATGCTGCATTAGTTCTAATTTCCGCACAAACTGCTCAGTGATTAATAATTTGACGCAGCCGCTTGCAACGGTTTGTTGTGTATTTGTGCGGAGGGCAATATGGAGGGCAGCTGTCAAAGCGAAGACATTTGTCTCTGTCATTGGTTCTCCCCTCCTCTCAGTCTTTCCCTCTCTCATCTCATGTGACGGAGAAGCTGTGCCATTGAGCGCCTAAAACTGATAATACTACTGTCGAGGCCAATTAGGAGCTGATTCAATCAAAAATAAAGCAAAGCATAAAACGACCTATTTAATTCCCCCGGCTCCTCGGCAACATTCAATTACATCTTCCCATGGTACGTTTTTCATGTGCTCCAATTAAAGTCTTATTTAATGTTTAAAGCATATTACTTTTCTTTATTACGCCAGCGTGTAACAAAGTCAGCAAAGGTACAAAAGCCTCTTCCTTTTGTTTTGGGTTTTATTGCCAGAGTTCCTGAAACGAATTACAGAAAAAGTGTTTGAGAGAGAAAGAGACTCCTGAAAGTCATGAAGGGAAAGATGGAAAAAGGAAGAAAAGAGAAAGGAAATCCACGAACAGGAGAGAGCAAGAGAGAGCCATCTGTGTCATAACAATTGGAAAAGAAAAGAAACCAAACACAAAACAACAATATCAGACACTGTTGTTATTAGCTGTAGATGCTGCATTAAGGAAAATCCACATTCTCACTTTGCAGATAGTATAGGCCTAAGCCTCATCTACTGTAATATTTGCCAGTTTTAAAAATTCCTTAACTAACCCCCCACGGCCCCTCTATTGTTCTGCTGTACTTTGCTGTAATCAGGGAAAACCATCCAATGAGGCTCATATTTCTTGAATGTGTATCTGCTTCTCTTGGGGATATTAAAGATTTTTTAAGCCCTAGAAGTGTAAATGATCTGTGTTGGGAAAGTTAAGAAGCTGTTGTACTTTAAGACTATTCAGAACACACAGTTAATGATGAACCTATTGAAAAGAAGAGAGATGAAGATAAACCTTTTGTAAACAGCCGTTAGTTTTTTTATAGAAACGTCTGTTGTCCTCTGCATTGCATTGTTGTTTCTTCAACAAAGGGTTCAGAGAACATAGAGTGGGCTTTTACTATAGACATCTCAATGAACACAAGAGAGTCAGTTCATCCCATCTATGAAATGGGCTGTTCATTAGCCCATTGATCAAGCGGTCCCATCCTGTCACCAACATACAGCTGGCCAGCGATCTAAGTCACACACACACGTGCACATTCACACACAGAACACCTTTCGTCCCACACTGTGGCGGTGAGGACTCTGGTAAGTGGGGTCAAAGGTTGTGTGTAGTAATCCATCTAAGCAGCGTGACAGCAGCAGCTAATAAATCACTCATTCATGGTTTAATCCATCGTCTGTCCTCAGTGCAGACTGGCAAACAATACACCGCTAACACTGTCTCTCTCTTTAAAGTCCCAGATTCTTCTGACTTACTACCTTTGCTCATTTAATTTGTCAGACGAGTTCTTGTATAGGCTAAAATAACTTATTCAGAATGGTTAAACTTCAACATTAACCTTCATTTTGTGTCTTTAGCTTCATCAGAGTAACCAAAATAATTTGAAAGAGAGCAATACTATATGGTTGTACCTCTGTTGCATACAGAGGTACAGTAGGAAGGTATCAAGGTACACTACAATTCAAAAGTTTGGGGTCAGTAAGATTTTTTTATGTTTTTGTTTCATACAGAAATTCATACATTTATTCACCAAGAATGCGAAATTGATCAAAAGTGGCAGTAAATACACTTATAATATAAAAAAAAAATGTACATTTCAAATAAACTTTCTATTCTTCAACAAACAATCCTGCGAATTATCTTTTTATTTATTTTTATTTTTTTTACTGTGTTACACAAAATGTAAAGTATATATGTTGTTCACGCAGCTGTCAGGTCTTCTGTGTCTGGGCTTCCCATGGACGCTATTCTTCCTCAACAATGGATACAATTTATGTTTGATTATGTTCCTGAAAATGACGATCGTAATCTAGCGAGTTCAACACCGGATTCAACAAGAAACTGTTACTAAAACATGAAGCAGTTCCGACTTGAAAACAAGAGGCAGCAGTTGTTGGGCCACAATCTGTAAGTAGGCTAAGACTTCATAATTTTAAATGTATTTGCATGTATCATTCCCGACGTAGCCTTGTGTTTTATTATTTTTCAAATGCCAGCGCTTTCTTTATAGCCACTAATAGTTAGACAATGCTATTTTGTGTCTGACAAACACATACAAACAATATGGACATGAATTTTCTATAAGTACTAATGTTTTAAACGTATTTTTCATGTATATATGCTTTATGACGTTATTTTTGATTTGATCAAGAATGTAAACATGCCAACGCTGTTTGAGTATAACATTAGTAGCCAGTCAGTTGCTATTGTTGCCAGTCAGATGCTATTGTGTAAAACAAACGTGTATAAAGTCAAAAAATTTAGCAAATTATCATTCAGAAATGTTTAGTAAGAGCCGTGTGTGGTGAGGTTCTGCTTGACTCTCTTCATTGCGGCTTTCTTGGTCTGATTCTTCCTGAAACTGACAACATGAGCGACAGTTTAGCCAATCACAACACACCGGGCCAAACTAACCAATCTGAGCTCACGACATGTTTCTGAGGGAGTGTTTTCATAGAATCAGGAAGTCAACCGCTCGTTCAGGGGACAGAGGAGAGCGCGGCTGACAATTAAGGTGAAGTTTATGAAAAATAAGACTTTTAAAAAAGAAAAACCACGAATACATGTTATATTGCACCCCATAAATACAATCATGCAAAGAAAAAAGCAGTCAACCCCCTTTAATTTATAGAAGTAAAACAATTTAAAAGTACAAGTATTTTTTTCTTTCCATTTTTTTCTAGTTCCAGCACGCTTTGCAAAAGACTGGATATGCTAAAATAAAATGTTATTTGATTTGTTTTTAGTGAAGGAAAAGACCTGTTTGTGTGTAATGCTGTTAAGTTTGACATTTAAAAGAGTTTCCTAAATGTTGAAGTTTTTGTGGTTACCACTGTGCTGAAAAAAGCTGTAACTGATTAAGGCTGCTGAAGGCTGTAATTTATACAGCTGAAAGAATCTGTGTGTGTGTGTGTGTGTGTGTGTGTGTGTGTGTGTGTGTGTGTGTGTGTATATATATATATATATATATATATATATAAATATATATTTTTTATCAACATAAAAATATGTGTTCATGGTACAAATTAAGTTCCTTTAACTCAACTGTAGTTTATTGGTTAATATATATATATATATATATACGTGAATGTATATATATATATATATATATATATATATATGTGTGTGTGTGTGTGTGTGTGTGTGTGTGTGTGTGTGTGTGTGTGTGTGTGTGTGTGTGTGTGTGTGTGTGTGAGTTGTCATAAATAAAAAAAATTGAATCAACACATAATTTTTGTTGTTGATCCATGATCTGTACAGTAATCCGTGCTGGATTAATTAAAGTTTAATAACCATGAAGTTAAAGGGGACCTATTGTTTTTGAACATATTTATGTGTCTGCAATGTATACAGCCACCCTATTGCGGAAATCCATCCAAACCATTCAGGAATGTGCTCCAATGTAACGTCACATTGGAACAGGCCCGCCAACAACTGGCACTGAATCTGGCCTATTTGCTGAGCTCCTCCCCTGAGTGAGCTGTACACAGTCATCCACGTTTATCTCCTTGCCAGAACAGCAGCATAAAAAAATATAAAAAAATGTATTCTTATAAAAGTTACTGAATTAGTTTCTTTATGAGGCACATTCGTGCAAAATTGCTGACTATGAAATCATTGACTTTCTGCAACCAAAAGACAGCTGCCTTAACTTTCACATAAAGCCTAAGACAAAAGAGAGGACACTATTTTTAATCTAAAACAATGGACTTGTGTATAATAGTCGGTATTTATGCTGCTTTGGCCCTAGAATAGTCGGCTATTAGCTATGATGGAGACTTCTGAGTCTTCGCAACCTTAATTTGTTCCCTCTCTCATCTGTCGTTCTCTCCATTTCCTGAATTCCACTTGTTTTCCGATGCGTGACGCCTCACCTGACAAATAAGAGGAGAATAAGAGAGGGATAGAGCAGAAAAAGAACGAGGAGAAGAGGAGGGCCAGCGGTTGATCTTACAGTTTAATTACCTGCCTGCCTTGTAAGTGCTCTAGCAAGGAACTACATCCCTGGCTACAAAAGACAGCTCTGCTATTCCAAATAATTAAATACTGACCCATTAAAGTGAGAACATGAGGACAGGCTTCCTCTGCTCTCTCTTTCGGCACATCATCCTCCTCCTCCTCCGTGTCCTCACTTCATTGCCTTCATCCCTCTGTCTGTTTTCTCCCTCCCCAATCATCCTGTCACCCCCACCTCGAGACCAGCTTTGTTCAGCATGGACAACGCGCCACCGCTATATTTGTTTGTTGTGATCGTCCCACTCAGATTGAAAGTCCTGGGGTTAAAACCCCTCAGTGAGAGGGGCTAAAAGTAATAAAACTAGCGATTAGCTATTCCCATCGATGTGTTCGGAAGGGAAGGGGGAGAAGGAAAGGTAGTGGCACCTCATTACAGCACTGCACTTGGCTGCTTTTATCGGTAATTGGACTATATAGGCCTTCATTATAATTTACTTTCTTGGTCCCCCTCCTCCCCTCTACAAGCACCCAAACTGATAATGCAGACAAGCAGAACAGAGTGGGCCTGTTAGTAGCTGTAGAAACTGACACCATTTAATGGCTAATTATAACAACTAAATTAAAGAAGAGGCCCGCAGAGGTAGCAGGATAATACCAGCACTTCACTTAAGAGCATCACCACCATCAGCTGAGGGTGTGCTCACCGATAAGATAAGAGGAACAAATTTAAAGTATGTCCCCGAACTTAAATCTGGCCAGACTGTGAACAACAGCACTTTCAAGCTAAGGTTGATGTTATGCTAACAGCAGGGAAGGGGAAAGTACTCTGATGTGGATGCCATGGGTTTGTTTCTTTTTTTTCTTTCTTGTAATATCAACCGCTCGCAACAGGATGCATCTCTAGTCTATCTTGTAGCGCAATACAATAGTCGTTGCCAATGATTGAAGTAGAGCTCAAGCAAATACAGCTAATTACATTTGATACCCAGCGTGGTGCCCTCTGTAAGCAATGACTGCATTAAATAGGAGGCACTTTCAAATCAAGTCACTGAAGGAAAATCTCAATGTCGTTGTTATTTTGGTCTAGCTAAAGGCAAACAAGAGTCACTCCGCAAACATGAAAGTGTCTTGACAGAGGAAGGAAAAAAAACTGACCTAAATTTAACCAAAATCTGAACAAATTTGTCTTTTTTTTTCTACAAAAACCCCAGTGACACTCTGACTCTCAATCCTCCACGTACATATATGATTCTGTCTAGAAGCTGCACCTTGTTAGGTTTGAAGGAAGTGAAGTCTGCTAACACATCCTATCTTACTCTAAGTCACCCACCCCCAAAAGTGCTCTCCACTGGAGAGCCTCTGTCCCATCGATAAGTGCCACATCGCCTCCTGCCGTGGACTGGCACAGGGCTGGCAGTTCAATAGGCTAAGCTGGCGGGATGAGGGACGTCTATACCCACCCCCACTGTCACTGAAGCCTGCCAGGCCTGACGGAAAGGCCATGGAGCTGCCTGCTTAACCGTCACTCTTCCGGCTCCTCCTGCCACTCATCGAGACTAAGCGCTCACCTGATCTGACAGACATGCTGGATCCTTTGATGATGATGATGACGATGATGGTGGTGGTGATGCTGGAAGTGCTGGTGATGTTGGGGGATTTCTGAAGCTCCAGACTGACTGTGATTATGTTCCGAGAGGAACAAGCGAGAGAGCGCCAACGACACGGCTGATCCGGCTTAGCTTCATCAGGAACGGATACAGGCATCAATGTGCCACCGGCGGCCATGTCACGGTGGTAGGGTAAGAGGACCTGGGGAGGGGGTGACATAAAGCCCTGGATTTACCGAAAGAAGCTGAAACATCACACATGCTCCTAGTTCTATAGGGACACAGCTGCCCCGAGAGAGAGGAGAGAGAGAGAGAGAGAGAGAGAGAGAGAGAGAGAGAGAGAGAGAGAGAGAGAGAGAGAGGAGAGAGAGAGAGGAGCTTTGATGATGCTCTGGACGAGGCGCTAATCACTAGCAGCATGAAGGAGAGCAACTTTAGAGAGTGATATTGGAGTTTCAGTGTCATGGGCAGCTTTTGATCACTAGCATCCGAGTCTGCACTTCTAATCCCAAACACTAACAGCTCATGTGTGTCTCCAGACTTTGTAAACAGCGGAAAGGAGTGGCAGGTGGCTAAATCACCAACCAGAGTGAAGCCTAAAACTCTTGATGAAGACTCAGAGATGATGAAAGAACTTGTGTGTACAGTGTGTGTCAGAAAGGGCTATGTAACATTTGGAATTTCTTTACATTTCATTGAATTTCTGAATTTGAACTAAGGTAGAAAACAGAATTGCAAGTTAAATGTAAGGAAGTGAAATTAAATCAAATTCAAATAAATTTACAAGACTGTAATTTGTAACTAAAAAAACAATTTTTCGTCAAGAAAAACTTGAATGCTGTCTTGAAAAAGCTTTGTTTTTAAAGGTTTATACACTAGATAACCTAAGTGAGCATCCAATGGACACTTTACTATCCCATGAGACCAAGGAGTTGTGAAAGGCAGTGAAGTGACAAATGACACTGGCAGGTCACATGACAATGACAACATGACGAATGTTGTGCTTTCAGATTACATTCATACTACAAATGTTCATACTGTTTATTATTCAAAAGAAGTACCTACTCAGAGAAAAAGCAATTTCACATTCAGCCAAAGTTCTTCATGTCATTCCAATTCAACTTCCTGTTGGTGTGGCCAATTCAATACAAATTCACTCATATATGGATAGGGAGCAATTTCTTCAGTTCTGAATTTTCCACAACCATTATTTGAGACTTTCAAATGGTCAAGGGCCCTGTAAATGGGATTCATCTGCCATCATACCTCTCTCTTCACAGGTCTAATTTCACTGTTGAATGAGACAGAGCTTAATGAACAGGCACTGCTAAAACATTTCATCCCCCACTCACTCACCCACCCATCTTTTGTCCCCCTTTCCCAATAACCTCTCTAACCTGAGGGAAAGTACACCTTGAGCTTATTCAGCAAAAGTCAAATGCCAGCACCTCAGTCTCTTTTGCAGAGCTCACTCTTCTGCATCTGTGAGCATGCACTCACATTTACGCTTGGAATGGGACTGTCTTGCAAATCCCTCTCTCCAATTCAGAGATGGGTAATTGATGAAAATGAGAAAAAAAGTTGCTCATCTTTTATTTCTAGTCTTTTTTTAATAAAGAGAAGGTATGTATATGTTTGGTAAATGTTATGTGGTTATAATGTGGAAATGGAAGTGGAGTGGCCCAGGGGTTGGTCCCTGCTTAACCATATTTGATTTACATCAATTAGGTCTCTCACATAAGATGGCCTAGCAAGGAGCGGAGGTAATAACCCAGAAATAACCTCATTAAAAAAGACAGCATATCGGTCTGCGCACAATGAACTCATAGCTGAAAAATTAGTGACCTGGAAAGTGGCAGGAGGAGTCAATGACGCTCACGTTGGAGAGTGCCATATCTTTCCTGCTGCCACAAAGGAGAGGTAGACATGTTCAAGAAACAGACCATGTATTCCTTCATTATCCTTCCTTTCTTCTTTTCTTTCATAACAAGGTCTGCAGCCACGCTATTGTTTGTGGGTCTAATTAGAGTTCGGGGGTGGGGACGGAAGCTGTAGCTCAGCGCTAATGGTTCAACATCTCTGTTACCTTAGCTAGCATTTGCATCCTTTGTTTGGTGTTAATCACCTGTTATTATGTCGCTTGGATTGTAGCATATGCTTCTTTAATAAAGCAGATGCTTCACTTGTTCATTTGTGTGTTTGTTTGCAAAAGGGGTCATCACGGGGCTTATCTTAGCAACAAATATGTTTTAGTACATCATTTATTTTTAAACCTTAAATAGATGTATGCATTCAGTAACAAGCATGTTCTAAACAACCACATGGCTTCATTCACAGCTTTTGTCGGTGTAATGAGTTTACTGAGACTTTTGGCTGAATTCAATATACATTTTTTTTCCTTCTGTATCCCTAAGATGAGAACTCCCTGTCGTCTTCCAGTCACTCTTCCCACAAGATATCGGACAAGCAGCGCAATTAAGAGCTAAAGCCCACCGATGTAAGGGAGTAATCACTGCTTTTGATTTCTCACATCAATACAAGCTTGGCCACTTTGATATGCAGGGCTGCCTTAATGAGTCTTATAAATATATTAAAATAAGTTTAATTACCAATTCAAATGCAGCCGAGCCCCAACTATAAAAGCATATACAATAAGAGCACACAACGGCAGGAAGTGAGGGACAAATTAAAGGGCTGCGAGGAACAAAAAAGACAGAGCTCCTGACAAGACACGTGTTTTAGCCCTGTGTCTCGGCTTCACCTTTCATCTTATTCCAAGGCCAGGGAAATCAAATTTGCCCCTTGCCGTTTCTGCATTTCTTCATTTCTCAGAGAGAAAATATTCTGTTTAATTATTCCTTCCTCATGCATTCTTTAATGGGCCCCGATGCCTCTTTCCAAAGTGCGGTGGGGCAGTGAAGTACATCTGTCAGTATTTGCTCTTAACTCAAAAAAGTTGTGGAGATGAAATGGCTGTGCCGAACACCACTGATGTGCGCTTTAACGTATTTACTTCACTTAGCTCAGTTGATTTAACACTGAAGCCTGCTGCGATTCATCAGGGACATCATCTGAGAAAAACAAATAATCTTTAACATTTGCTTGTTTTTGCTTTTCTAGCTATATTATTGCAATTATTATTTTCTCTGTTATGTTGCTACAGCATCTTACCTTGATATTATCTAGGTCATGAAAAATGGAGAACAGGTTAAAAGCCACATCATTGATTGCACTCAATGTGCGAAAATGCACTCAATTGATGTACTTGAGAAAACATCAAACTTTGAAGCTGTATGAATAAGGAGGATATTTTTAATCACATTAATCATTTATTTTCCGTGTGTTGTGTGGATTCTTGTTATTTCAGGAAAATGATTCAGGGTCATTAATGGTTGTCATAAGAGTAACATATCAAGTTGGAGGACATTTTTGACATGGACCGTGGCACAGTGACAAGAGAATAAACCTTTTCAAAGCAAAAGGTTCCAGTTGACTCATTAAAATCCCAATAATTACATACATCCAACCATATCTTCACACCTTTAATTGCCTATTACAAATCACCACACTCATTTGCTGTGTCCATATTCCTCTGTTGTCAGCAGAAGGGAGCTTTGCAGTGTGTGTGCGTTCCAAGCAAACTATACAAAAAGAAAAAAAAATGCTGCAATATGCAGTAGCTTATTAATTGTGTAGTTTGGTATAATTTTTGATTTTTGTAACTGTGACAGCCTGATTGTTCATGTACTCACACATGCACAAGTACATGTACACAAAATGGCTACTGAAGCTTATTCTAGAATGATAATTGAAGCTATAGGGTTCAGTGAAAATAAAGGTTTGAATGTGGCACTGCCAGCTCTGTCAGATTAGGTCAAAGATCAAATTGGTTAAAGCAGGGTTCCATACTGCGAATGTGCATATGCAACCATTTTTTAAATGTGCGAGTTAAAATTTTATGTGGTCGCATTTGTGGGAGTGCATGGTACTCGGCTAAATTCCCGCATGGGCAACAGGACCCCGTTGTATCAGAAGCTGCTGCACTCCGTATGTTGAAAATGAACGAGTACATCATGAATCCATTTTCTAAACCATGTTTTTAACTTATCACTATGGTACGCCTATAATAAGTGTTTATATCTATATATGTTATTCCGGGTTCGGCTTGGCTGTGGAGTTGCCCAGTGCCTGTGTGGACTCCAACGCATTCTCATCCTTTAGCGTCTTGGGACCTCGTTTACACTGCATGGTTCAAGTGACCCAAATCCGATTTTTTCCTCTCATGTGGCACAGATCGGATATGACCGGTGAACGTGTAAGCAGGAAAAAACGCATGGATTTCGATTTTCTCAGATCCGATGCAGGCCTCATTCATATGTGGTAATAAATCGGATATGAATCGGATAAATGCATTTGCGTGTGCCATGCAAGCAGACAAATCGGATATTCCCCAGTAAATGCGAGTCGTCCATCATTAAAAATTGCGCGATTACAGGCGCAATGGAAGAAAGGATACACACAGTGGAGCAATGCGGAGGTTTCATGTCTTTTGAGTGTTTGGGGCGAAGAGTGCAGGCAAAAATGCAGGGTTGTTACAGAAATAAATCCTTATTTGAAGACATTTCACGGGATATGAGGCATCGTTTTAAGTGCTCGTGGCTACAGTGCCTCTCCTCTCTTTTTTTCTCTGCCGTACGAGACCAATGTTTTGATGACTTTTCAAAATATTGTGGAAAGAAAACACTGGATAATTTTATTCACATCTGTATCCATTGCATTTCGTGCTGTTTTACTTAATTTCCGGGTCAAAACGTATTTGGTAGTTTCAGCAATGTATGGTGTAAATGCAAAAATCGGATATGGGTCACTTTTAAAAGATGATGTAAGCAGGTCGTCAAAAAAATCAGATATAGTCAGAAATCGATTTGGGCATCAAGATCTGCAGTGTAAATGCAGCCATATAGAACGCTATATGACAAAACGGCGCTCTACTACGCACATGGTACCCGTTATCGTTTATATAACACGTGCTGTGATGGGTAGGTCCAGGTGTGGGGTAGGGTAGGATAGTTTCATATTACGCTAAAGGATTTATGACGACTTGGGTTCGCATGTTATATCTGACGATAAAGGGTGCCATGTGCGTAGTATAGCGCCGTTTTGTCATATAGTGTTCTATGTGACGCTAAAAGGTTTGCGAACGGGCTGGTGACTCGCCATAGACATTAACACAGAGAAGTAGCTCTGGCTACAATGTTCTTCCGCAAGACACTTGCAGTTTATTTATTAACAACAACAAACACGTCACGCGCATTGCACACTGATGGTGAAATGCATCAATTAGGAATTAAGTCATAATAAGTATAAGTTAAATGTACAGTGTACAAAATGTAAAAAAAGACAGGAGATTAACAATGTCAAGATCAATATTTGTGTAGCCTTACAAGGTTTTTTTCACACTGCATCCATTACTAGTGATGTATGTCTCGAGACCACTTTTACGGTCTTGTCACGGTCTTTGGTCTTGTCTTGGTCTCGGACCTCTCGGTCTTGTCTAGGTCTCTCTGTCTGAGACCGACATAGTGAGTCAGAGTGATTAGCAATACAATACTACAATATCCACGACGATATCCGCAACAGATTGAGGCGCCGTCCGAAGTGAAGACACGGTGTGCGCGAGCCACATGAGAAACCACTGATCACAGCGCAACAAGCACTTTGATCACTTGATTAAAAAAAAAAACACATATTATGTACAGTTATTGATGTATTCATATTTAGTCAAACACATATCAGTGACATGATAGGTTTTTACTTCATTCAGGAGATTTTGGGTAACTGCACAACTGACAGATGATTTTGAGAGCGCACAGCCAACGATGTGTGTGTTTGTAAACCATAGCGGCAAAACCACCAACTTTCGGTTCCTGCACTTAAGGCCATTGCACACTGAGTACGAAATTTTCGGATGCGTTTTTCGTGTTCATCAGCCTAAAAATTCGCCACGCATAGAAACCTTGCACACCGAGTCCAATGCGTATTCAGAGTCAAGTCAAATTTATTTATATAGCGCTTTTCACAATACAGATTGTATCAAATCAGCTTCACAGTGATAACATGAAAGTAGTACAACACAGATCAATAATATTGTTAAATGTTAAATAAAGCCAAATTTAAAATTTAAGTAAACCTTTGTGGGGAAAAACGCAAAATACCAAATGGTTTAATCAGAGCAGTGAGGATGATTTTGTTGCCCTCTCTCTTATTGAAAAGAAGAAGAAGAGAAAATATTAGGTCCATCCAATCCTGAAATTGCGGCGAGAGGAAGGAGAGTTTCACCTCCTTATCAGAGGAGTTGCAGAATTTATCCCTAGCGATTCAAAATTTACTTTAGAATGTCAGTGGGACAGTGTGATGCTTTGCTAGCGATTCTGGAGCCACTAAAACAAGACCACCAATTTCCGTGAACCAATTGATTCTGAACGGAGATCTGGCAGTATGTCTAAGTTATGGACACACACACACACAAACACACACACACCCGCATGCGGCCTGGTTGAAGCGCTGGGCAGACAAAACAACTAGGCTGTTATATATTGTGCCCAAATAATACATTAGTTATCGAATTGGCTGCTCAATCTCATCTTATTCGATCCTAAATTTCACTCTGATTGAAAGGGGAGGTTTAGTAATTTCATAATCCAATATAGAAGAGAACATAAACACTTTATCGAAACTGAAAACCGAAACTGAAAGCACAGCGCAAATGTGCAATGATTTGAGGACAAGCTCCCCCGGCCCTGAATTGTCAAAAGGACCTCTCAAAATGCTGGCTCTGGATGCGAAAAAACACAGAAAATTGAACCTGATCCGATTAATTTTATGACGGACGAAAGTTTCGGAGGCGGTGTGCAAGCATGATTGACATAACGTGAGGTCGAATTTTTTTTTACGTGTGAAAAATTTTGGAATGCGAATTTCGGACTCAGTGTGCAATGGCACTTTAAGCTTATAATTTCATTTTTGAAAATTGTTATGTATTTAAAAGTTGCAGAATGGATTCATGTAGAGAGCTTCGGAAATCAACAGAGATCGACAGGCAATGTAAAACAAAATCTTACAAGTTATTGCTTAGCTTCAACAACAGTTGAAGTCTGTCTGTTTTTTGGTCTAACTTAGTTTTGGTTTTAAACTTCGGTCTAAAGTACTTGGTCTAGAACTTGGTCTGTCTTAGTCTTGTCTTGGTCTCAATACCCTACTGCGTCTTGGTAGTGTCTTGGTCTTGGCTTTGGCCGGTTGACTATAGGTCTATCCGTTACTGGAGCTGTGCATCAGCAGTGCAGATTTCGTTTACAAACTGAGTCTATTTTTGCTGTGCTGAATTAAAGTGACAGCGACATAGTTTGTCAATAGTCAAAATTAGCAAAATTAGGTCTCGGGTGCACTGTAAAGACCTCTAGCACACACTGTAAATCAATATACTAACCAAATATTCACATTTCTCAGTAATTCAATTTTCAGTGTATTACTAATAAATACTTTGATAATAGATGCAGAAATTACAATGCCATTGCGCTCTGATTTAATGTTACAACCGCTTGTCTTCTAAAAGCAACCGGCAGTAGCGTGTAAATCAAAAAGCAACGTGTTTGAGATTAAAATTGTGTTTAACTAGTGTATTGTGTTTAAACTGTTAAGTGCCTGCCCTGTCAGCAAACTTTGTGTTCCCGCAGTTATGGGGTCGCAACTGCCAACATTCGCAGTTCATGGAATTTGTCTCATTACAGTACTACCTTAAAGGGGTGATGAACTGAGAAATAAAATTTTCCTTGAGCTTTTGACATCTAAGAGGTCATCATATTATAAGAATATCCTGTAAGTTTCAGAACTGAAAACGACCTTGTTAGTCCAATAAAAAGCTTTTATTGACACCAGCTTCAACAAGCGCTTCGTTTTTGAAAGCGTGGAAGTATGACATCAAAGACGAAGAAACCCCACCCGCTCATCAACGCCTACTTCAACACGCCCGGTTTAGCCCCGCCCACCGATTCACGCATTCACGCATAGGTAAACAAAAGCATACCTCGTGATGACACACTGGCGGTTAAAGTGGATACATCTGTACGGAACATCGATTGTTGTAATGGAACATGATTAGTCTACGTTACCCTCTATATTGGATCCAACAGGAGTGGTACAACACACAGTAATATTTTTATTTTAGAAATAACAATCTACTCGGCTAGCATTGCATTGTTACAGATCGTTTGATATCTAATAATTATGTGTATGTGTCTACAAGTATCCGTTGTATTCGAGGTGCTGTTGGTTCATTGTCCTGCGATTCGGGATCGGACTCTGGGTCAAACATGCTATGGGCGAATACATTCCGGTTGCCATTTTACAACAGTGGTTTTCAAAACAAACTCCCCCACGTGCACTGATTCGAAACTGACGACAGAGTTGAAGCTCATTATAATATGCAAAACTGTTATCCACTCACAGCAGTGGGCGTTTACTTCCTAGTCTTCAATGCGAAATGCCCATAAAATCCAAGCATTTTTCAAGTAGGCTGAAAACTAGGGAAGAAAATAGCCCAGAACTTATTAATTTTTATGTTTTTGAATGTAAAAACCAAGCGAACGTCATAAGCTGACCTCAGACAACAAAACAGAAACATTTTAAAAGCAAGTTCATGACCCCTTTAAGTGAAATTCTCCTTTAACCAGCTGAATTCTCGCAGCCAGTCTTCACGAAAATGGTGGGTTTGGCCTTTTTCACCACAAAAACCTCTCACTCTGAATCATCTTCTGACTGTGACACTGTACTAGCTGCAACGTTTCAAAGAGCTTACGGTTCAGTTTGTATCACAGTTTTAGGATCATGGTTTCGGTATGTGCTATGTTCAGGGGAAAAAAATACTATTGTCAAATAAAATTAAGAAAATATGAACAAATAATCTAACCACAAGCAAAAGCACAAATAAATACAATAGAGCAAAGATACTAATAAAATAAACAATGCTTTTCAGGTAGGCCCAACATTAGTTTTCAGGTACAGAAATTGAATAAAATAATATAATGTAAAATAACATTGCATCTTTGACTATATAAATTAAAGATTAATCCTTATTTAAATTACAAAAGCTATTCAGGTCAGAGCTGATTCAGTAGGCCTTCACAATAGTGTGAGTGTCTATCTTGACCATATAAGTTCACTTAAGGCATAACAGACTATGTCTGCTAGGATCCTCATCAAGATGGACATGTTGACATACTTTTTGTGTGAATTTGTCCATTCAAGTGCAAGACATGAAAGAGAACTCAATATTTGCGCGCTGTCTGAACTGAGCAGCCTACACATACACACACACGTACACGCATGGACACACGCACACAATTATTCTAGATGCGAGTTCTCTTTCATGTCTTGCTTTTGAATGTTTAAATTGGCAAAACTTAAATGAGTTTACTTTATACACCAATGGTAACAGTCTGAAGTTTAGGCGCCTGCGCTCGAGCGCTATCAGCACCCGGGTAATAACGTGTAAGCGGACAGGTCATGTTCGAGCATTTGCACTTACATTGAACAGTGTTTACAAAGAGTAATCGTTTTGTTCATGTTTATTTTTTATTATCACGGTTGTAATGTGTAATTTGGGAAGCCAGCAAGTAGGGGTGTAACAGTACAGCCCGTTCTCATCCCAAAAGCGCCATATACAAACGCTTTTGCAAAAGCGTAAATATACAGACGCACAGGGTACCCTTTAGCGCCAAATGAGACGTAAAAAATGAAAGCGGGCAGAAGGCGCCTCCTGCAGTGGCCTAACCCTACCCCAACCCCAGTACCTAAACTTAACCGTCTCATTTGGCGCTAAAGGGTACCCTGTGCGTCTGTATATTTACGCTTTTGCAAAAGTGTCAAATATGGCGCACCTTGGGATGAGAATGCGTTGAACAGTACCTGTATTCGTATTGAATCGTTTTGGTTTGAAGGCTTACGGTTCGGTACACATACAAACCGAAACGATTCCTTTGAACCGATTTTTTATGCCGACAAAATTTGTGCTGGTGCGGCCACCGCAACGTTAAGCAACATCAAATGGCAAGAGTAAAGAAAGCAGAACGAAACTGTGCTACTCATTATGTGCTTCACGGATTGTTTATTAGTTCGGACCAGCAACATCTTGTGCAGCGTAAGCCGATCTCGATCAAGCAACACTGTTACTAAACAGCGCTAAGAGATCCGAGTCAAGAAAACATTTGAATTTGCCACTGAAGTAATAACATCGCTGTGAGATCTACTGAGAAGCATTCACATTTATCTGTTATTAACCATAGATCTCTATTTGACCAAACAGTGGTAGACCAAACGTGGAAACCAGGAGACACATTGTTTGATGTGAGCTAGTAATACTTTACATCCACAGACCAGCAACATTAACCATGGATTTAATATAGTAACACTAACTGTAACCAGTTTGGCTGGAATAGTGAAATGCTTTCAAGTACTTCACACATGTTTTTTTCAGCACTTCAAAATAAATAAAAATATATTTAAATGTTATTTTTAATGTGATGACCAAAATACTATTGTTGAAAGTTTATTGTAACCTGAAAGTTTCAAGATGTAAGAAAACTCTTATTTCAATAAGAAAAACTTATTTAAAAATATTTTTTTTCTTTTAACAAATAGGAAATTTCTCTGGCATTTCTTTCTGCTGTATGAAAACGTACCGAACCGTGACTTTAAAACCAGAGGTACGTACCGAACCAGTGAATTTTGTGCACCATTACACCCCTACCAGCAAGTGATTTTAACTGGCACACTAGCCGCAGGTCAGAAGACGAGTCAATATTCACTTGTTAGGTTAGCCCTGTCTCCTTCTCACAGACGTTTAAATGCGTTCTCGATTATGGACCCTCCCCACCAAACATTAGCCACTTACAGTGGCCATTCCCTATTCTCCTCACACTCATTTACCTGCCACACATTCCAGAATAAATAAATAAAGGGACAAATTCATTGGTCACACACGTGTGACTGGATGTAAGATTCAATCGCACACTCTCAAATTTTTGGTTGCAAAATCTGGAGCCCTGACTGCTATTTTTACTTTTTACTTTTTAATAGTTTTTTTTTAATTTTTTTATTTTTTTTAGAATATTTAGATTTGATAGTTCAAGTTTAAACATTTTGCTGACATCAGGTCTTGTGTCACTGTCAGTCTTTTTACATCAGTGCAAAACTATGGTATGCAGATTTAGACCACTATTTATGCATTGCATTGATTAATCCTGTGAAAAAAAAAATAAATAAAAAGAAGCAACCAAATCATATTCTGGAGAAAATTGGTAACACCAGCACAACCAAGTGGACAAGTTAGTCTGGAGACCCCCATATATCATTAAGGGGAAGAGAATTCACTGGACATGTGTCACTCATATTACTGCTTAATAACCCATCTCATTCGATACAAACAAAAACAAAAAAAAAATGTTTTTACACATGAAGGTAAACATATGTTCAGCGACAGCATATGTGATTTGGCCTATTTTTGAAAGAATAAAGGATGTTTAGCAACAGAAATGCTAAGCATGTATATTGATTAATTTATTCTAAAATGCAACAAACAACAAATTTCTGTCTCATCAAAATATATATTAGAGTCGCAATTGGAAGGTACTACAAACACTCGATGGTGGTTTACAGTGAGTTTTGATTAAAGCACAATAATAATCTTATAGTATAGTAAGATATAGTCATGTGTTGCTTGATGCTGAATAGTAGCTATAATTCACTTGTTACCCAGATAGGATTATGCTGTATTTCATTGTATATCTTTCAAAAATACTAATGTATGGTCTCAATAAAACTTTTTTTTTTTGATAGTAGGTGGGTAAAATGTAGCCTGGCTGCACCCTCCTATGCACTTCCGCTCAATTTCATTTTACTTCAGTACTACGTCTGGCACCGCTCCATATCCTTAGGTTTCCAGAAATAATTTTTTTGTAGGACCAATTAGCAAATAGAGGGAGTGGCTGAGAAACGATGACGTTGATGTAGTGCGTCAGTTTGAGTTCAGTAATGGCAGCGGAGAAAGACGTGAGAAAAGCTATTTGAATCCGTTGTTGGAAAATAAACTGCCGAAAATACAGAATTTAAAGCCGAATTGTTCTCGTCTCACCTCTTGTTGCACAACGGAGGATCACGTGAAGGAGGCAGAAAGATTGGAAGTTTGTGCTGGGCAGCTCGTGCACGATGACTGTGACATTTCGGACGACAGTTTACCTCTGATGTTCGGAAGCCCCGAGTCCTGGCTGCTAAACTGTTGTTGAAGATCCGCTCAGGAGTCATGTTAGTCGCTCATATTCCCAACTGTAAATTTTACGGATTCTTGTGATGAGTAGAACATTTTGAGCCCCTTTGTGTACTCGTGCAGGAGGTTGGTGTGTCAGTTTTACATGTTGTAACGTTAAATCATACAAATTGGTTGTGATTTGTTTAAAATAATTGTCATAAATAAAAATGTGAAAACCCATACTTTGAAGATATTTGATTTTCAGTTTTAGATGGCAATGGTTAATTTGTTTTAATAAAAAAACTAAATGCCACATAAAAATTTACAAACACATACTTTGAAGACCATACATTAAGGTAATTAAGAAACAATAAGACGTAATATGAAAAATTGTTGTTTATTACACATCTGTGCAGGTCCTTTCGTGTCAAATATACATTTCGAATTATAATAACTGTTCCTACATTAACATAACCTGCAGCTCTCGTTGACTGAAATCCTATTGTAAACATAATCATCTGATTATTTGGACTTGTTGTTTCCAACCATTTCGGCGACATGACATACGTCACTCATGACCACACGTTCAGCGATTGGCTATGGCACATCCTGAGTGACTCTGGGCAGATCCAATAGATTTGAACTTTAACAGTGAACCCGCCTACAAGGAAGGAAACGTTTCTCAATTTAGAGGGGCCAGACTCTATGTGCAAATGAAATGTACTAGAGTCTGGTTGAACCAGGCTAGGTAAAATGTATATCAGGAGCAAAGTGATGGGCAAGCCATGTAATGCCAGAGTAAATTAATGCCACAGCTGTACTCCTTGATGGCAAGGCACCGGGGGTGGATGAGATCCGCCCTGAGTACCTCAGAGTCTCTGGATGTTGTGGGGTCTGTCTTGACTTGACATGCCTCTGCAGCATCATGTGACGGTTAAGGTCAGTGCCTCTGGATGGCACACCGGGGTGGTAAGTCCCTATTTTGAAGAAGGAAGACCCGAGGTTGTGTTCCAATTACAGGAGATCACACTACTCAGCCTCCCTAGTAAAGTCTTATGCCAGGCTACTGGAGAGGATAATACAGCTGATAGTTGAACCTCGGATTCAGGAGGAACAGTGTGGTTTTCGTCCAGGCCGTGGAATACTGGACCAGCTCTACACCCTCCACAGGGTGCTGGAGGGTTCATGAGAGTCTGCCCAGACCAATCCAATTGTGCTTTTGTGTATTTGGAGAAAGGCATTCGACTGTGTCCCTCGCGGTGCCCTGTGGAGGGTGTTGCGGAAGTACGGGGTCCGGGGTCCTTTGCTAAGGGCTGTTTGCAGGTTTGCAGGTGAGTGTGAAGTGGCTGGGATGAGAATCAGCACCTCAAAATCCCGAGGCAATGGTCCCCAGTCTGAAAGACGGAGGCTTGCCCCACTTCAGGTTGGTGGAGATCCGGCCTCAAGTGGAGGATTTTCAAGATCTTTGGGTTTTGTTCATGAGTGAGGGAAGGATGGAACGGAAGATTGACAGACGGATTAGGTGCAGCTTCTGCAGTAATGTGGTCAATGTACCAGTCTGTTATGGTGAAGAAGGAGCTGAGCCACAAGACAAAGCTTCTCGATTTACCTGGTCAATCTATGTTCCTACTCCACCTATGATCATGAGCTTTGGGTCATAACCGAAAGGACAAGATCCCGGATACAGGCGGCGAAATGTGCTTTCTCTGCAGAGTTGCTGGGCGATTGCTGTCCCAGGATGCCTCGTGGACGCCTTCCCGGGAAGGTGTTCTGGGCATGACCGAGTGGAGGGAGACCCCGGGGAAGACCTGGAGGGACTATGTCTCCCGACTGGCCTGGGAATGCCTCAGTGTCCCCGGAAGAGCTAGATGAAGTGTCTAAAGAGAGGGAAGTCTAAGCATCTCTGCTGAGAATGACTGAGGAAGCATGCGGAAGTATTCTATTATCCATTTGACAATAGAAGGGGTTGCATCTGTATAATTGTGGCAATGTTTGCCTGTTGTTGCCTGCCATTACTGTGAAGTGACACCAGTGAAGGATGACACATGTGTTGGCTGTTTTTGGCGCTGATATTGTGAGCTCTGTCTCAGTGCCCTTCAATGCTTGCTACAGCCTGGGGTGCAAACACACAAATACACACACCGACTAAGACACTCACATAGACAATGTGTACAACAGCGGACCACAGCCACGGTCAGTGGTGACACCACTGCCCTGCCAACGCTGAAGCTGCATCTGAATCTAAGGCTCTGCCCAGGGTTTAGCATTTGTCAATCTGTTCTGGATGGTCCTGAGAGGCTTCTGCTTTCTGGCAAAATGTAGAAAAAAAAGCTAAAACAAAAAAAAACATATTCATCCAAAAATGCCTACAGGCTACCTGTTTGTCCCGTATCTTCTGGTCTGGATTCATGGCATGAGTGATTTGTGTGTGTGACAAGAGAA
The DNA here is from genome assembly GCA_030378365.1 of Hybognathus amarus. NCBI lineage: Eukaryota > Metazoa > Chordata > Actinopteri > Cypriniformes > Leuciscidae > Hybognathus > Hybognathus amarus. The sequence continues at coordinate 235,362 of JAQIUQ010000065.1, read as the reverse complement.
TATGACCCTTTAAACTAACAACAGAGAAGGGGAAAGCAGCACATAGTGTCCTTGCAGCTTCAGCAACAGTACACACTCTGATGAAATTATAGGGTCAATATTCTTTTGCTTATAACAGTTAATTATGAAGACTTGGACGACACAAGAATCTCATTATGTATTTTTTTTTCATTTCCTCAAAAACTCACTCGCTATCGAGAGCAAAGTTGTTTAGCAATCCAATAACATGAAGCATTGATTTTTATAGCTGTCTAATTAGTCATCCTCTAATCAAGATGGAAATACCATAAGTGATTACGCCCCAGGCTGTTAATAAACCCATAATGACAGTGCAATGAGGTGGCTTAAGGAACACCTCGATAGACTCGACTGTGAGATGCGAAAACTCTGTGAATATGATGTGTTTGATCTGCCAGTGACAGTAACAGACTCAGTGGAGCCCTTTTACTCCATGTGCCGGTGGAGAGTAATTGATTTAGGCTGCAGCGGGAAAGATAGATGGCTGTCACTGTCTGTTGTGACACATGCAGGATGTCTCTGGCGAGATTTAGCAAGGGAAACCGACCAATTAGAGAAGCACAATCAAATATTCGAGAGCAGACGGACACAGTCGTTATTTACCCATGCTAATACGTGAATATTAAAGAAGTTAAATGGGTGTGGTGCTCAATCATTCACTGTTCACGGTATGCTTAAGAGTGCTCTCTTGCTTATACTGTAGTGGTTGCAAGAAAAGTACCTGGATTTCCGCATAATTTGGTAATACATTTTGCTCTCATCTTCAACCAAGTCACATTAGACAAACACAGTCTTATTAAATATATTACAGACAAACAAAATGTTTTCATTTCATTATTAAACGAGCCATATTACGTTCACAGGGCAAAGTGGAAAAGGTAAGAATCCCTAAACTACAGTAGTGATTTTTTCCAAAAGCTGAACCTCAGTGCAATGAGACGAGATCGTTCAGGGACAAAAGACTCACAAATTTTGAGTTTGCTATTCAGAGAAGCTATTTAGAGAAGACTGGAACAAGCCTTGTCATCCATAAGAAAAGAAGAATCCAATAATGTCAGTGAAAGACTGTAGAAATCTCTATAATATGCTACAAATCTGTTTAAACGTCTATGTAGAAATGTTGAACACTAACATGTTCACAGAGTGACACCACAAGGTAATCCACTGTGGTTAAAAAATAAATAAATACAAAATAAAAACTTCATTGTATACTAACAATTGCTGGGTTCTTTCGACTCATGTTTGGGTCAAATATGGACAAACTCAAACCCTGGGTTAAAAATTTAATAAAAAGATTACACCAACAGCTTTGTCAATTTTTACCCACAGAATTTTCAGATTGTATGTGCAGAGAAAGAAAACTTTATCCCAACTCTGAAGTATGGTGCAGGAACCCTCATTGTTTATGGTGGCTTTAATGTGTCAGGCTCTGTACAGCCTGCTATGGTATGAAAAAAAGACATTCCTAGTCTATCAGTTGTTTATCATTTTGGACTTCCAAATGAAGTTCAACAGGAGCTGGGCAATGCAATAGGTATAGGCTGTAAAAAAATAATTAGAAAACATTGCAATCTCGATTTCAAACATAAATGCGAATCTCATGGTGATTCACTTCCGTGTATTTCCCATTTATTATTTTTCATTTAGATCATGCTACATTTACGCATTATTGGTCACACTCACACAATAACAGAACACTATTAAATCACCAATAAATCATACATCTCAATAACTTCCTCCTCTCCCTCATTGGCCACATTCCGCTGTTACTGACGTGTAACAAGGCGGCAGACCTAAACGGAGTCAGTTTACTTGGTGGATCTGTACGATTTTGTAAGATTTTAAAAATTAACCCCATTGTGGAAAATCCTGGCGACGGTGAGAGGATGTCAGAACACTGGAACAGAAAAAAAGAAGAAAATTCCATTGTGTGAGAGACTTTTTGGGTTTAAACCTGAAGACAATGTGCAAAGAGTCATAAACGTCACCACAAAATACAGTACAAGTAAGCCATGAAAGACAAGGGAGACACCTCAAAATACCAGCCACCAGACCACACAAACTTCCATAACTTCAGATATCGCCATACCCTCCAAGTTCCCAGTGGCACAAAGCGATAACAAACCTCATCGCTTATCATTTAGCTCAGTGGTTTTCTGGCACAACACACAAAGAAAAAAATACTGTATGCAGATCTATTAATATAGAGCAAAGAAAAAAATTTGGGAACTTGCATGTGCGGTTTAATATTTTCAAGTAGAGAACATGATTAATTTTTTCGAGTAGGAAATAAGATAACTGATTTCACTTACCAATCCTATGAGAGGAATGCAGGTCTAACACGTTACAAGCCTATCAGAAGCAGAACAGGTCCTGGCAACACAGTGTGATTGAGATCCATAAGTCATGTTGGTGTCGTCGGTGAAAGCATGGTGCGCAAGTTCAAGCCTGCACTGTAAGAAAAAAAAATCCGTAAAACTTCGGTACAATGTAGCATATAAATTTGAAGGATTTTTCAGTTTTTTCTTTTACAGGTCATTTACCCGTATTTTGAATTACGCGTTGCATTGTGGAAACAATAACCTGCTGGCGCGCAAAAAAATTGTATGCATATCGTCACATATTAAATGATTTAGTATACACTCGTGGAGGGTCCCTGATATATGTGTTATAGTGTGTCCTCCTTGTACTTTGGTTTATTTCCTCTTTGTTCGGCGACACCGGTTTATTTCTTGACGAGCGAAATCCGTTAACCAGTTGTGATAAAATGCAGTTAACAGCTACGTTACTTGTCAATAAAAGTAAAGGCCTTGAAAAGTAAAAGTCAAGACTTGCTTGATTTAAAAGGCATGAAGATACAACGTGAAGATATTGTGTGTGAACACACAGTAACAGCTGGATCAAGGAAAACACCACAACCTTTTCTGCCAGATGAGGTAAGTTACACGTTATGTTTACGTTAAACTTGTTTTTGTTGTAGACGACCACGACTTTTAAAACTTAAATATTGACCATGAAATATTTTCCTACCCACGGGCGTAATTTCCAAAATCCTGTATCCTGTTCCAAAATCCCGTAACTTTTCAAAATCCTGTTTGTGCCACCACCAGGACCGGGCCTGTAAAATGATGTTAGCTCACTGACTGGTCGTTCTAATGAGCAGGTAACGTTATAGCGGTTATGGCACAGACAGCGATGAAACGCCAGACACAACAAAAGTTGACTTTAATGTCATGGATGAAAAGAAAGGAGATGTGAGTTGGTTGATTCAGTAAATTAGCTCAGGTACGGATAATCATAGTATTCTACACCTTTTAATGTTATATTGACTGAACTAACATTAACTGACATTCTGTCAGTAATGTATGAGCAAGAAGTGCAGTCAACATTTTACCCATCCGAATAAATTTTTGTCCAGCTTTAACGTGTTAAAATATTGATTGCAATTAACGCAGAATTCGTTCTTATCTGTCATCCTTTAGCTCAGGGTTAAATAATCACGCTTTTGTTCAAGCAAATGCTTTTAGACCATGCACGACAAGACAAAAGATAATAAAATAACACACATTTATTTATGCCAAAATGTCAGTTTTGTGGAGTATTTTCAAAAGAACAGTCTTAAATGAGTTAGGCTTTCACTGGTTTGATTTTATATACTGTAAAACTTCAATTAATGTTAATAATATTTGTTTTGATCATGAAGCCTGCAGTATTTGGGACAAGTGTCGCGATCTTTAATTGCTTGCACAAAAGTCTTGATCAGTACTCTACATTTGTTTATTGTTGTTGTTCATTTAAATCGTTATGCACAGAGGCGTGAGGGTTAGGGCTAGAGGGAAAAAGACTGTCAAAGACTGTTCACATTCCGTCTGCCCAGCTGAGACTGATCATGGCACGTCTGCCCAGTCAGAGACTGTTCACGTTTCGTCTGCCCAGTTAGAGAATGATCACGTCATGTCTACCCAGCCAGAGACTGTTCACATCCCATCTGCCCAGTCCTGAGACTGATCAAGAGATGCCCATTCATGTGGCTGCCAAGGCAATGCTGGAATATCTGGAGCGTCTGGCTCGGATCCTGAGCATGCCCGTGTCTGCTGTTCCAGAGCCGGAGCCAGAGTCTGCTGTTCCAGAGCAGGAGCCAGCGTCTGCTGTTCCAGAGCCGGTGCCAGTGTCTGCTGTTCCAGAGCTGGAAGCAGAGCCAGTGCCTGTTCCAGAGCCAGAAGCCCCATCCAATGTCTGTTCCAGAGATGGAGCCAGAGCCAGTGACTGTTCCAGCAATAGAACCAGTGTTTGTTTCTGTGTTTGTGTCTGTCCTTGTGACCATTACTGTTCTAGTGGCTGTTCCTGAGCCGGTGTCTGCTGTTCCTAAGCCAGTGCCTGTGCCTGCTGTTCCAAAGCCGGAGTCAGTGCCTGCTGTCCCAGAGCCAGAGGCAGAGAGATTACAAAAGGAGCAAACCACCCCTTTCAATCCTATTCGAAATTCTAGCTCGGATCAGAGCTCAGTCGGATCGATTAAGGTGATGGCATAAAGGTTTTTTAGTCCTGATTGAGCCTGTCAATCCAATTACAAGGGTACATGTAAACGCTGCTAATGATGGCAGTGGTATGGTAAGTATATCTTTACATGATTCACAATATGTATTGTCTCACAGAGTAACAAATTTACATTAGGCTACATTGTTTACAGCTGCAAATAATTGTACTTGGATTTAGCGATTTAGCTTTAGGATTTAGCTTTGTTTACAGCTGCAAATAATTTAAGTTTGATTTAGCTACCCACCATAGTTTTTGACAGCTGAGATGTTACTTTTGTCAACAAGTGTACAATATTACGATATTTGCATACTGTACAATATTTTTTATGTGATCTTTTCTCTTTTCCAGCACAGTCCCCCACTTACTGCCCCCAATGCCCAGAAAGCTAGGGTATACGATTTCAAAAAAGCTAGGGTTAAAGCTAGGGTATACGATTTCAAAGATTGTTCATTATTAATATCCTCATTTATATGCTGGTTATGGTTATATAGTACAATCCTAACAATATGAATAGATAAAATAATTTAAAAAAATCCATTCACTCTATTGGCTGTACAGCCGCAGAGAAGTTGACCAATGAAAGCTTTGCGGCCGCAAAGCTACATTGGTCAACTGCTCTCATCCATTCACCAGCTACACTTGAAACTCCGCCTGGCGCTCGCATCTCCAACCCAACCACAACCGACCCCGCCCCGCTCCTTACGCGAGCAAGTGCAGCTGACAGACAGTCTATGGTAGCTAGCTAAGTAGCGTCATATCAGCACTGGATAAAGCATTGGATAAAAATATAAACGACAGTAGCAAGTGGCCCCTGCTTGCCCCTACTGTAAAGTTTGGACGAAAGAGAAAGTATGTGGAGGAAAGAGTGGAGAGAAAAAATACAAAATGTGACGCTGGAGTCGGACTCTAAGTAGGATAAATATAGGGTTCAACATTGACCGTTGGAGGAAGCTTCAGGGAGATCTGGCACTGAAAACCGACTGACATGGGCACGGCTGACTTTTTGTTGAGCAGGTAAACATTTATTTATATACTTTTATGTTGTGACGTGTGTTACATAGCTGTTTATCAGTTTGACAACTTGCTCATGCTGCCGGTCGGCATTGGCAATGTTAGCCGTTTAGCATTCGCCGATCACGGGTCAAAGTAATTATATTTCTAAAAGTGCTTGATTATATTTCAGTATGCCTAACGTTAGCGGGTTTCTGTTCGAGCCGATTGGGAATTTGAACAATATGCACTGTTGACGTGAACTCATCCGTGACATAGCTCAGGGATCAGGTAGCACAGAGGGGAGGGGTGTGTGTGTCGAGGGGCGGGGTGAGTTTTTTAAAACTTCCCTTCCGTCTCAGGCTTCTCAACCGATTTTCAACATCGTATACCATAGCTTTAATATTCTCTTATGTTCAGCAACATAAAGCTTTGAAATTATTCACTTGAAAAAGAAAAAAAAATTTGTTACCCCTGCACTTTTTTATGCTGAATGTCCTGGATTTTGTTTTGTGTTTTTTTTTGTTTGTTTTTTTACTTGAGTGGGATAAATTTTGGTTGAAAACCTGAGAGATCGTGTAAGAGAAACGTGATCTCAATTTCCATGGGAAGAAAATCGTGATTTACTTTTCAGCAAGATCGTGCATCCTAAATAGAGAGCCTAAGTCCCGCCCTTCGCTTCCGGTTCATGGGACCTTATTTCGGAAAAACAATGCATGGTAGTCAATGGTGAGATGAACTTATCTTTTATTCTGTCTGAACTGTGTCCTGGATTACACATATGATGTTTGTCAATTTAAAAGATAATTATGAAAGCCAAAAAAGTTGCAGTTCATCATAAAACAGAAGAGTAACTTTTAGTTTTATGGAAAAACCCTCAATGAAACTACATTTCCCGGGAGGCGAAACAACGAGCGAGATCAGCTGCTGTGTGTGTGTGCAGTCTGGAATTACACACTCATGACGGCAACGTTACCATGACTATAAGGGGAGGGACTTAGGCTCTCTATAGGACAATGACACAAAGCACAGGACTAAATCAACAATACAACAAATTCAACAGAAGAACATGCCAGCTGGAGTGGTCCAGTGCTGAGCCCTGAGTGACCTTAACCCGACTGAAATTCTCTGGCATGACCTCAGGAGAGCCATTTACACCAGATGCACAAGAATATTGCTGGAGAGATTTTATAAAGAAGAATGGTTCAAATCAGATCCAAAGTTACAGAAAACAGTTGGTGGAGTTTACTGCTGCCAAAGCTTGCTGTAAACTAAGATAAACAATAATTTGTGGGTCTATTTTTCTAACTTAGCTGAAGATCAATTACATCAATAATGCAAAAATACAGGTAAAATTGCATTCTTCTTTCTGCATCCATAGCTCACTGAATAACACCAATGTTTTGCAGAGTTTTCTGCAATGATTCTAAAAAGAAAGTATGGATGCAAAGAAAATACTCATTATTTGTCTTGTGTAAAGGAGGTGAAATAGACGTGAACAGGAATTAGAATGTGTTTCAATAAAAAAAAAATCATAATGTTAAAGGAAACAAATGATGAAAACAATATGTAAAGTACACAGGTAGCTGCTTCTGCTTCATTCCATTTAGCACACATACACACAGAGAGAGCTTTTTCCCTCCCGTTTTATTGATAAGTCTGTCCTGAGGTGCATCTTCATAATTGTGCATCAGAAAAGTATAGCTCTGTGATGGATATTTGTACATAATAAATGCAGATAAATAAGAGACAGCCATTTTTCAACGTTTTATGCCGTTAACACTATCTCCCTCAGCAACTGTCAGCTCCATAAAAACCTTCAGATATATTGTGTTTTAATGCCCCTTTATAAAGGCAACATAAAAACGCAATATCTGAGAGCCTGTCACTTAGATAAACAAAGCAGAATATTGATTTCCCCTTAAATTGAAGTGGAGAAAAAACAATAATGCTATATTTGTAGTAACATGGAATTACAAGTGGTAACTGTGTTAAATTCTACCTTGCCTTGTCAGTTTCACACGTCTCCGTAAGTCTATTCCTCCAGACTCATTTCTTAACTGAAAACCCCGCATCTCCTTATTGGATCGGGATGCAGCCCAAGATCCGCTCTCGCAGCGTATGCTATGAACCATATTACCCAGAATGCATTGCCAGACCTGTGATTAACCTTGCCTGAGCATGCATACAGTTGATAAAGCATATGATAAATAGACTGGCTTTTGCTCTCAGTTTCAGCCTGCTATAGGTCTGTCACTCCGTACGGCTGGAGTAAGACCGTATTCGAGCAATATCTTTAACCCAATTCTTGAAGAAGGATGAAAAAAGCTTTAACAAGCTGGATACCAAGAGAGTTAGCGCTCCACGTCTTTTACAAATAGTCTTACAACGCTTCAAATCGGTGCTCTGTGAGCACTCTGTGAAGTTTCCCACTCGCCTCTCCCTCGCTCCTGCTCTCTCCCTATATTAAATCGACCAATCAAAGCATGTCAGTCATGCAGTCTGCCCAGCGTCTGACAGCTTGGCAGCTCCAATGCGAGAGTGCCTCATTCATTCTTATGACACGCTTCCGATATCTTAGTGTCTGACTCTCGCAAGGTCCATCAGACCGAACAAAATTGCAACCAGAAGCTATCTGATCCAGCTCTGGGTGGTATTAGCAGCCTGTCTCACATCTGAACTGTAATAGGAGCAAAGGCAAACAAAAAAACACACAATGCTGTTTATTACCTTGATGCTAATCAAGTGCAAACAAATTCCATTATGGAAAAATTGTCTTTGTATTGACTTTTTGCGAGCCAATGGGCATCCTAAAAAGCACCACAGAAGAAAAAAAAGCTTGTTTGTTGGAGTGAATGTTGGATGCGGGCCATGAGGCATTCTGAGATCGAAACTTCACTGTAAAGGTGTGTGTGTGTTTTGTAGAGAAACTTGAGGGTATATTGACATTGCCAGAAGGGCCCTGTTTGAAACAGTGAGAGGATTGCTTACTTGCACATGAATATAACTAGAAGGTCTCCTATGGGTCTAAAGCCAATTGGATTTGATCAAAAATGGAAAGCTATCCCTGATTGTGATGACTCCAATAAAGAGATAGTTTTCCAAAAAGTTAATAGTTTTTACTACCTTCTGGCCAATCAGTCGGCACAAGGACTGCACTGTCATCAGGGAGTGAGTAAGTAGGGCATTTTAATGTTTGACCTATTTAATAAGTAGACCTAGAATTTAAGAGAAGTTCAGCCCCCCCCCCAAAAAAAAAAAGATTGTGTCATTATACTCATTACATTTCAAAACTTGTATGACTTTCTTTTTTTCTGTCAAAAACAAAGGCCCTATTTACACCTGGTATTAAAGGTTTTAAGATTGTTTCGGAAGCTCTTAATGGAAGAACGTAACGGTTATGAGGCGTTCGGAAAAGGTACAGTTACACGTTACAGTTTTACAACAAATGGTAAAACACCTGTTGGAAAGCATTTTTTGCAGCGATTTTTGTGTGAGCATATCAATGAACACCCCAGACCACTCGTTGAGTTTCACGTCTTTGTAAACTAAATTTTTATGTGTTTTATGAAGGATTGTTCTTGTGCACCTATGCTACCATTGTAGAGGTGTGGGGTTGCAACCACAGAATCCGAAAATTCTGGGACAGCAGCATTTGTCTAAAAAACAATCTTAACCATTCTATTTCATCAGAAACGATCTTAAAACAGGGCTTCGAACGAGCGAGAAACACTTCCCGTTTATACCTGTTGTCTTTTGTCAATTTTCAACCACTTTTTTCTTGATTTCCTCAGAGGGAGGGTCTATGGGCGGATAGATGTATGTTTATTTTTAAGATCTCTTGATGGATGGACAAAACAAGCTTGCACAGGTGTCAAGTAACAAACTATTTGCTTGCTTAAGTAAACTATTTGCTTGCTTAAGTAGAAATCTATACTTTACAAGAGTAATTATTTTTCAGCCAAAACTTTTTACTTCTACTTCTTACATTTTCACACAATGATCTATACTTTTCCGATTCCGGTATGTCATCGTAAAAAAAAAAATAATGATAAAATAAAATAAAAAGCCTATCCAGATAAATCGTGCCACCCGGATAGAGTGAATTTGATTGTGGTTGGATGAGAAGTATAAACATATACCATTCCCACACCCTTTTGGATCCATCGCACCTGCAAATGACACAAATCATGCCACACTCCAGCAAGGACATAGCCATTGTTGTAGCTCGTTACTCAAATTGGTCATACAAGGCAACTTGTCATCATATCTTTCACTCCATGAAATGCTCAGTAGTGTATTTGCATTGTACTAAAATGCATTCATTTTCAATGGGTATATATGCGGCTGAAACAGGTAGCCTAGTGCATCCCAAATTTTTTCAACATTATATTTTGATATAACATAGTCATTATGGCCTTTAGAAAAATGTTTTTTTGAGGAGGTAGAGTAGTACACTCTCAGGCCCCTGTGGCCTAAGCTTTTGTCCTTAATGGCATTTTTCAGTTGAATGAGTTTTCGACTACCTCTCAAAGTGGTTTAAAGTGGACAAGCTTAAAATGTTTTAGACCTTGTTTACACCTGTATTTAGCGTTGTCCACTCAGTGATCCAATCGAACAAAATGCATCACATTATAGCCATTAACTCCACAACAACTGTTAATTTGAACATATCACTCTTTTCACTTACTGTTTTCTACTATAAAGTAATGAGTCTTTGGATGCAGCCATATAATGCAAATTAGTCATATGGACCACATTCATAATGCTTATATTGGGCTTTTTGGAGCTTGACAGCTCCTGGTTCTCATTTACATTGTACAGGACAGCACATTGGAATATTCATCTAAACTTACAATGTTTGTCTGAAGGAAGAAATAAAGTCATACATTTTCTGAAGGAAACAATGACAGTTTTTCATTTTTGGGTGAACTACCCCTTTAGGATTTTATGCTCTAACGATCTAAAGTGAGACAGGAAACCTATATAATATTTATGTGCTAGCAAGTTATCAGTTTTCGACTACATCTGGTACATACTATTATAATTGGTGCATTTGTTTTATTTTTGAGTTTCTTTTACCAGTGGTTAAGTTTGAAAAGTGGCATTTTGCTAGGTTTTTCTGCTATGTACAACATACAGTTTTCTGCCTTGTTGTCTAATGAGAGACCTGTCCCAAGAAAGGCTGGCTGCACTGGCTAAAAGTAATAATTAAGTGCCAATTAAACCCCACTGCCCATGAGCATAAGCAAGCAAGGTCAGTGTTTGTCAGACTTTGCTGCAAGGAGAAAAAAAGACACCACTTTCCTCTTATTGTTCTGTTTATTTGGTATAAGTAATTAAAGCTCAGTTGAACTGAAAAATCATTTTGCACTTATGTTTCTTCTAACCTAGACCTAACCAAATAAGTGCTTTAAGTACTGTGTCAACACGTTTTTTTTTTCTCCACTTCTTTTGCCATCATGTTGTTTTCCAACTGGACAACATGATTCAGAGTTGTGAAAGAATTATATTTTTAACATCAGCTGAAACAAAGACTGCAAATGTGCTTCCACTGCATCTAAGTAGAACACATCTGTGACAAAATGACAGCTGACAGAGTGTGTGATGCTTTCTTTGCTTCTCATTAGCATGCAGCTACAGAAGCCAGACATTACCTGTTGATGGCAGAGCAGAGGGCGCATGCTGATGGACAGATGGATGGGGTGGCTGATGAATTCCTGGCAGGTGCTTTGTCAGAGGAGAAGCAATTTAAACCTCAGGGGAGAGGAGCCATTTGGAGTTCACACCAGAGCTCTAATGTAGAAAACAGTCAAATCCTTCCTCTCCCTTTCATAATTAAACTGCACTGCGTAGCGGCGCCTCCTAACAAAGGACCGGACATGAGAGGTAGCGCGTTAGCCATTGGCACTCCTCTTACCTGACGCCAAGCATCGGGCTGACTGTGATATAGGAAAATGTCCGCCAAGGGGTCAATCTTCCTTTCATAGGTTGTGACTGATAGATCCAATACCTTTGGAATCAGATAAAACTTTGACGAATGGCTTGGCAGTCGGCTGGTGGGAATCACTTTGCCCTATGCCCGAGCTGGCCTGTCCCTCTCACATCACAGACTCTCCTGGCTTTGATCAATGGTTCCCACCTGCCCGCTGCATAGGGCAGCATGCTGTCACATGATTAAAAGAGCTGGAGGATATTGCTTTCTCTCCGTTTGCTCGGCAGAGAGAAAACTTCATAAAACTAAGGCGACAGCACTTTCTCTGCTCAGCCCTCTCACTCTCCCCTGTCTGCCACTTGGGTGATCTGGATTGATTTGAGAGCTTTGGCTGATTGGAGAACAGAGGAGTGCGGATGAGCCAGGAGAATGAGAAACATTCTGTTTCAGCATGTATCTCCCCGAAAGGGAGCCATGCTGACGACGACGGCAGCAGCGCCTGTCATAAAGAAACTAAATATGCATTCTATAGGAACCCAGGTTGGGATTCATTTTGAAGAGAATCAGGAGAGTTTTTATCTTGCACATGACCTCATCAGATGACATAGACTGTTGTGCAAAGACCGCAAATCAGGCCATGAGTCAGATAAGCTAAAACATCATGTGTGCAGCCCTGTCGCTTAGAACCCTGTAATGTTGAACGGAAAGATGACAATTGAGAGAACGGTGGCCGTGATTGACGAGGGAGGTGTAGGACTAGGTGTCCCCGCATGGATGCAGACCATCAGAGGCCTCTGAAGTGTTTTTCACACTCACAGTCACTCATCACCCCTCATTCTGGGGACTCTCACATAAGCCCCATAAATCAACTCTATCACTCCCCTCAACTAGTGATAAATCGACCTGGTGATTAGTGTGATGTATTATACAAAATGTAAATAATAACAAGTGTTGCTAATTGGTGCACTACCTGGCAACAAATCAGTAACACGGAATACTGTACATACCCGACTGCCATTCTGAATCCCACTCATTAAAGAAAGGTGCCATCTCATTCCCTCCTCCCTGCAGCGCTTGCTCTTCCCTAACTGCTACTTTTTTTTTAGTTTATTTGTCACTTGGGACTGGTCTCGCAGCTATTGTTCAAGTTAGGTCAGGTTTAAGACCTGAAAATGTACCTGAAAATGATTTTCATGCATTGTCGCTGCACACTAGCAATGATTTTAATATTTGATTTTAGATTTGTATGGATTATTACTCTCAAGAAAAAAGACAACGCTTGATGTACATTTGTAATCAATATTATTCAACCCCAGTTGCTGATCTGTTTATTGACAAAATTTACAAACTTTCAGCTGCTTGCAATGAACAGATTAAACAAAACTAATTGAAAATGCTTAACACAATAAATGTTTTAAATGGTTTCCCCAAGTTCAACTGAAAATGCAACTGTTAATGTCTTCTGTAGTCTCAAAATCTATTCAACCCCTTCATGACAAGCATCTTTAGTACTTAGCAAAACACCCTTTTGCTGTTATGACCTGCTGCAAATGAGATGTATAACCAGACACCAGCTTCTGGTATGGCAATGGCCTCAAGTTCAGTAATATTATTGAGTTTGCGTGCTGTAACCACCTTCTTCAAATCCCACCACAGACTTTCAATGGGGTTAAAGTGAGGTGACTGCGATGGGCACTGTAGAACCTTTCAGGACTTCTTCTGCAACCAAGCCAGGGTGGAATGTGAGGTATGCTTTAGATCATTGTTCTGTTGGAAGGTCCAATGAAGCCCAAGCTTCAGCTTCCTCACTGACAACATGACGTTTCCCAAATCCCAAATCCCATAACTTCTGTGGCTGATTTATAGGATTTTTTTTACACTTTTGTAGTGCATTTGGGTCAGTGTGCAATGCACAGTAAACCGCATATGTTTAGAACGCATCTTACTGCTCAGTGTCACCGTTGCCACCAAGTCTTGCTTCAGGTCTATTGCAGTCACTTGAGGGTTTTTCTGAACATGCCTTCTCAGAAATATGGTTGCAGCCATTGATAGCTTTCTTTTTATGCATTGTCAGGTAGTGTAACAACTATTCCTTTAACTTTGCATATGGAAACACTTCCAACAGAGTCTCTAGGAACGTTTAGTGCCTTTGCTATCTTTTTGTATCCTTGTTTGTGAGGGGCTATGTTATCTTCTCTTAACTTTTTGGACTATTCTTTTGGACCATTGTTTTGATTTAAATCCATATTTCTAACATGTAGTCAAACATGACACTCAACAAACCTAGGCCATGTCCACACGGACACGGGTATTTTTTATAACCATTATTTTTATAATGAGTTTTTTCCCTCCTGCGTTTTAAAAAAAAAAACCTCCGTCCACATGAAAACGCAAAAACAAGCCATCAAGCACTATCAAGAGCATGCAACACCAGCAGACGGCGATATAAACCTAACCGTAAAGCCACGCTAGCCAATCAGAAGCCGTCAGCGGTGCAAAATCTCCGGTTTCACTGTCTACATGAAAACACTACAGGGCTCTAGCCAGTTCAGATATTTCATGTGTTCTAACTCAAGCACACCTGGTGCAACTTATAAGCCCTTGATTTGTTGCATCAGGTGTGCTTGATACAACGCCTGTTTTCTAGATTTGTCCTATTGTGAGTGATTCTATTCAGGGGGTTGAATATTTCTGAGACTGCGGAAGTCATTAGTTTAGAATAATTTTGTTAGTCAACAGTTAGTAATAATTTTGAGACTGTGGAAGTTTAATTTTAAGTTGAATTTGGGGAAACCACCTAAAACGTTTTGTTGTGTTGAGCTATTCAAATATTTTTGTTTGATTTGTTCATTGTAAACCACTTAAAGTATGTAAATTTTGCCAAGAAACCTGATTTGCAATGGGGGTTGAATAACTTTGATAACAACTCTAAATATTTATTACCTTAGCCTGCAAAGACACCCACTAGAACAGATATTACTGTGTCTCAGATACAGAAATTACAATCAAACTTTTTTTTGTATTTGGTGCTAAAACATGCTCATACATACACAGCATAAAACTGCATTGCCACCACAACCAAAAATTACGCAGCAGTCTGCAGTAAATGTAGACTTCCAGATTGTAGTGCATGCTGTCAGTTGGGATGAAAGTCAGGGGTCAAGCTGTACTTTTATGAAGCTGCTCTAGGAGTCTGCCCCATATGTACTGGACTCTCAAACCAAATCGATGGCATTCAGAAATAATCGCCAAAATGGCTCATCCGCCATTACATGGTTCTCGTCATTGCTCTACGTGAGGAGCTCCAGATGCCCATGTCTCTGATTTACACTCGGTGGAGAGTGAGAGGAAACACCATCTGACAGAAGCAAGGAGACTGGTTGTAATTAGCGTAGGATGTATGGAAGCAGTTAAGACCTGGAAATACCATTGATCAGGACAAGCTATTGACAGAAACACATAGGAGCAGTTGACAGAAACACAGACGGTCATTTCTCAATCTAGCTCCCTTCGGAAAGGAGCTGCCCTTGATAGCAAGCTAACATTTTCTAAAGTGTAACACACCATTCCATTTGGGAAGCCATTGTACACTGTGTGTTCAATATAACATTTGCAAAAAGTGTGCAAAAGCATTTGCAAATTTTATCTTAAGGGGTACTGCAGCTTGTCGCTGACAGCTTGACACTGGGGCAGTACACTCAAATATACATATTTGTACCATGTAGGATGCATATTAGTACAGAGTACATATTTGGATCATCTTAAGGTACTAATATGCAGCATTTAGGGGTTGATAGGAACACAATTCTAACTTTTAGGGTACTGTACAATTTCGGTAACACTTCCTTTTATAGCACAGTACTTACAGTGTAGGCTACTTACAGTGTACTTACCTAGAAAGTACTGGCTAATATAAGGTAAGTACATGGAACAGGGGTAGGTTTTGGGGTAGGTTCAGGGTTAGTACTAGTTATTACCCAGTAATTGTAGTTACTAAAATAAGTACATAGTATTTACATGGGTAACTGGACTGTAAAAGGAAGCGTTACCACAATTTCTACCTTTTCTTTTCTCAAACATATTGGAATCCCTAAAATGTGTTGCTTTAAACGACTATGTATGGCTGTCAATCGTTTAAAAACTGCAACTGAAATAGCATATATTGATAATGGTAGCAAAAAGTCCAAAATTACAATATATATATATATATATATATATATATATATATATATATATATATATATATATATATATATATATATATATATATATATAAACGTTTGATTTAACGTTGACTTACAAATTCAAATAAGCTCTGAATGTTTAAGACTTCAGATTCAATAGCCACGATTAGTAAATAACTAGAAGAATAACAAAACACGGTAAACTGTAAAACTACTTGCAAAACAAACCAGTCTGTTTATGATTAGGATAATAAATGAAAATATGACAACAAATACCAGTTTGCAATATCAAGCAACATAGTGACTGTTTTAGCACAACTAAAAACTAGAAGCACTGACACCTTAAAATGACCCACTTGTACGTTTAGGTAAAATAATCGTATGTAAAATTAGGTGGATATCCAGTCCATCATTGGCCTATAGAGTACAGTTCTGGTGATAACACAGGATGTACAATATGTGGTTCAGCCGGCGCACTCTGAAAATCTTTAAGGTGGCACTTCAAGCTTGAATTGCTCTGATAGCAGGAAACTTCATTAGTGGGAGCATGATTAATTGTGTTAATTTTTTATCAGATTATTTCCTTATAATTAATTGCTTCAAATTAACATGTTAAATTGACAGCCCTAATGAATACGGTTTACTACTCTTATGGATTTCTTGCTTAACAGACTGAGAGTAATTGGAATGTTTCTTATATAACACCTGTATTACAATTCCCCTTACAGACTTTCTCACCACTTCTCTGTCTATTTTCTCTCCCCTGGACTTACACAATACTGTGGTATGTAAAAGTCGGGTTAACTTTTGTAAAGCCCTGCTACCATGCTGCCGATGTGCTGTGACCACTGTATGCAAAGTGTGGTATTAGTCACAGGCCGGCTGGCCATGACAGGCCTGCAGTGTGAGGGAGATTAATGCCGGCCAGAGCCACTTTATTATCCGTTGACTCTTCTTTCTTGCTCTCTGACTCCGTCTCGCCATTGCACCTTGCCATTAATTGTCTGTGCCCTCCCTCATCCCCTCCCACCCGCTCTAGAGTGACGGCAAAAGCACCTGTCCCTAGCTTTGACCATCCCCACCATACCACACTCAACTTGTATGGACGCACTCACACACACCTGCATTACTGCCGATGGCTGCAGAGAAAATAACATTTGCGGTCAATCTCTTCTCTAAGGGACTGCATACCAGGAGACATACAGGAAGTAAACGCAGCTGTCCTCATTTCCTCTGTACTAGATGTGGTCTCTAGCCCCATTTTAGTTCCATAGTGAAAAAACAAAAAAAAAAAAACATATAATTGACATGTAAAAAAATGTCTGCTAGTCCAATATGTCTGCTAGTCCAATTTTGTTGCTGAAGTCAGCTGGGTGCAGACTCTGCACAGATATAAAACTTTTGTAACAGTGAGCATCACCTCCACCCTGAGCAGCATGTGTATTCCATCCAGAGATGAAGAGATGGGTGGTTCTGTCAAGCATATGCCCCTGTTTATTTCCATAGGGCATTTAGCCGAACACACCTCTCTATGGGAATCTATCACATACTGCAAAACAAGTCCTCCAAGAGGTCCTTCTACGAGTTTATATCAACTTCCCAGCTGACAGCGCACCGCCATTAACAATTAATTATCCGGGACAGGCACTAACAGGCTGGGTATACACAAGCCTTCTGGGAGAGAGACAACCCAGATGTCACAACGGACCGCCATGTATAATCCAGCGCCTCACTGTATTCACTCACCCACTCCCTGAGGACACTCTCAAATCGCCAACCAAAACACTTGTGCGCTATAGGTTTGGTCCAAAAGGCAGAGTCCACTTTACGAGTGAGAGTTTGTGAAAATGAGAAAGAGAGAGAGGGAGGGTTTGAGGGTATAAAGATCAGGCAGTGTAACATCCTTCAAAACCTGACATTAAGTATTCAGATGCTACAAAAAAGCAAAGTGTTGGCAATTAAAATAATCAATCTTCCTGGCGACGGTGTACCCAACATCTGTTCAATAAGTCCCCCGCTCTTGGTCTACTGGGAACAGAGAGGGTAAAAGGGAGGAGAGAAGGTCCACTTTTAGCTGTCCTTCAGTGATGAAAACCCCTCCACCTCTAACACACACACTCGCAGCGTGGCCAGTCCGTGCGGGCCTGATGTCAGGTTGTTCTGCTGTGTTGTTTCCTTTGTTATAAATAACAACAGGCCACCTGGACTTCCTCCACACACCGGTTTACCGACAATTCGATATAGGAGGGGAGACGGGAGGGGGCACTAATGATCCCGCAGGCTATGGGCCTCACCGGCACCCCACCCTCTACTCTGCTCCCTCTCTCTCCTCATCCCGGGCTAATGGGACGGAGGGGATTCAGGGTAGGAGTGATGAATGACAGAGACGGATGGCTCGGGACAAAGCATGTGCTGACAAGCAGTGAATACGGGGCAACGTTGCAGAAAGGTCAACGCCAGGGAGAGAGAGGAAAAGGGAAAAAGTGAGCCTCGCGTGACTTTCAAAGTTTTCTCTATCGGCTCTCGTTCGAAAATGTGTGAGTGTTTGTTTGAGCGCAGGATGAAAGCGGGACAGAAGCCCATAGTCTGTCCACTGACCTGGTCTACTTTAAAACCTCATGTTGAGACTGACTTTATATTCAATACATTTGAGGTCATGGGAAGCCCAACGCTGTATGTGCAACAACATAATGGTAATTATGAAGTCATTTTCCATTTATATTCATTCTTCATTACATATATGGCCCGTTTCACAGACAAGCCTTAAGCCTAGTCCCAGACTAAAATCATTTGAGCTGTCTTAACTGAAAGCAACTTTGACTGTCAGTACCATTGTTTTGTGTCAAGATGCACACCAGTAATTTTGTTCTAAGGCACATTTATAAAAGCTAAATATTCTAATTTAACTAAGGCCTTATCCAGGCTTAATCTAAACCCTGTCTGTGAAACCAGGCCATAAATTGATAAAAGAATCCTAAATATTTTTCCACCAAAAAATATGAAGCAGCACAACTGTTTTCAACATTGATAATAAGAAGAAATATTTCTTAAGCACTGAAACAGCCTATTAAAATAATTTATGAAGGATCGTGTGACACTGAGTCATGATGCTGAAAATTAAGATGTCACCATGGGACAAATTAAAATATGACAAAAATAGAAACATTAAAAATTTTAATAACATTACTGTTTCTACTATATTTCTGCGTCAATCAAAATTAGTCTTGACGAGCACAAGTGACAAAACCAAATATAAAAATATATATATATTAAAGACCTTAAAGTATCATCCTCATGCTTCAATGTTAAATTCATTAAAATGCCCAAACAGACCATGAGAGTTAATATAAGTGGGCTCGAGATCAAAACAAAATGAAAACAATGGCATACCAAATCATTGCTGTATTAATTATTTTTTCAGCATAATGCGCTCACTGTGGATTGATACGTTCACATGGGTAACGCTTGGCCTCAAAACAAACCCCTTGGCAAAATAGCTCTGATCTACTTTTGAACCAGTGCCAGAGGCCTATTTTGTGGGGGTGCATGTATGAGCATGTTCTGATAGTTCCAGGTTAAAGGAGGCACTCAGAGAGAGAGAGAGAGAGAAAGAGAGAGAGAAGCTCTCTCAGCTGTAGTGCCCACAAAAGGAGGATCGGTGACTGCTGCTGCTCAAAGCACAAAGAAAGCATTCAATTATGATGTGTCTGCATCTGCTAGAACATCCAGGGCGTGAGCGTCTCAGTTGCCATCCCACAGGATCAAACCAGGCAGATATGCCCAGATCCAGGCGTGAGTAGCCAGAGCTGATTTCGCTGCGTGTGTGTTGTTGTGTACATAGGTGTGCAGTGTATGTGCACGCAACATGCTCACATCACACCAGGGACGCTTGTACGCTGCCACGCTCTTTCCACTGCCAGTGACCCCCATGTACAGCTCCCCATGGCTCCCCTTTTCAGCACGCTGTTTCTAATCCAAAACAAATGATCTCAGGAAAGAACAGGGCGACATGGAGGAGGGGGAGGGAGCAAGAAGGGAAGAGACAAATAAAGGGGGAAAAAAATCGAGAGCATTATCACCTTGGCCAAGCATCAGGAGCTTAAAAAAAGAGAGAGGGAGAGAGGAAGAAAAGAAGGTCTATGGGCAAATTCATCTTCTCCCCTGCTACAATCAATCTCTGGCCAAAAGAAATACACAATAACTAGGCAGGAAGAGGCCAAGATTTATGGGCCTGAGACATCTCCACTGACCAGCAACCACCTCACCCCATTCTGCTCTCTCTCTCTCTCTCTCTCTCTCTCTCTCTCTCTCTCTCTCTCTCTCTCTCTCTCTCTCTCTCTCTTCCTTCCATCTACCCCCCAAC
Source organism: Hybognathus amarus (assembly GCA_030378365.1). NCBI lineage: Eukaryota > Metazoa > Chordata > Actinopteri > Cypriniformes > Leuciscidae > Hybognathus > Hybognathus amarus. The sequence continues at coordinate 215,336 of JAQIUQ010000065.1, read as the reverse complement.
ACTTACAATGATGTACTGTCTCCGCCGACTGTTTTACAAGTACATTAGCTTTATTTAATGAGATCAGCAAGTCATTTAACAGATGCATATGGAGCACTAGGCGAGAGACGCCCACTTACTCAAGGGCTCTTTATGTTGTAAAGTACATTTTGGATCTGATGTTCTGATGCATGAAAATGTGAATGTGACCCTTCTGCAAAGGGTTGAGGAGAAAGAGGATGTTTTGTATAACGTCGTGAGATTTATGGTATGCTTGGCCTGATATGTGCTCAGCAGAGCCCCTCACATGGAGGATGTGTAACTCACCGCTCTGAAAGTACAACATATTAGAAGAGACCATGTTTTTAGAGGCCTCAACTTTGCTAGACATCAGTACAATTTAAATCACTCTAATCTAGTTGTTTTTAATGTCTTGATCTTCTATGTCTATGTCTTGTTGGGCCAACTCCATTGTCAGGTGCTCTTTGTTACATATTTTCTGTGATTTCCATTAAAATCTCAATTGATTGTGTTAAATTCATTTATAAATTTAATTAAATCCTCCTGACACAGACAGGGACTGCTAATTAATCAATTTAAACAAATGAAAATGACAAAATTATATGATCTTGTATAAGATTAATTAGGATTTTTCTAGCTTCTATTATATGTGTCATTCACATACTATGTCTTTGTAAGGTGGTAAAACGTAACGACAGAGTTGTTTTTTCATAGGGCTGTCAATTTAAACTAGTGTGATTAACTATCAACAAAATAATTTGATAAAAGTGAACATGATTAATCACACCCTTAAATTCCATAATATGGAAGTAACACCTTAATGTTCTTGCCATGTGCGCAGCAAAACTACATTTCCAGAGATCAGGCAGAACAGAATCAGTAAGAACTTTGCATTTTCATTTGGATGTGTTTCTCAGACTAATTGGATTGATTCAAATTGATTTTTAATCAATTACCAGTTTTATATTTCTACTGCACACTAATTATTAAATATCACCTATTTATGAACATAAACAACCATTCAAGATTGGGTTTGTGAAGTCTCACTACAGTTACATTCAAAAATACATCAAAATAACTCTCCAGTCTTCAGTGTCACATTATCTGTCAGAAATCATTATATCCTTTGTAGAAATAGAATAGAATAGAAATCCTTTGTAACGTTACAAATGATACTGTACATAAAAATGTTGATTTAGCATTAAGGACCCAAAACTTTTGAACTGTATATGTACACTCTATATACAATCTATAATACTTGTGTTCGAATTAGTATTAATCATTTTAAAATTCATTATAAACTACAGTGTTAAATCCTGAAATGTCACGTTCTGTTTTAAAATCTTTAACAACCATCTTCAGTGATGACTTGGTCAGCTATAATTATTTGTCATCAGTATCTGATGTTTAAAATGTCCTGCTGCATCTGTGCATGTACTATGGAGCACTTTAAAGAGCCATCAAGTCATCCTGACAGCAAATAAAAACACGCAATAGAGTAATACAGTACAAACAACAGGATAAACCAAGGCCAAGACCATTGCCTGTGTGTGTGTATTTCATAAAGCCCACGAGATCAAGAGAGAACAGCTTCTCCACGCAGAGGTAAAAATTCATTTCTTGAGAGCTATATATCAAGCGGTATTTGTTTAATGAGTGCTCCTGTGGAAAGATGTATAGAACATGTCAGGCGTCCACTTGCAGTGCGTTCTGGGATACAGATAACATCACAGAATGTGACCACTCACTCTGTCTCAAAGCCCCATCCGCTTTATCTCCCTCTTCCCTGGCCCATTATAAATGAGAGGCTATGGGAGAACAAGGAACAAAAATAATGGAGGAGGGGAAAAAGCCTCACCAGCACTCCACAACCGCACCAAAACAAACAAACAAAAGAATCATCAATGCCGGACCCGGATGGACGTTTCGTTAAAGCGCTTCAACGGTGCCACCGCAACGTGCTGTAAGACATGTTGTGACGTGTGAACTGGGTGAAAAATGAGCCTTGTTTGTGGTCATCCTTTATCGGTTGAATCTCCTGGACTCGTGTTGTGGTGAACCTGCTGTTTGGCATGCTTAACTAACCTGTGCTCTCCTCTGGCAGGTCTTTGCACCTTTTAAGTTATGGAAATGAGATGCAAGAGGCGGACATGGGGGTAATTAATTGTAACTCGAAGGATAATGTTGGCCTGTCAGGGACGTCTGCACGTTGTGTAACATTTTTTAAGGGGAATGTGCTCAAACTGAGAAGATCTGCTGGCGTTCCATCTTAATTGCTGTGCAGCCGGAATGCTAAAATGCTTTCTGATTTTCTTCAGCACCCCTCCTCCTCTGTTCCCTCCTCTCCTTCCTGTCATAGTATTTATCGTGTTTGTAAACACCTCATACAAAGGAATTATCAATGGGCAAAGCATTGACTGGGACATTGTGGGTGTGTGTTTTGGATGTAAACAAAGTTGATACTCTGCATCTATGTGTACTGGTTTATCTACTGGATATGGATACATAAACATCAGGAAAAAAAACATTCTTTTTTTACGGGTTTTGTTTTCCACATTTAAGGTCCCCTGACATGGGGTTATTTTATTATTTTATAATGTTTCCTGTGTTGCCCCCTATAGTGCATGTTGCATGATTTTATTCACGCTGAAAGGCAGTATACCATGGTTCAGATTTTCCCCTAATTTAGGGAACCAATCACAGAACGGGGAGGGAGCAGCAAGACGATGACGACATCTATGCGACAGACCAACGCGTTCTCATCCTTTAGCGTCATATAGAACGTTATATGACAAAACGGCGTTATACTACGCACATGGTACCCTTTATCGTTGATATAACACGCGCTGTGATGGTTAGGTTTAGGTGTGGGGTAGGGTAGGGTAGTCTCATATTACGCTAAAGGATTTATGACGCCTTGAGTTCGCGTGTTATATAAACGATAAAGGGTACCATGTGCGTAGTATAGCGCCGTTTTGTCATAAAGCGCTTTATGTGACGCTAAAGGATGAGAACGGGCTCGACAGACCAAAGCAGTGTGTTTATTTCTATGGATTCAACATGGCAGCAGACATGAAGCTACCTTTTGATGCAGCCTTAGATATTGTTCTAAGTAGTTTAGAATGCAAGTTTATTTTGAAAAAAGAGCAGCTTTTGGCGTTAAACTTCGCAAGAACCCCAGTCGTTATTGTTGTCTCGCCATTAATTGGCATAATGGAGGACCAGGTACAGGAGGCGGTCAACCTTGGAATATCTGCCGCTCAGCTGTGTCCCGAGAAAGAAAATGCGATAAAGAATTGTCGATACCAACTTCTGTTGGGCAGTCCCAAAGCCTGGATGAGCGCAAAGTGGCAAGACATGTTAGCCACGGAGTTGTATTGTACCAACCTGCTAGGCATTGTTGTTGACAAAGTCTATTTAACTTTTAAATGGTAAGTGGTATTTATTAATATCATATTGTCATTATGCCTGTAGACTACCTAGTGTGGTTGTCACAGTGCCACTAAGTTGTGTTGCTTTTCAGTATCAATATACAGCTACCGCTTTAGTAGCATAACTTTCAGCTCTGCACACATACCCGATAAAAGTTGTTGACACTTTAAACATTACATTTAAGCACAAGCACAAACAATTTCCAATGAAAATAACAACTTCAACATCTACGTGAAACTGTACTTAATACTTGTGTTTTTCTAAGTGAAACGATTGGCTATGAGCTACGTACAGACGCATTTGATAGACATTATTAGCACACAATAAACGGTGCCGGGCATTCGTAAACCACGCCTCAAATACGAGAAAATGCTCATGTGGTTCCCAGACCACAATGTCTCAATGAGTATTGGGTCTGGCGTTAGCCAGGCTAGGGCTGTGTGCTGTGACTCTGTGTTTCTTCAAGCACATCTCGCTGCATCGTGCGGTGGACATCCAACCCGGCCCACATCCAAGTGTGACGTCAGAAGCCACTCCCATGCCCAAATACAGGAGTAGGCTTTTTTGATCCAAACTCCATTTCAGAAGGTTGTTTGCCAACCGCCATAAAAAAATCAAAAGAAAATCAGAAGAAGCATTGAGAATGTTTATTATGAGATGAAGTCATTATGATGAGAATGTTTCTCAATAATGAGAAACTAAGTATTCATTATGAGAAAGTTTCTCATTATTATGACTTGCAGAATTATATATTTTTACTAAACTGTGGCAGAAACGGGCTTCCATTGTTTGCCATGCTGGTAACTAAAAATAAACTTTGGTTTGTATCCTAATCAAGTTTGCATCCTGTTAAATGTCGAAGCCAATGTTTCGCTCTAAGTCTGGTTGAAGAGGACAATGACGAGGTAAATACGTTTTGGTAGACACGCAGATCTCTTCTCACAACATTACTACAAGAATATTTTAACAGGTGTGTGCAGAGGACATTAAGTGGATGTTCTGTAAATTGAATACATTTAAAACGTGTTTTGGGTTTGTCAGACTCAATCATAATAAATGTGAATAATCTCATTAAATGAATAAGGTAAGGTAGGTTTTTATTAACAATTAGCCTAACTGTAATCAACAAATTCAAAGGTTTTACTGGCTGTTTTGAAAACGAAATTAGCTCCGTATATTAGACACTCTCTAGATTTAATTTGTGCTATTTTATTGTAGACATAAGAAAATAAGAAAACGTGTATTAGTAAAACGAAAGATAACATTTTGCACATGCGTACAACAAATCGAGCCACGTGCCAGACTTGGGCATGGGTGTAGCTTCTGACATCACTTTAGGATGTGCGTGCCATACTTGGGCATGGGCGTGGCTTCTGACGTCACACTTGGATGTGGGCCGGGTTGGATGTCCGCCGCAGGATGCAGTGAGCCGTACTTGCTGTATTGGAGCCGTTCCTATCATAATATAGTGACGCAACAAAAGATTATTAATAGCCTTTCTTGTTCTTTCCTATCTATCATAGGTCATTGCTACAGTACCTCATTAAATCTGATTTGATGAGGAAGATTGATTTGTTTGTTGTTTTCCTCATAATGAAGTTGTCTGTATTAAGTAGATTGTGTTTAAAGGAGGGGTTGACTGCAATTTCACTTTTTTCATTTTAAATAGTGTGTAATGTTGCTGTTGGTGCATGAACAGTATCTGCAAAGTTGCAGCGCTGAAAGTTCAGTGTAAGATATCGTCTTTTAAAAATCAGGAAGTATTATTGCCTACACAAACGACTCGATTGGGACTACAGCTGGGTTATGGTACGTCACTAACCCACACATTTGCATAAACCTCTCCCTCAGAATATGCAGAAAATGGCATGCGCATATTTCTGAGGCACGTCGACTCGTCGAGTGTGTTATTCACGCAGCTGTCAGGTATTCTGTGTTCGGGCTTCCCATGGACGTTATACTTCCTCAATAATGGATACAATTTACGTTTGATTATGTTCTTAAAAATGATGATCGTAATTTAGCTCTCTGTGCTGCGCATTTTACGGAAGATAGCTTCCAGAATCTCCACGAGTTCAACACCGGATTCAACAAGAAACTGTTACTAAAACATGAAGCAGTTCCAACTTTAAAACAAGAGGCTTCAGTGTTGGGCCACAATCTGTAAGTAGGCTAAGACTTCATCATTTTAAATGTATTTGCATGTATAATTCCAGACGTAGCCTTGTGTTTTTTTTTGTTTTTTTTTTTTTTTTTTCAAATGCCATCGCTGGCTTTATAGCCACTACTAGTTAGCCTTTGCTATTTTGTGTCTACGACAAATGCGTACAAACATTATGGACCTGAATTCTCTATAAGTACTAATGTTTTAAACATATTTTTTATGTATATATGCTTTATGATGTTATTTTTGATTTGATCAAGAACGTAAACATGCCAATGCTGTTTGAGTATAACATTAGTAGCCAGTCAGTTGCTACTGTTGACAGTCAGATGCTATTGTGTAAAATAAACGTGTATAAAATTTAGCAAATTATCTTTCAGAAACGTTTCAGTAAGAGCGTGTAGTAGGGGAGCGCGGGGCACAACCTAACGCGGGGTTAAATGTAACACGGACCGTTTACATAGTTCGTCAGGATCAAGCAGGTTGTCTTTCCGCTATTTTTCTCTTGCTGCCAGAGGACGGTATCCCGTGAATTTGTGGAAAGTTTTGATAATATTTCATGAAGATACTGGACAAAGAGTGTTTTGACACCATGAAAGAAATTTTTTCATCATAGTTTTTTTTCGGTTTCTGAGTTGCGTGTATACGTTTCTAAATCTAACTTTATATTGCCTTAATCACTGTCTTGTTGGCTCAAACATAGCACCGTTTTGAAACATGTCAGCAATTCCTAGCGATTGTTAGCTAGGCTTAAAATATGTAATATACAGCGGGGTTATTTGTAACACAGTGTTACAACTAAGCCGCCAAGTGTAGCTACAATGATAATCAAATGAAAACGGAGCCACACAACTTTTCAGGTTTGAGTATTTATTTATACATTTAACTTTGTTAGACTTTCACAAACAATGTTGTAATTTAAAATGTTTAAAATTTAGTGTACTATGAATGATAACTTTTATTTATAAAAAATATGGCCTGTTATTAATGCAATAAACCTGTTTACGTGGAAAAAAAACTTTAAGTGGTCATTTGTAGCAGAGATGTGTATGTTGCTTGTGTATTATTCTAACCTAATTATTTTTTAATTAATTGAGCCAAAACCAAAAAGCCTTAGGTTGTGCCCCACTCTCCCCTATGTGGTGAGGTTCTGCTTGACTCTCTTCATCGCGGCTTTCTCGGTCTGATTATGCCTGAAACTGATACTGCAGTTCGACACCATTATTTACATCTGGACCGGAGCTCATGACGTGCACTTTTTCGCCCGTAAAGATAATGGGCGTTAACCTTCGGACAACGTGAGCGAAAGTTTAGCCAATCACAACACACCGGGCCAAACTAACCAATCTGAGCCCACTATGTGTTTCTGAGGAAGTGTTTTCATAGAATCAGGAAGTGAACCACTCGTTCAGGGGACAGAGGAGAGCGCGGCTGACAATAAAGGTGAAGTTTATGAAAAATAAGACTTTTAAAAAAAAAAAAACCACGAAGACATGTTATATTGCACGCCATAAATATGATCATGCAAAGAAAAAAAGCCCCCCCCCCCTTTAACACACAAAATATTAAGAGTGAATTATCAGTTAAACACACAGAGTTATAAAAATAATCTTGATTAAAAAAAATAGCACTAGTATCGGATTGGTATCAATACCGGATGAAATTCGGAATGTTTGGTATCAAATCAGATTGATTCTGAAAAAGATAGTATTGGTGCATTCCTACTGAGGAAAAACTCGTGTTTGTACTTCCCAGCTCATTTTCTCATGGGCGAGCCAAATTCTTCTGAGCGGGCAAAGCAGAGAAAGAGGAGGTTACCTTTCCTCTGTATGACGTCATACAAAGGAGATTCGAGATCTGAGCTTTCATTTTCTCAAAGGCAGAGAAAGCTCGGTTTACACGGATTGAAAATTTCTAGCCACTGGGGGACCATATACAGGCTAGAGGAACTCATATTAATATTAAATAACCTCAGAATCATTATGAACTTTCATGTCAGGTGACCTTTAAACTAAAAGGTGAATTATGCAGGTTAAATCACCTCAATCCAAACAGAATGACTGTCCTCAATCGTCATTGTTTAGGCACATGTTTTTATAATAATTTTCCAGGTGTGTTTGTTTAGGGTAGTTGCACAGACACCATCTTTATTGTTTAAGCATTAATGCACACTTCTATGAAAACTATAAATATATAGATATTGGTATAGCATATAACGTCTATGGTGGAAAGTCAAGTCTACTCACGCTATCCTTAATACTCCAACTCCTCTTAATAAGCTTAGCTGAGTCTGAAAGAAAAGAGAATAATGACGCTGGTGTTGATGGAAGCTGCCTCGTGGGAGACCAGATCCAGAACCCCCTCTGTGACACATCATGCCAAGAACGTGTTCGGACCAAGCGACACCTCGTCCCCCTAAACCAGGGTGTGAAAATCCATCTGGATATGTAAATAAAGGAGGTGTGCAAGCGAGGACATGACAGCGCCACCGCACCTGTACAGTGCTGTACATGGGAGCTTAAAAGCTTATTCAGGTCTCTGGTCCAACTCAATCTCCTCAAATCAACTGCAGAGCTTTCAAAAGGCTCTCTGTGCTGAGACACAACATGTTCGTGACCTGTGCGACAGTGCAAGGAGGGGAGAGAGGGGTAAATGAGGAAAAAAAGCAAGCAAAATTGCCTCCATGATAAAGCCAAAAAGAGAGAGAAAGACATTTTCGGCAGCACTGAAAGCGGCCTGTGTCTTATGACTAGCTTTAGAGAGTTGAGCAATGGTTTCACAGTAGAAACGCCTAGGAGTGGGAATCTACTACAGGAGATTATGGCTATTATTTGTCTTAATTTACTCTCTGCTCTTAAATGTTAGGCTCTGTACTCCCTGCAGGATAAAGACGTCCCCTGTAGGTTGGACCTCCTACATGTGCAATGGGTTTTTATTGACTGTGAGAGAGAGTTGATACGTGTGGGCCGTGGAAGGGAGGGGTAGCCCCTGGGTCTCGGCGATCCAAACGGATGTCACACAGCAAGAGAAGACTCTAATAACGGCTCTCTCGGGACCCTTCTGGGCCTGAGTGGACCGACACATGTGCACACACATAGATAGCCTGCCTCATATTCCCTCTCTAATGTCTCCTTGCCTGCTAGCCATAAACACTCACTGTCCTAACCTTCTGCAAAGCCCCCAAAATACCTCCGTTCTCTCACGGAAATGTCTAGCTGTGACAGATTCCAGTGGCTAACGGCTCTATGGAGACCAACCTTAGCTTAATTAAAATAATGTAGCTTCTTCATCCTATTATCCTCAAGACTTTCTCTCCTACTGTTTTATTCTTCTGTCACAAGGGCTCAATTGTCCACCAGGATCCTAAGTGACTCAACAGGATCCAAAAAAACTACTGCTCTGAGACAGCATACACCTCTCAGCGTGAGGCCTGGCGCCCAGAAGGCAACGTTTAGACCATCTGTCAGTCAAGCCGCCAAGCCTCTCTCTGTCTTCGTGATGACAGTGGACGAGCTGAACGGCCTCTCCTTGTCAGAGTGCCAGTGCTCATTGAGTCATCTTCACCCTGCACCATGTCAACGGCCCCCTTTGTTCCACGCCAACCTATTGACTGGGGCTAATGCAAACTACTGGAAGTGAATACTGACATGACGCAAGGTGATGGAGGAGAGAAGAGCCATGGCTGCACCCAGCATGGGGTTTCGGGAGAGTTAGAAGTGTCAAAGAATGGGTTGTCTTTGTATACAAGGCACCTGTGGGCATTTAAAAAAAAAGGGAAACAGGGAAAGAGTAGGATTTCTAGACTAGACCAGGATGAGGGAAAAACTGAAAAGAGGAAGAAGAAAATTGTGGAAGATGGGAGAGTGTGTAAACCTAACCCTACCCATAAGTTGATCCTAATATAGACAACACTTTAGAAGCACCTAACCCTGACTGTAAGCCTAAACTTGACAATAAATGTAAATTTGTCCGTCAAATCAAATTGGTTGATTGGAATGTTGTTCCAGGATCAACAAACAAATATGTTGATCCACTAACATGTTGTGCTTGGTGAAATCAGGTTTACTGTGACTGCTGGATCAAACCTGAGGCCAGTTGTATAAACTGCTGAGACTAGTATATATATATATATATATATATATATATATATATATATATATATATATATATGTATATATATATATATACATATACTATGATTCGGTACTAGATCTTAAGACACAGTCTTAACATAATGGCTATATGTTTATGCAACTTGCCTCTGCTCTCTCTACCCAACCTTCAACAATCAAGGAGGACATTCTTTGTTACCCCTTTTTTATGTTTTACTAATAAATACTAGGGGTGCACGATTCAGAAAATGTCACGATTCAATTCGATACCGATTTTTTGTTTTTAAAGATTTTAATTCAAAATGGATTTTCAATTCAAAAACGATTCTCAATTCAAAAAACGATTCGCAGGTCTATATAAATGTAGTTTACTTTTTCCTATGTGATTGATTGCAGTAGACATAATTTAAAAGAAAATTTTGATATTACTTTATATGTCTTCATACAAAAATAAAAACTTTTGCAACTAAAAAGTGTGAAGTGCCAAGCTTTGGCCAGCTTTTAAATACATTTAATTCAAGTTTAAAATAAAACTTAAATAAAAAGCTTTTACATTTAGCTTTAAAGTGCTGTAGTCAGATCAAACAAACAATTATGCTAAATGTGGTTTAAGGAGTAGGCCTACTTCAGCTACCAGGTTGACTGTTGAAATGTGAACTCGACTGGGCACATTGAACTTCCTAAAAATATATACTAATTTCATAGAACCCTTGCGAAAATATTTTAAATAGATTTAAAAAAGCCACCGCTACTGGTAACATCTATGGTTAGATTGATTTGTTTAGATCCAGTGAAGTCGTTCATAGGCGCGTAATTTGCGGGTATCTCCAGTTAACTAGCAGAGCATTCATTTAGTTCGCTATTAAATAAGAGACCTGTTGTTTTTGAAATCAAGCTGAGCGCTCGTGTCCGCTGCGATCAGTGTCATGGATACAGTGTTCTCTGTGGCTCGCGCAGTCTTCTCTCGACGCGCGCTTCAATCTATCGCCGTTGAGGAGACTCCGGTAAAATCACAAAATAAAATGCACACAAACGTGATGAACATATTCGGTTTTGATGAGAGAGAGAAAAACTATACGAGTGCAGGTTTAGAACCCGAAACCTCTGACGCGTTTGGCAAAAGATCTACAGAACTCAAACATAAGATCTGCGTATCGATGCATTTATTTACGGGTTGAGCAGAGTGGCTGCACAGTTTGACCAGCGGGCGGCAAGAACTTGCAATAACTATTTATCAGACCGGCCCTCACAGCCTCGAAACCATAGAAACACTACCGGACCACCGGAAAAATCCAGACTAGCCCGAGTCCACTCCGCCCCCTGCACGCCATTAAAAATATAGGCTATATATATGAATCGATTTTTGCAATTCTATGAAATCGATTCTGAAATTAAGCAAGACTTGAATCGCGATTCAAATGTGAATCGATTCTTTTTGCACACCCCTAATAAATACCTTGAAAAAATAGGCTCTCCTAGAGCTGGGTAAAATATTGATTCTCCAAATTAATCATGATCATTAAATCATAGGGAGAAAATATCTTTCTATTGAGCTGCACTACAGCACAACCAATGTAGTATGATTCATGAATAAATTAAACACTTAAGTTGATCATTTATGAACCATTCAAAAGACTCACAAATTCAGTTAATGTTGTGTTAGTTACTTTTTGAATCTTTAAATGAATTAACTCACTCAATCCATGAGAGTGAATCAACATCAGGTCACATTACTTTCTGTGATTAAATATTTTACATAAAACATTAGGTACATTACTGAGTGCAAAATTCACCTAAATATTGTGCAACATTTTATTTATAATACACTCACCTAAAGGATTATTAGGAACATCATACTAATTATGTTTGACCTCCTTTCGCCTTCAGAACTGCCTTGATTGTATGTGGCATTGATTCAATAAGGTGCTGAAAGCATTCTTTAGAAATGTTGGCCCATATTGATCAGGATAGCATCTTGCAGTTAATGGAGATTTGTGGGATGCACATCCAGGGCACGCAAGCTCCCGTTTCCACCACATCCCAAAGATGCTCTATTGGGTTGAGATCTGGTGACTGTGGGGGCCATTTTAGTATAGTGAACTCATTGTCATGTTCAAGAGACCAATTTGAAAAAAATTCTAGCTTTGTGACACGGTGTATTATCCTGCTGGAAGTAGCCATCAGAGGATGGGTACATGTTGGACATAAAGGGATGGACATGGTCAGAAGACAACGCTCAGGTAGGCCGATGGCATTTAAACAATGCCCAATTGGCACTAAGGGGCCTAAAGTGTGCCAAGAAACATCCCCCACACCATTACACAACCACCACCAGCCTGCACCGTGGTAACAAGGCATGAATGATAGATGTTTCTCATTCTGTTTATGCCAAATTCTGACTCTACCATCTAAATGTCTCAACAGAAATCGAGAACTTATCAGACCAGGCAACATTTTTCCAGTCTTCAAGTGACCAATTTTGGTGAGCTCTTGAAAAATTGTAGCTTATTTTTCCTATTTGTAGTGGCCTCAAGGTTGTGCATGTTGTGGCTTCACAAATGCTTTGGTGTATACCTCAGTTGTAACAAGTGGTTATTTCAGCCAAAGTTGCTCTTCTATCAGCTTGAATCAGTCGGCCCATTCTCCTATGACCTCTAGCATCAACATGGCATTTCCACCCACAGGACTGCCGTATACTGGATGTTTTTCCCTTTTCACACTACGATTGGAGAGCTTAGAAAAGAGCTTAAAGAGCTTAAATCGGGCCCAAAAAATAGAGCCCAGCCTAACCAGACTCATTAATTATTAATTATGAGCCCAAGCCGGATTTAAACCCGACCATTTCAATACGTAGGCCGTTATAACTGGGGGCGACGCCAGATAATTATAAATAGCCTACTATTAATAAATGTGCAAAAATTGGCCACTTAATATTTAATATTCAATTATTTTAATTATCACAATTCAAGTTTTAATTTTATTAAAGGGCGGGTTTACTGCAGTTTCACTTTTTTGATTTCAAATAGTGTGTAATGTTGCTATTGGTGCATGAAGAGTATCTGCAAGTTGCAGCACTGAAAGTTTAGTGTAAGCAGAGATATCGTCTTTTAAAAATCAGGAAGTAAAATTGCCTACAAAAATGACTTGTTTTGGACTACAGCTGGGTTATGGTACGTCACTAACCCACACATTTGCATCAACTACTCCCTCCGGAATATGCAGGAAGGATGCGTCAGTGAGTTGTGTTCACGCAGCTGTCAGGTCTTCTGTGTTTCGGGCTTCCCACGGACACTATACTTCGACAACAATGGACACAATTTGTGTTTGATTATATTCCTGAAAGTGACTATGGTAATCTAGCTCTCTGTCCTGCGCATTTATGAGAGACAGCTTCCAGAATCTCCACAAATTCAATACCAGATTAACGTAAACAAGAAACTGTTTCTGGAATCATGAAGCAGATCCAGCTTTAAAACCAGCAGTTAAAAGTCAGCAGTTGTTGGGCCACACTGTAAGTAGGCTAAGACTTCATCATTTTAAATGTATTTGCATGTATAATTACCGACGGAGCGTTTTTTTTTTTGTTTTTTTTTATTTCAAATGCCAGCGCTTGCTTTGTAGGCTTTATGGGCTAGCTGCTACTAGTTAGGCTATTTTGTGTCTACGGCAACCGCGTACAAACATTATGGACCTGAATTTTGTATAAGTACTAATGTTGTAAATGTATTCTTCATATATATATAATGCTTTATGACTTTATTTTCGATTTGATCAAGAACGTAAACCTGCAAACGCTGTTTGAGTATAACATTAGTTAGCCAGTCAGTTGCTATTGTTGCCAGTCAGATGCTATTGTGTAAAACAAACGTGTATTAAGTTAAAAAAATGAAGCAAATTATCATTCAGAAACCTTTATTATGAGCCGTGTGTGGTGAGGTTCTGCTTGACTCGATTCATCGCGGCTTTCTCGGTCTGATTCAATTTATGATAAGATTGCTCCAGTTCACGTGGTGACCGTGGCTCGCCGGAGCCTCCATGTCATGATTATATTGTCTGCTACATTTGCTTCTTATTTATTAATACCAGGCAATTGGTTGATTAATGCTGCCGTCGGCAACATTTTTTTTGATCATATTCAGAGAAATTGACAGAACAACATAAATAAAGTGGTTTTCGAAAAAAACAATCCCATTTAAAATATTTCAACATAGGATGTTGAAACGGTCCTAAAGGATGATATAATATTTCCGGTAGATTTTCGAAGTGTGGATCCGTGCACACTCTCAAGGCTAATATTGCCCACCACAACCATTGCGCTTTGGAGGAGGATTCTGTTAAGAACACGGTAAAAAGTGTTGACAAAAGTGGTTTAGATAAAGTTTGAGTGACTAATAAACAAAGTTTAACCTGATAAAAAAAAAAGATTTATTTAAAGACATCCATGTCATATTTAATCTGCAATAACAATGTGGACTTTTATAAATATCCATTTGGCTATTTAACTTTTAAATGCATCATTATGCATTAATTTGAGGTGAGTCTCTGAATGAAAGACCCATGACTGCAGATCAACGTGCTACTACATCTGATACGGTGAGAAAGTTAATGAAATGGAGGATTTTAACTGTGACAAGATTGCTGACAGGCCAGTTTACTGTGACAAGATGCAACAAAGAGCAACCATTAAAGACTGTAACAGATAGTATGCCCCAAAGCTTGTCTACTCTTTTGCTACACACTCAAAAGTACCTTTTCTTCATAAAAAGTGTGCATCCTTTTAGGGTGTAGTATAAGTGAGGTGAATTGGGACTTAGCACTTGACCCCACTTTTGAAGAACGCACTGGGCCCCAAGAGCTTCCTTCCTCTTTCGTCGATTCATCTCTCGCCTTTTGCTCTCCATCTCTCCACATGTACTCAGGGCACTCTCCGTTGTAAAACGCTGGCACACATAGTATTGATTTTCATTTAGATAACTTAATGCTCGCAAACAATCCACGCACCCCGACACCAGGGCCTGGCTTAGATCTACCGATTTGTGCCTTGCTGTAATCTGGGGCCATTTCTCTTCTGCCGTGCTTTTTTCAGATTCATTTTTCCTAAACTTAACCGATTCGCAAGGAAGGGAGCGAGAGATATAAATGAAAAGCGAGGTGGCCGTCGATAGATCACCCAGAGCCGCAAACATTCCCCCACTGGCCTTTTCCCAACATTCTATTACTACCGGGTTGTTGGCCAGTCGAAACGGAATAAAAATTACACAGAAAACATCATAAGTTAGGCTTGATTTGTTGAGCGCAAAGCCTGACAATTCAGCAGGACTTATACACTGGGGCCGGTGCTGAAAATCAGCCTTGTTATGGCTTGGGCACGTCTATAAAGATTGTTCATTTCATATAAAACAGCTACCTGTACTGAGGGCCCGGGAAGCAAGAGTGATGTAAGGGTATAAATACAGAGGAAATCTATTAGTCTAGCTCTGGCTGTTGATACAAGCCTGGACCAGGTCCGCTGTTGTTACTAGGCAGCACTCGTCCAGTACGGATGTGTGTTCGTGGGGGTGGGGGGTTGAGTTACTGAGGTGACGGCCATCATCTCTCTGTGTTAGATGAGATGAGATAACGCGCTGATGTGTAACCATTGGCACGCCAAACGTAGCGGCTGCCCACTGCTGGCCATGGCACTGTAACGAGGGAACTGTAAGGGGAGTGAATGAGATTCTCTGAGCGGCATAACACCCTCACAGCCCTGGTGTTAAGTGCTGCCTGCCCCCTCCACCCAAGCCCCACCACCTCCTGAATGCTCATATAGTAGCAGCTAATTATGCCGAAGAGCTATTGCATGTTGTTTTATGCTTTATTGTTCCATTTACTCACAGCACAAAAGCTGAGCGGGCTCGCTAATGCATACTTTGCTGCTGCGCAGGATGCAAAATCAATTTGTCAGGTCATACTGATTATTGTCATTCTGTAGAGAACACGACCCTTTGACCTTTCCATGACCCTCTGCTGTGAGTCTGGATTTTAGCCAGCAATAAACGACCAAATGATCATAACTCATTTTTCACGAACCATTAAATTTAATGAAAATGCTATAAAATAAATGTAATGCCGTTCTTTGAGGCTATTTTCAAAACACGACTCTTTTGCTGTATAAGGACTTTACCTTACTGTGTTCTACGCTATCTGGATCACATTTATGGCTTTGTTATCATAAAATCCAAAGGGAACAGAGCAAGTCTGAACTGTATTCCCTTACAAATAATTGTGCCCCAGAGACTCGGCGTTCAAGAGATATTTGCAGTCGTGTGATATGGTAAATGTGGAGTTGCTGTAGAATGTTCTGGAATCCTCCACCCCCTCCCCGTTTTTTGTCATGGTATGACATGTGGGCCATGTGTGGACAGCTCTGACACGTGTAAGTAATGCTGGTAGAACCGTGCCACTGTTGGTTTCCCCCTGAGATTTATATGACCACAGGGGCTGGTCCTGTGCTCCTGTACTTCCACAACACTAGTCGGGTGTGACTGTCATTATATGACAATCGTAAAAGAGCTGAGATATGAGTTGCTCTCAGTTTCTGCAGTCTTTAATGTGAATTAACATGTCCCTGTTCTGTTTCACAGCCCATGAGGAAGACATGATGGCACTGTTTGGATTTTAAGAGTGATGCGTAAATGATTTTAACGATTTAAAGCAGGGATTGTGATTGCTGGGAGAAATCCAGACTGCATTGTGATGATTTTGAATGTTTATTGCATTATTTTCCTGTTGTGTTTTACTCTGATAGTGTTTTGTCTTTGTGAGTATGACCCTATGCACTGTCTAGATACGTGGCCATTTTCAATTGACTGGCCACTGTACAACGAGCCTTGATTCATCACATCTATCTATTTTACCACCTGATAATTATGTTGGTTTTCAATTCAATTTAAGTTAAAAATCTGTAATTCAAGTAGAGCCCCTTTCACACAGAGATTCCGGAAAATACACGGATAATGTGACCCGGCATTTGTCCCGGGATTGTTTGATTTCGGTTCATTCACACTGCCAGTGATTTGCGGGGATATGTGAGTGTGTTCACACACAACCCGTAAATATCCCGAAAGACACATGACGTCAGGATGAGATGTGTAACTTGCGCGTCAAAAACATGTAAACGCGCATACCGTTCCACAAAGCCGGTGAACGATCTCAGCTTCAGCATGAATAGGAAACTCATGGAGCTCATGGTCTCTGCTTCGTTCCAGTTTGCAGACATTTGTTTGTCCTTTCTTTGTTGATGACAAACACAAACTTTTTTTCTAAGAGCAACAGAGTCACGCGATGGCACAAGCATCATCACTATGACACACCCCTTACGACATTGGTCCTGGCTTTTGTTCACACAGCGCGCATTCCAGGACTGATCCCGGCAATGTTACTAGGTCCCCAACCCGGGATCGATGCCGGTATCAATCCCGGGTCGTGTTTGCGTTCACACAGAAGGTGTTCTGGCAATTTCCCGGGATAGAACGCGCTGTGTGAAAGGGGCTTAGAGTATATTAAGATTATATTAGTTAATGAAATATATGGTTTTTAAGTTATAAAACACAAATAAGCCATCCTGTAAAACTATGCAAATGGCACAGCAGGGTTTTGAACAAGGTCAGGAGCTGTAGCTGTAGCAGACGCCGAATAGCACTGCCGGTGTGTGTACACTCATAGAGAATAATGTGTTCAAATTATCAAGACATAGTGTCGCAGCAACATGGCTCTGCGCTTCTCGTCTGGTGTGCGACCCCCTTAACTCTCATAAGAGTGTTAGTAGAGTAGACTGGAAGGGTTAGGGTTAGAAAAAGTTGACATGTCATTGCAAAGTTGCTTATAGTCAGTAAAATGTCTGCTGGTGGAGCATCACAATAAAGAGATAGCTGATATCAAGCAGACAGTCTACTATACTCTGAGTTAGTTGACATGTAGTTGCAAAGTTACTTATAATCAACAGAATGTTCAAAAGGCACCATCAAAGTAGTGTTACCAAATTCAAGTTCCAAGTTCAGTGAGGTTTTTCAGTGATGGTTCTAAAAATAACCATTTTGACTTAATGTGAAGAACATTTTAAAAGTCTAAAGAACCTTTTTTTTTACACTAAAATAACCCAGTAATTGAAAGGTTCAATGGATGATAAAGGTTCTTCATGAAACCTCTTTCTGATCACAACACAACTGTTTCTTGCATGTCAGCCAGCACAGGATCATTCTATTCCTCACAAATATGTAGAGCTGTCCACAGAAGTCTGATGAAGTCATAGTCGGTCTGGCTATACACCATGCCTGTTACTGAGCCCGCGACATCCATTAGCAGACGTTTCCGCAATGCTGCAACTATGTTGCAGAAATGTCAACAGCTGCCGGGCAGAATCAAGGCCGTGTTAAAGAGTGAGAATATGTTTGCAGAGCGGAAACCATCTCCAAATTGCAGATTACTGCACAGTTTGGTGTGTAATACTACAGATTATAATACTGACATGGTCATATTACTGAAAAACAGGAGGCTTGGGTTTGCACTTGTTGTGGAAACACTCTCTGGTTACACAAGCAGTCATTTTCTTGAGCTTATAATGGAATGATAAGGGCAGGCACTTGCCACAAGACATGCCATCATATACAATAAAGACAGTCATTAACCACACACATATTTTCCATGTAATTCATATCATTGTGGGTGGGAGATCTCACCCCGTTCCACTAGCAGGTGGCAGATCTGTGAGGCTTTAAATAGGTCCCCTGCTCTCGGAAGTGGATCGGACCATCCATTCGTTAATGATTATTATCCTACTGCCTTTATGACACCCTCAATGATTTTTTAATGTCAATGTTCAGAGAAGCTACCAATAACTGGATTAATATCTGAGGTAATCTAGATTTGCTGGTCATGTGCATTTTGATTATATGCCAGGGGCCTCTCATTGGAAAATAGCTAATATGCTCAGGCACTTGTCTCTCAATTATATGAGCTGCATTAACCCTTAGTTGTCCACACTCACTGGGTCTAACTCTTCTCCGGATGTAAAGAAATGTCACCACCTTTACAAACAAGTTGGGATGCACCGATACCATCTTTTTCAGAATCAATCCGAATCCCAAAAAATCTGAATATTCGAACAATACCGATACTGATCCAATACCAGAGCAGTTTTTCTTTTTTTAAATCA
Organism: Hybognathus amarus; assembly: GCA_030378365.1. Lineage (NCBI taxonomy): Eukaryota > Metazoa > Chordata > Actinopteri > Cypriniformes > Leuciscidae > Hybognathus > Hybognathus amarus. The sequence goes on along the minus strand of JAQIUQ010000065.1, from coordinate 196,435 downwards.
AGTAGAAATTCTACTCTTCAACTAGTTCAACTCTGTGTTGAGCTGATAATCACTCTTTTGTGTGTTAAACATCATCTACTTAATACAGTGAAACTGCATTATAAAGATAAATAACAAATCCAAAAAAATATGATCGTAATCTATCACAAAAATGCTATTATAAACTAGTATTAGTGGATAATATACATAATATATAATACTATTTGTATTGTTCTAAAATACATTCATGAAAAACAAGATAACAAAAATCAAAAAGATAAATTATTTTACATATAGCCAAGGCTACTATAAAATTGGGACAACATGTTTTAAATGTATAGCACAGCTGTTTAATGAGGCATTGGTGTCTTACAGTGGATTTGAACCTGGGTCTCTCACACCAAAGGCATGTGACTTATCCACTGTGCCATTACCACTCCAACACCCAGTAGAAAGGAGAAAGTAGAAAGAAACCCGGTAGAAAGCAACACGATTAAGTTGCTTTCAGCAAAACTATAGACCTTTATTTACAGATCAAGTGTAATAATATTAACATTGAATCATCTTGAAGACAGTTTCATCGTTGGCTGTAACCGAACGTGACGCGCTGTTCGAATGCTGAATGGAGAATGACACTTTACGCATTTGAAAATATCCTAAATAATTAACAAAATGAAAATAAACCGATATGCGGTCCTACAAAAAAGCCTATTATTTATTAGGATTGTTGTTTAGGCTTCTTTGGGTTTTTTGTGTGTTTGTTTTAAAACGCCTAGATCGGCTGAACAAAAGTTAACCCATTGCATTGAAAGTAAAAAAGAATATAATACAGCCTGTTTAAACGAGAGCTTTTATTAGGATTTTTCATTTTGTGGCAGATAGCAGTTATATTTTTGTATTCGTGTGGTTTGGTCCAGGTGCGCGATTCTGACTGTTACAAGCGTTATAGACCAGTGCTCCTCACTTTTGCAGTAAAAAAAATCATAGTGTTATGTATTTTGGATGTTTTTTCATTGTTGTTTTATAAATGTCTTTACATTTACAATCAAAAGTACTTAAAAATCAATCAATCACATAATAATAAGTGCTAAGTCAAAATCCATCAATATTGCTTTTTATTTCATCTTTTGAACATTTAAATGTTTGAATTGAATGTACATTCAAGAGCAACATTTGTTAGTGCCCCTATATTCTGAATTTGAATAATTATGTAAATAATGTATCCTGTCAAAAAAACAATGTGTCTGAGAGTGAAAAACCAAAAAACTGAAAGAGGAAAGAACTGTGTATTAGACAGTCAAATCCTGATGTAGCCCTATTCTCACAGTTTGCTGAGGGGAAAAAAAGAGGAAATTTTTTCATTGCAGATGCACTCAAGCAGAGGACAGGAGCTCAGGCCATGCTAATAAATCAGCCCCTGAGCCTCTGGTGGCAACTGATCACTTGGGAATACTGA